>JASSKH010000002.1:5741447-6191447 GCA_031763025.1 Macrocystis pyrifera | reverse complement strand
CCGGTGGCAGGTTTCGGTGGCCAAAATCAAAGTAAACCTGGTGATGAAGTACCAGGTACCCTGGCGCAAATCATCCCTCTCAGAGCTGCAAAACTCATCCCACACCAGTCGCGAATAGATCGAGCCCAAAAAACGTTGAAAAAAAAAACAAACAAATCTGTCTCTAAACGGATTAAGGTAACTTTTTTTTTTTTTTGTTTTTCCAACCGTGGCTGCATGTGCTGTGTGTATGAGGGATCGAGATTCGAGCTGGGCATTTGTCGGCGGGAGTTTGAAGAACAATTCAGGCATTCACATGAACACAAAACAATTCAGGCATTCACATGAACACGAAACAATTCAGGCATTCACATGAACACGAAACAGTGGCATCTGTTTTTTCGCTTTTTTTTTTTTGTTCTCTTAACTACGAGTTGGTGGGCTGTTCATATATATGTGTGGGGTTTTCATTCGGTTTGGGTTTATTTTTCGCGTTATTTCTGCCCCCCCCCCCCCCCCCCCCCCCCCCCCTGCCTGGTCGGTGAAAACCTGACATGCTCCGTCCCGACGTTGTAGGGATGCGAGGGTCAATGGTCATACGACTACGGCCATGCCATGCGTTAGATCGAGTACATCTCTCCTTTCGAGTACCCCCCCCCCCCCCCCCCCCCCCCCCCCCCCCCCCCCCTCGCCGCGCGTCACTTTTTGTCTTTTCCAAGCTCAACCTCCTCATTAAAGGGGAGTAAATATGGTATCAACGTCCTTATTGACTTGCCGTGGTCACAGATTGACGCACGAGCAGTCCCTTCTCACTCTCCGTCCCACTATTGTCGGAAGCGTTGTGCCCTGGGCCGTCCGCAGGGTGTCCGTGCGGTGCCCACGGGATGTGCTTGGGGTGTCCCTGGTGTGCTGGTGGGGTGTGCCCGGGGGGCTCATGGGGTGTTCATTGGGGCGCCCGTTGGGTGTCGGTGGGCCCCCCGAGGGGGCGGATTATCCTTGTGAGTTGTCCGGTGTTTTTGCCTTCGACAACTTTGTGGGAAAAGGCCGTTGTCACGAGGACTGCTGCGTTGGCCAAGTTTATGGAAATTTGGACTTGCTATTTTATTCAGCGAGTTCTTAGCAAGACTTGAGAATCCAACTTTCCAAAAACTTGCCAATTAGGCAAAAGTTTTCGCAGTGTCGTTGAAAACGGCCCTTATCCCCTAAAACGAGACCGAATTTTTTTTCCGTAAAAGAGTGAAAGCGGGAGAAATCGTTTGATCCTGTTTTGTACATACACAAGCACTGCTGTGCAGAAGCATGTATTTGTACTCTAATTCCGAGTGTTTTTGCACCCACCCACGACGGGAGCTGCAGTTTCTAAAAGAGTAAAAAATTAAACACCGTTTTGAGTTTTAACATAACGGAACAAAAAAGCAGATTTTTGGCCTGCCTCATTTTAAAATATCTTTTACCTTCTTTTTTTTTTGCCTTATCAAACTAGTACCGCCTTGTTATCGCGGAGTGCCCACGGTATATAGGGTTTATTTTCGAGATAGGGCGAGTTGGTGTTTAGCTCCGCTTCCTCTCGTTATTACAGGATGTGTTCCACCATTTTTTCGAATGCCTCATGTAGAGAGACTTGAGTCCGCACCGGGGTGTGACCGTTTTGCGGCGCTCGATTTTTTCCTAACACCGAACCGAACAAGGTGATTTTCGGAGAAAATAAAAATTCGGGTCGAGAGAGCACACTTCGAAAATGTCGTGTTCGGTTCGGATTTAGCACCTTTTGCGGTTGTCGGGGAAAGAAGAACGAGCGCCGAGAAACTGATCGCACACCCTTGTACGAGGTCAACGCCTTTCACGGCAAAATGGTGAGCTATATTCCCTCTCGGTAGGAGCCTCGTTCTCTTGGCCCCAGCAGCAGCTCAGGCTCGGGTTAGTTGGTTCCCGATTGGGACATGCCTTGTTACAGGTGCGACGTCCGGGTTGGCCGGTTCTGCCCTATATATATATATCTGCGGCTGCGGCGCCTCTGGAATCGCTGTGGCTAGTTATTGCGCTGAGTTCCTTCGGTAAACTGATTTGTGGATGTGTCTCTTTTTTTGGGTTAAAAGTGCAGTAATCAGCTCTTGTGAAAAACGGGATGATGGAGCTGCCTGACGACAGGTGAACAGCCGCTGATATGGTCTACTGTAGAAGAAAAAGGTTTCGCTCGGCAATCCCTTGACGGGGGGGGGGGGGGGGCGGGGCACTTGGGTAACAAAACTAAACAAAACTGCGATAAAGCAAAAGGACGTTTTCTACGATAACGGTAGTTGTGTTTTGGCCAGATCCTTTGTGATTGATGGGGCGTCCTTATTTGTTGCCTGCCTTAGTCATTCGACCATTGACCTCGCGTCCCTTTCGAGACGGAGCATGTAATTGATGGCGGGGGGGGGGAGGGGAGTGTACTCATTATCATGCATGGCCGTAGTCGTATGACCGTAGACCCTCGCATCTCTACAATTCCGGGGGACGGAGCGCGTTGGGTTTTCACCGACCCGGCGGACATTGCTTGCACTAAGCGCGAAGCGAAACGTGAGGTGTTGAGCGAGTCGCACGAAGGGTGAGCTGCATCCTACTAAGAACCGCTTCAGAGGCGGATTTTCTTGCATATTTTTGACAGCTTCAATGAATTGATTTACTTTCTGGTGTGGGCACTTCCAGAGATGGGGACGAGCGGGCTCGAAGCTTAGAAACTGTCCAACATGGTGTGTGTGTTTTCAAATGTTTTCTTCGCAGGCCTACGGCTAGGGCATGAAATTTCCCATCGAGTCGAGTAAATTTGGGGGTCTCGAAGCCTGCTTCTTGGGTGTGTGTTTTCCAGAGCGCTTCAAGCGAGGAAGATCAGAACGTATGCGGGTCCACGCCTCCACCGTGAGGGCCTGCTCAAGAGTACTGAATCGTCTACATGCAATAGGAAATATCGATCTTCAGACCTACAAGAATGCAATGTTTCCCCCCACGAAACAAACCCCTCGCGGGAGCGTTAGAAGTCGGGCGGGCGTGTATCTACTTTCCGCAAAAATTGAACGCCCCTTTTTTTTAATATAACCTCGGCGCCCCCCTTGCTGCAGCAGAGGAGGGCGGCGAGACTCCAGATTCCAGTTTCCCTTCCGTGAAGCCGTGTAGGAACAGGGCTAGCATGCGTCAATGTGACCTCTATCCCGCAGTTTCTTTTGCCCAGCCTGGGCCATGTCGTGAAAGGAGCCGTGCATACCTGTCGCCTGTTTCTTTCGTGTGATGCGCTTGTTTCGACCGGGGTCAGGGGAACGAAACCTCGGAGTGCGGCCCAGTGCGCTGCCAGTGCTCGGGAGATGACTGGGACTGCTACCGCCCGGCACAGAGAAATGTGGGCTCTTCGTTGTGCCGGCCTTACTGCTCCGGTACCATCGGTACATAGCGGTAGTCAGTGCAGAGGAATACGTTTTGGTTTGCGTAGTAGTAGTAGTAGCAGTAGTAGCAGCAGCGCTAGAAAAAGGAGTAGTAGCAGCAGCAGCAGCAGCAGTAGTGGTGTGAGAAGTGTTCGTAAGTAGTGGTAGCAGCGGTGGTAGCAGTTTTTTAGGTCAATGGTTTAGAGTGTCAGGAACCGGTGGTAGTAGTAGTAGCAGTAGTACTAACGGTAGCAGTACTGGTACGGGGGACCATAGTAAATAGGACCAAATATTGTTCGTAAAAATAGTTGAATAAATAGGTTTTTATGTATACCATAGGTCCTGTTAACCATGGACCCCCGTAATTGCTGACGGGGAGAGTGTGGCAGGAGAAGAAGCACAATCATCAACCGCAGCAGCCGTGGGGTTTGCATTACCAGTAGATTTCAGCGGCTGAAGTGTCATCCTTTTTCGGAGCAGCAGCGACGCAGTTGTACTGGTGGCAGTAGTCTCCCTGCTCAATACCGATGCACGGCTCAAACAACGCTTGACGTAACAATCTTACGCTTGTCTCTGTACACACGGGTTCGGCTTGCAGCTCCTGAGCCAGATATCGCAGGCGCCCGGCTGCTCGTTGATCCTGACCGGCGACTACCACTGGGGGGACATCAAAGCCCTCATGCCCGGGCCAGAAACGCCCTATGCGGAGTGGTACTGGAGTGAGGACTTCGCCCTGCCTATTTACCAGGTAATCGCCCCCCCCCGGCCCATCCCCTCCCCCGTCCCAAAAAATGCATGCCTCACCACCCCCCCCCCCCCCACTCGCCGTGTCGACACCACTATCACCATTGTCACCGCTACCACCCTTCCCCGCCCTCCTTAACCACCACCCCTACCCCCCCCCCTGATACCTCCTCCCCCTCCCAGCCCCCTTGCCACTCGCCCCCGTCCCCAACCCCCCCACGGCCCTAGGTTGATGGGGTCGGCGATTAAAACATTTACCCGCCACGGACCCTCCTTCCGCCACTTTCCCACTCTACCATCACCACCACCCTTTCTTCCCCCGCCTCCACCCCACGCATACGTGCCATCGCCTCTCCACCCCCTTGCGCCACCCCCCTCCTTAAATCTCTGCTCCAGGTCCCCTCCATGACCCCTCCCGACATGCCCTCTTTTTTTGTTGCCAAAGGCCTCAGGTGGTCGGCTCGGTATTGATTGCAGTCCATTTGCATCGTTTAGTCCACCTCCTTCTCCAAAAGGCATAGCCTCGCCCCCCTCCTCCTCATCCCCCGTCCCATCGCCAACCCTACCGACTCCGTCAGCACCAACCCCCCAGATGCTTGACTCAAACCCTCGCCCATTGTCCTCAATACCTCTCCCCCTCCCCCCCCCAACCCCCCCCAGTTTATCGATCGTCTCCGTTGGCATCGTGTGATGATCTCGGGGATGGCCGCATCCTTCCACAAGGACCATCACCACCCCAACCACAACCGCCACGGCGACGACCACCACCACCACTCCGCACTGCATTTCTACCCTCCTTCCCCCCTCCACCCCGCCCCCGTCTATCAAGGCCCCGCCTTATTCCCATGCGACGTCAGGGCTTACATTTTTGACTCCAACATCGTCAGACCCGATGTATTCACGTGCATGCTTTTGATCGAAATATTTTGTGAGAAAAGGCTAACCCCATGATATTTTGATTTTGTTTTTGTTTTTGTTTTAAAAAAGCGTATCGAGATGCCTCAAAGCGCGAGAGTCAAGATCGGGCTTTCGGAGTTCCTGTGTTGAGGACCCTATAACCAAATGCAGGTGTTATGTACCCGATAGCACGCTGGTACGGTGGTCCATAGTTTTATAGGACCTATGGTATACATGAAAAAAAACTATATATTTCCCTATTTTTACCGACAATATTTCGTCCTATTTACTATGGTTCCCTGTAATAATGCTGCAGGCACCGCCGCCGCCGCCGCCGCCGCCGCGCGGACATGCCGATGTGATCTTCGGAGGGAAACTTGGGTACCAACGGGTGCCGTAGCAGGGATGTTAGCCCATCCGTAACCCTACTCCTCTCGCCCCCCCCCCCCCCTTCCCATGGCCCCGTCCCGTGTCTGGCCTGTTCCCGGGGGCGTCAGGTGATGGGCTCGGGGATGACTACCTCTACCGCTACGAAAGGGAGGACTTGCGATGGGTATATTAGCGACCCTAATGGCCTGAGGACCCATGAGGAGTGTGATATAGTGCTCGATCCCAACTTCGGATTCTTGCAGGTACTTCGTTTGATTTGATGGTGAAAAAGGAGACTGTTCTCGATCTGGGGGTTGTTTCTTGGTTTTGATGAGGTTTGGTGGTTTTAGTTGCTGACGCTTGGTTTTTGATGTTAACTCTTGATTTGAAAAAGAAGGTCTGTTTTGTTTCTTGATTTTGGATTTTTTTGGATGGTTTTGATTAGGACTTTTTGTGTTAAGAATTTCGTAGCCAGGGGACATAAGGGGTAATGCTTGGCCCGGGGACCCGTCCTTACTCCAAACTTCGTGCAGAGTTTCTGTTTCTCATGCTGAGATTTTGTTTCTGATTTTCGTTTCCAGTTTGGGCCTTTCCTTTCGCGCTGGTGTTATGATACTACTTTTTGTCTTGGGTTTGTCTCAGTTTGTATTGATTTTGATGCTTTTGGAGAGTTTTTTTTTTTTTTTTTTTTTTTTTTTTTTTAATGCGTTGTTTTGTTTTTTTATGTCCGAAGTGTGGGGTTTTGATGCTGGTGCGTATTTTATTCTTGATGGTTGGCTTGTCAGGATCCACCCACCCTCAATGTGACATGGTGCTCAATGCCAGAATCGAGCGATCAACGGAGGCCGTGTTGGCGTTTTGATGCTTGGTTCTGATATTGTTGCGCACAGCGTACGTAGCTGTTTGGGACTGACATTTTAGTACTACGTCTAAGTCTTGAGTATTTTACTTTCCAGCCTAACTCGTAGGAGGTTTTACCCTCGGCGATCTTCTGGACATGCCGTGGTCACAGGTGTCGTCCCTTTCCCCCCCCCCGGCATGTGCCCTCATTTTTTTCGTCGCGCATAGGGTTCAGCATTCCCACTGCTCGTCGATTCTCATTTAATGTAGCTAACTCACGTTCTCGCGCTTTCCGCTCATCACTTTTTTATGCAAGAAAAAAGTCTATACGAGCATGCACGCGGGTGAGACTCGAACCCACGAAATTGATCTTGATAGGCACGCGGACCACCTACCAAGCCACCGGGGGGGGGGGGGGGGTACGTGGTGCAGTGAACCTTGTTGTACACAAGTACCTATATATTTACCTATTTTTACTAACAATATTTGGTCCTATTTACTATGGCCCCCTGTAATGGGGTGTTGTTATGACGTGGTTTGCTGTGGGGGTTTGACACGGGGGTTTGGAGTTTGAGTTTCTGTAGGTTGTTCGAGTATGGGAGGGGACGAAGATGTCGATGGTGACAGTGACGACAGTGACGACAATGATGATGATGATATGGATGACGACAGTGACGACAATGATGATGATGATATGGATGACGACAGTGACGACAATGATGATGATGATATGGATGAAAATAAGGATGGTGGTTGAGAAGATGATGATGGTGATGATGAATTTGATATTGACGGTAATGGTGATGATGATCCCGGTGACGACTCTTAGTGAGGACGAGTTCGGCGATCGTCAGGATAGTACCGATGCTGCTGTTGCTGCTGCTGCTGCTGATGATGATAATGTTGGCGACGATACGGCGATTCGATTTTTTTTCCTCCTCACCGCACACTCTTCTTCTACAGGTGACGTACGACGGCGATTCCGGCTCTTTTTCTAGCCTAGAGATGCAGATACGCGACTGGAACAACACCGTGCGATTGACGTCCGTCCTCTCTCCAGGTGAGGTTTTCCCCCCGTTTCCGCCATCGGTCGGTCCTCGACAGGTGCTATTGTTGCTGTTTGCTGTTGATGCGAAAATAACAAACGCTCGAGAAAAAAAAAATCGATCGCACGTCTGTTGCGCCAGCTCAACGTTGTTTGCGGTAAATCCGGTCTACGTTTGGTGTGTGTTTTTTACATTGTTCGTTTGATACACCCTATCGTATGGGGTTGCGTATTGCGCGGACCTTTTTCGCCTTCGGAGACGTAATACGATAGGGTTATAGTACGGGGGACCATATTGAGCAGGACCACATACTGTCGGTAAAATTACGGCAATGTATAGGTTTTTGTGTACACCGTAGGTGCAAATTTACTGTGGTCCCCCGTAATAGCTCATTTTGACCAAGTTATCTGCGACCAACTACCCGTGTCACGGCAGGTATCGAGGTTGCGCTTTTTCAACCCAAACGTCTCACAGATCATACAGATCATGATCTAGATCATCTAGTTCCTCGCCTGCCGCTGTGAGAGATAATGCGGGATTTGCCTACTCATAACGCTTTAGCATTATCACCCTAGGGTGATAGGATAATACCCCCCCCCCCCTGGGACGATTTGAAGGCACGGTTGCCTCCAAACACATGGGGGGGGAAGGCCACACACAACTCTAATTATGGTGGCTTCTGCAAAATATTTCGTCTAGAAGGTTGCATAGCGTAGACGCATCGCTCGACGTATTCGCCTCCCCGGCTTGTCGAGAAACCCTGCTGTTGAAAAGTTCTTCGAGGTGGGGGTGTGTGCTATCTTGCGTGTTATAACACACGGGTAGTACAGATCCAACCCAGGAAGCAAGCACTAGATCTTGCAGATTATACGGGTTCCACCCGGCGACATGAGCTAGATCATACAGTATCGGGAACAGGTCCTCCTTGGATGAGCTAGATCATACAGTATCGGGAATAGGTATTCCTTGGATGAGCTAGATTATGCAATATCGGGAATAGATCTTCCTTGAATGAGCTAGATCATACAATATCATGAATACATCTTGTTGAATGAGCTAGATCATACAATATCATGAATATATCTTTGTTGAATGAGCTAGATCACATAATATCGGGAATAGACCTTAGTCTTTCGCCCCTATACCCAAATCTCACGATCGATTTATGAGGTAGATCATACAGTATCGGGAATAAATCTCCCTTGAACGAGCTAGATCATACAATATCGAGAATATATCTTCCTTACATGAGCTAGATCATACAGTATCGGGAATGTATCTCCCTTGAATGAGCTAGATCGTTCAGTATGGGGAATATATCTTCGTTGAATGAGCTAGATCACACAATATCGGAAATATAGCTTCGTTCAGCGAGCTAGATCACACAATATCGGAAATATATCTTATTTGAATGAGCTAAATCATGAAGTGTGGGAATGGGTGAGACCCATGTCATGATCTGTCGGAGGTGTGAAACGTGTGTCGCTGACGGAGCTCACCATCCCTCGCAAATCTCAAGCTACCCAGTATCGTTGGATCCGATGTATCCCGTAAAGACTGATAAGTAAGCTCCTTTTTCGGCGCTCGTTTTGGTTTGTTTTTTTTAAGACCGGGAAGGTTTAGCCAATATGCCGCAAACAAATTTGTTTACAAAGGACTTATCTGAGAGAGAGCGAGAGAGAAAGAGAAAGAGAGAGAGAGAGAGAGAGAGAGAGAAAGAGAGAGAGTGAGAGAGAGAAAAGAGAGAGAGAGAGAGAGCCGTCCGAAAATTCACCGTTCGACCTCAGCACCCTCACACCGTTGTTAGTGACAAAATGACAAGGGCTTGAACAAAACGATGGAACCCCTGCTGTGCAAACTCAATGCTCTTTACGTGCGATAAATCTTGTATACGTTTGGTGAATTCTTTTAGTGCAACATTCGTTAGATGCACCCTATCCCATGCGGTTGTGTATTGATAGTGCGCTCATCGTTTGATTTTGTTTTGGATGTTGGAGTTTCCCCAACTCAAGTGAGGAGGCTCTGAAACTTGAGGTGCTGCCCATCTTGTAGCACGGGCCTTAAGGAGCTCGTCAAGTGAGAATTTATCGACTGCAGCATTCCTCGGCATGCGTAATCGTTAGTTTGAGCACTCCGAGGGTCAGGGGTGTTGCACCCTTTCGCTCATCGTTTTCCTACCGGAGGGGCTCCCCAATCGAGCAACCATCAGGGTGCCGGTGATTCATGGTCCTTTTATTATTACTGCAGTCTATTAATAGTTGTTTTAGGACTACTGTACGCCGCAGATCATAGAAATAGTGGTGGTCGGGTCTCGCCCGAACCAAACTTGTTCGAAGTTCTAGTTTCGGGAGGGAAATGAGAGATGCTCGTAGTGTCAGGAGCTCAGCACGTAAGCCGCCACCCTTGTATGCGGTGGGGTGGCGTCAGTCCGTTTAGGACTGCAGTCCCGGTTCGGAGGCAAACCCCTCAAAAGTCTTCAGTTGGTTGGTCCCCAAAGCGGGACTGCAGTCTTAAGGCGTCGACGCCAGCCGCGTAACCCCATGCGTCCCCGGTGGCTTGGTAAGTGGTCCGCAAGCCTGTCAAGATCAATTTCGTGAGTTCGAGTCTCACCGAGTGCATGCTCATAGGGACTTTTTCTTGCGTAAAATTGATTAGCGGAAAGCGCGAGAGCGTGAGTTAGCTGTACATTCGATGAAAATCGACGAGCAGCGGGAATGCTGAACCCTATGCGCGATAAAAACTAAAGGCACGTACCGGGGGGGGAGAAGGGACGACACCTGTGACCACGGCTTGTCCAGAAGATCGTCGAGGGTGAAACCTCCTACGAGTGGGCTGGAAAGTAAAAGTGATGATAAAAAAAACAAAAAAATAAAAATACAGGGGGTGTCGGGCTACGGAGCTCAGCACGTAAGGCGCCACCCCCCTATTTGCCGTGGACTGGGGTCACAGTCAACCCGTTTAGGACAGCAGTCCCGTTTTGTGGACAAACCACTCTAATTCCAAGTACTTTATCCACATGTCGGGACTGTGGTCCCAAGAGGGTTTAAGAGTGTAGTTCATTTTTTTTTTTTTTTTTTTTTTTTTGTTCTCGTTTCATTTATATGCCTACAGAAGGTCACGAACGTTTTTATAGGTCGTACCGCACTTTCGTTTTTTTTTTTTATAAAATACTTATTTATTTATGTATTTATTTTTTTTGTGGTGGAAGATGTGGAGCTTGCCTAGAGTGAGAAGAAGCCTGGCAAAAAAAAACTGATACGGGGGAACGTAGAAAGTAGGAGACCTACGTTGGACACAAAAACCTATATATTTCCCTATTTCTACTAACAATGTTTGATCCTATTTACTATGGTCCCCCCGTGATAGGTTGCACCCCGACCGTAGCCCGCCTTTCAGTGGTTTTGTGACTCCTCTTCTGCTGTTCTTGGCGATGGTGGTTTTGTGGCGATTGTGGTTGGTAGTTGGCGAGGGTTACTCTGTTGCCTCTTGCTGCTGTTGTGGCTGTTGTTGTTCTTTATGGTGCCGCGTGTATTCTTGGGGTTTCGCGTATTTGGCGGCGAACCCCTCCTCCCGCCCTGTTTCCCTGAAGAAAGCCTGTAGGGTGATATCGTGTTGTGGTAAGGGCGTGTATTGTGCGGGGATGACACCCTATCTTCCCCGGGTGCTGCTAGCTCCACGAAACTCAGCCAATCAGGGATATAGCCAATATTCATGGGGTTTTCACACCGTGCGGGGCGGTATAGACCCGGGGGATCACCGCTTTCGTCCCCGTTTTGTCGGAGTTGTAAGCCCGGCCGGTGTCTACAGTAGAGGGTAGGATTGCGCCGTTTTTTTTTTTTTCGAGGCTCATCGCTCGAGAAGCTGAATTCCTCACCTAATCGTCTGTTTTTGAGATAGTTTGACTACTGTTTCCGGTGTACAGTCCCGCGACCCATGGTAGGTGATAACGGTTATGATGATGTTCCCGCATTGGCTCTTCCCAAAACAGGCTGTTACCAAAATGCATCTCGATGGGGGAAAACAAATAAGCACGAAATAGTGCGCGCGGCGGTATCAAACTCCAGCGGTCAGCAAAAGGAAACGGTGCTATAAATATCGACCTGTGGTATACCGTCCCGTATCACTTGCAACCATATATCACCAGAACCATATGATCCATGGTATTACATGCACACTTGAAAAAAGCAGAAAAGGAAAAAAGGGGAAAAAAAAAAAAAAAAAGACACGAAGGGAGAACAGAAAGAGAAGAAAAAACGGGGGGGGGAAATAAAATAAAAAAATTCGGGAAAAAAAAATGTGCGAAAAAAAAAAAACCGAAGCAAACATGCGCTCAGGGCGCAGGCTGAGTCCCGAGGACAATGCTGCCTGCTGTTTTTCTAGTACGATCTGTCCTATGATATATATGTCCAGCTGATGGACCAACATAACGACGTCACAAGAAGACCACACGCATATCACAAGTTTTTTGGCAACGTTTTTTCCCGACGATATTGGGTAGTTCTGTGGTCGAGGAGCCCCCCCCCCCCCCCCCCTTGTTAGCCATAAATAGTGTGGTAAAAGTGTGATACCCCGATGGTCGCACGCCTCCTTGCTAACATCGTCTGATCGGCTGTTTTCGAAACCCCGGCCTTCGCCCCCTTATCGGCCCAGACATGTGCAACCCGCGATCGTCATCACTGTCACCGTGATGGCCGTGTCGATGGGGACCCGCTTGGGCGTCGTGGTCGCCTTCAACGCTTTCGCCTTCATCGTTCGTCGTCGTCATGAATGGGAGAAAAGTTTTGCGCATCATGATCATCATGATCATCATCATCATGATCATCATCATCATGATCATCATCATCATCATGATCATCATCATCATCATCATCATCATCATGATCATCATCAAAAATTACCACCAACATTACCCGAACCACCGCCACCGCCATCATTTTGTGTATTTAGATCGCGCCTGTACAGAGAACGCGGTCAAGTTCGTCATTTTTGTTTTTTTTCTTCCTCGATTGGCACCATCATGCCCATCATCGGGACGCCCCCCCCCCCCCCTCCACCATTGCGGCCATCGTGATCGTCGCGATTAGGGGCGTGATGACATTGTGGTAGTGTTTGCGGTCACGCTCGACGCGTTCTACGATATAGGTAACACATTTCCGCGATTACGGGGGGTCTATAGTTTACAGGACCTATGGCATACGTAAAAGCCTATATATTTAGGTATTTCTACTAACAATATTTGGTCCTGCTTACTATGGTCCCCCGTAATAATTGTTCCTTCACCCTTTTAGTGCCGCAGTCCCGTTTTGGAGACAAATCACTTGGAATTAGACTGGTTTGTCCCCAAATCGGGACTGCGGTACTAAAAAGGGGTTATAACCCAAAATCGTCGGAATGCCAACCTTGTTTCGAAAAATTACTTTTTTTTTTTTTTTTTTTTTTTTTTGTATACCTTTGGGGACATGGGATTCGTTCATCGGGATGCGATTAGATTTTCGTTGCCGGTGCTCGGTTAGCATTTACCGTGATCGTCTTCATCACCACCATCGCCAACACTATTGTCTATTGACCATCGCTCGCTGATGATCGTGACTTGTTGGGGGTGACCGATGCCCTCATGCTGATGGTACTACTGATGGTGTATTGTCACCAGCGCCACCAGCAACACCAATACCGTCGCCATCACCGCCGCCATCACAACCATGAAGGTCGGGAGAGGGGGGCGGGGGTACTCATCGAAATGGGAGGCCGCAGTGGCATAACCGTTCATCCTCGCATCCCTGGCCGAGGGATGGACGCTAGTTGTTTTTTCCGACCCCGACATACATATCTTCCACCAAGCGCGAAGCGCCGCGAGGTGATCGGCGAGTCGCATGACGGGTGGGCATCCTAATAAGAGCCTCTTGTGAGGCAGGCTGCAAAGCGTCTTTCGTCAGCTCTTCCCTACGAGTGGCAGCGTCGACTTAATTGATTTGGGTGGGTGGGGGTGAGTTCAGAGGTGGCTAACAGTGGGAGGGAGGTGGGAGCAAGCAAAAATGGAGGGGGGGGGGCAGGGAGACTCGTTTGAGTGAAGGGGGGGGGGGGGGTAATTAGGGATGGGAGGGACTGTGGGAGAGTGGTAGGGGTGGAGGTTTGGTGACGGTAACAGGGGGGGGGAGGCGGAGGACGGGAAGGGTTTCCAGGATGCGAGCACCTATTTCAAAATGGTTCAATGCACACCGATTGTTTTGTGTATTTTTGATTTTTAAACTATCATTCGTGGTACACATTTTTTACGGGGTTCGGAAGGGGAGGGGGTGTTGCGGGGACGGGCGTGGGAGTGTTCTTAATATCGTGCACGACCGTAGTCGTAAGATGATAAGACACTCGCATCCCCGCAATGCCGGGACGGAGCACGTTTTGATTTTCACTGACCGGACAGACATTATTTGCATGAAGCGCCGAGTGCCGTCAGGGGTGCGGCGAGTCGCGTGAAGGGTGACCTGCGTCCGGCCAATAACCGCCCGCGAGGCGGACGTCGGCACCGTGTGCGTACTTTCTTGCATATGGGTGGCAGCGTCAAAGGCCTTGAGCGGTAAGCGAGGGGGGTGGAGGGAAGGAAGGTGTACCCATGTCATGCATGGCTCTAGGCTTGCGCCCGTCGACCTTCGCATCCGTAAAGTGCCGAGACGTAGCCCGTCGTTTTTTCACCGACCAAGCAGACATCGCTAGCACCGAGCGCGAAACACGGTGAGGGGGGCGACGGGGGGGAAGGGTGGGTTGTGGCGAGGGAGGGGTGGATCGAGGAGGGTAGGATGGGAGCATAAGGAGATGGGGCGGGGGGGGGGTGGAGAGGGGTGGCGTTCGGTGCTCGTTTTTATGAAGCGCAACAGCGGTAACTGCTTCCCCTAACTCTTGTGTTCAAGGTTTTGTTTGCACCAGGCAGTGTGCACCGGCACTGAGTTAACACCTTCCACCCGTCGACCGTGCTCACCAAGCCGATGATGGTAGCAGTAGTCGCGTTGATGGTCGTGGGCATCACTGCTGTGATGTCGATGGTTCATGGTGGTGGTTGGCGTGTTGGGGCTGGCGTGGCGATCGTGACCACCAAGGTACATATATATATATACATATTTGAAATTTTTTACACAGCAGTATTCATCACCTGCGGGATGGAGATTTCCCTATGAAGCTCATGTAGTGTTTGTCCCCGTGGACTGTATACGCGAGAGGGTCGACGCCGCTGCGATTGTTGTGGTGAGTAAGCTTGCGACCGCAGTGGCGGTGTTGCCCATGGCGACTGTGATGGTGGAGACACAAGTGGCGGCGGGTCGACGATGGTGGGGTGGACGCGTTCTACGATAGAGGTAGCACTATTTTCCGGTGTTTTTTTTTTCTTCTGAAAAACGGGGCTCCTTAACCCAAAATCGTCGGAATGACAATCTGGCATAACAAAAATGACGTTATTGTTTACTGGGGCCATGGGATTTTTATCATCGGAGATGCAGTTGATTTTTGCTGAAGTCAGTGTTCGGGTGAGGCATGGAGCTTCTTAAGGTCAAGTGAGGAGCCTCAGAAGATTTAGGGTGAACCTCTATCGCAAAACGCCTCTGTGCTTACGGAGGAAACCGGAGGGCAGAACTGGGAACAGCAGGATATCGTCAGCGTGCGGTATGTTTGTGTCCCCCTCCACGGTTTTTGTGCGGCTGGTGGTTTGAGTGGGTCGTATGGAAGGGTTGCTGCATGGGGCCATTGGTTGGATTGGTTGACCGGTTGCTGGGTTGGCTTGGTTGAACAGTTGGTCTGTGCGTTGATTGGCGGACTGATGTGGTGGATTGGTTTGTATTGGCGGATTGATTGGTTGGTTGGCTGATTGGTTGATTGCTAGACTGGGCGCGTGGTTTGATAGGTTGGTGTCTGGTCAGTCAATTGCTCAGTCAGTCAGTGGGCCAGTTCTAGATAATTCTATACATAATACTTGTTATGCTGTGTATATAAATGTAAGACACATAGCGTAGCGCGCAGGGGGGCGAGGAGGGGCCTATATGACCCCAGATCTTTTGTTGCGACGAGGGAGGGAGCAGGAGAAAGAAGGGCGAATACGATATATGGGACGGAAAGAAGGAATACAGAAACGTATTCAGCGGGGCACTGTCTTCGCGCGAAGTCTTCCGTGCCATGTGTTGGCTAGCGACCAGCCCGCGAAGGGGTAGCGAGTAGCAATGAACGCTAACGACCAGTGATTGCAGGTTGGGGAGTGTTTTTTTTGTCAATGTACTTCACTTTCCTCTTTTCCGTTGCATGACTCCGTGAATATCAGCTTTTTTTAACACCGGCCTCAACGTGGCGTACGGTTCTCGTAAAAATTGATTGGAGCGAATGAGGCATGCTAAGGTAGGAAGGGTATGCACTGAGCCCCCACTCTGGCTGCGAGTATTATCACAATTTGAGCTCGGCCAGACAGGCTGGTGTCTATCATGAGGAGCTCTGGGCCTCGCGCGGAAACACACGCAGGGCCATTCTACGCTCATGCCGACACAGCGGGGCGATGGAGACGTTGCCACGCACCAAACATTGAACTGTGCCACTCCAGCAGGACACAGCGCGCTCTAAAACCACGAAGAATTCCGCGTCACCGAGGGCAAGGAAGCGAAACCTGCTTACGGTCGCCGGAAGCAACAGCGTTCATAAACACCATCTCCCGAGCCGGTGGAATGAGTGGCGCCAATACATGGAAAACTTGTGGCATATACCTGGCACCTGGTATTTTTACGCGCATCCTTTGGTACTTCGGAGAGAGGATACTGATGAAAACAACCGACGATTTCACCGTCGACCTGTGGCGTCTGGGAACTTATCCTCTGGCAAATCCACGAGTTTTCTACTGATGCGTAGGCATGCAGGTTCCCCCGAGATCCGCGACGCGTAGCTGATTCCTGAGAACGTGGCCGACTTCGACGCATAAGATAACAACATGCTTCTCCTCCATTATTATTCAACTTGGTTCACCCACCTAGCCGGGTGCTACAGAGAGATGCTGACCTTGGGCTCATGCCGAGTTCAGGGGTGAGTATGAAGTGCTGTCTATGATTTGGTCCCTCGAGAATTCAGGCATAGACCACACGACACAGCCCGGGTCGGGGCGTGCTCATAATAGGAATTGTCAAGTATGTATCACCATATGCAAGAAGATTTACGTCACACGTGCGCTGTGGATGCATGCTGCTACTCGAACCCTCGTACGATACTGCTACGTATTGACGCTGCCTCAAGGCCGATAAGACCTCGATTTTCGTCGTTTTGGTTGCTATCCGTGGGTTCCAAACGGGTGTCGAGGCCCACCCGTCGATGTTATATCACCCAAGTCCGAAACAGCGAAACAACTTGACTAATTCAATGTAAACTTCAGGATATATGCCTGAGAATATCACCGATCTTCGAAACGACAAGCACGAAAGATGAACGCACTCGAATTCAATAAACACATGAAAATCACAGAGTGAACAACCTCAAAATTAATGTAAAAATTGTTAATCCCGAAGGATAAACTCTCGGGCCTCAATATAAACAATTAAAAAAAATCAAAAGTAGACACGGAACTCAGGAACGTAAAAGATACCCATGACTGCCATCGCAATGAAAACCACACATCAAACGGATGAATTTCGAAATATAAACAATCAACCAAAGCAAACCGAACATACCACAAACTCGAAGCCATCAACCACAAAACGAACTCGAAAAACCGACAACCTCGAAATGAGCAACTTCAAGATGAACAACCCTAACCCCCCCCCCCCCCCCCACAGGAAAGCGTCAAACCTCGGTGTTCCCATCCACACTAGGCGCATGCGATGCGGTCGGCGCGCACAACAAAATATTGTCTGAGTTTCCTCACTTTAAAACAATTTTGTACCTGACTCATAAACTGACTTTGAGATAATCTGTACGCCTGCCCCGATAAACATCGCGTTGGGCCATAATGTTTCAACAGGTGTGTACACTAACGAGTGCGACTGTGAACCCACGGCTGAGACACTAAAGGGATCGAGCAGGTTCTTGGCTCAGGATGCCCATGCAGGGTCAGAAATGGTGTGGGCCTTAAGAAACTACCATCCCTAATGTACCGTGCGTCAGCATCCTTCTTCGCACTGGAGTACGGCTGTGCCGCATGACAAGCCATTGGCCGCTCCGTATCGTGTGCATGCATTTCGAATCGTGCAAAAGATGTAGCTGCGCTGTACTTGCATGCCATGACTCACACATCGACCGCTCGAACACATATAGCGATTTCATATCACGAAGCTAAGACAAAATCCCGTCGAATGGGGTGGATATAGTACAAGCGAAGATGTTTCACTACAGTAGCGCTAATATCGGTGGTGAGATAACGAAGCCGCTAGTCATGGTACAGCCGACGAACCAGCACCCGAACGTAGGCGCTAGCTGTCCAGAGCCTTCTCCTGAAAATATCGAGTTTGAATCGCCCGGAAAGGCGCCGCAGGAGAGGCACTACAGTAGTCGTCGACACGAAACACGGACTTAAATCTTTTGTTCCAACGTTTTGACTCGACAAAACTTAAACAATTACGACCGAGCGTACCAACCGAAACGCCAACCAAACGACACCTCTGTACAACAGAGTACTCTCCACAACAGAAGCAGACGATGACACGACAAACCTTGCTGTAAACAACAGTCAGACATTCCAGCGGTCTCTTCCTTCTCTCAAAACGAATACAACAACTCCCTCCACCAACCATGCTACAGGTATCATATCCCACAAATCCAAACCGGCAAGCCCGGGGGGGGGGGGGGGGGGAGGTCAATCCATCCCACTAACCATTCCCACACACGAATCGTATATCCCACAAACTCGCAACCACCAGCCAGGAGGGGGGGAAAAAAAAATGTCCACACAGACGGCTGAAGGCAGATGACCAAGGGGAAATCGACAGCAAATTGCTGTGCTTGGTGTTGGTCTCACGCCAGGCCAATGAAATAATCTTTCCCCTGGCAACGACAAAGGGACAAGAACGTTCCTACGGTCATGCACGAAAACAGCACCGAACAAAACTGGATCGAGGTATCTGGACTCCGGGCAGTCGTACAACCTAATGACATTGTTTTCAGTTCCTCGATATCGTGCCACGTCGTCAACCGGGTTATCGCACGGAAACCTTCGCCATACGATTCCCGACAGACCCCAACTTAACGCTCAACATCAAAAACATCTCAAGGCACCAGCCATGCCTTCCACCTCCGCTGGACTAGTTCAGGCGGCATGAAGTCGAAGACAGATGGCTATCGCAACGCCGACCAACGCTCATAGTATCACCATGATCACACGTACTCCTCAACCTTCGACCTTCGTATCATTTAGTTGGGTGGATTAGACCCTTGGGAAACACCGTATGGGACATCAGCATTGCTGCCTAAGTCTGAACAAACAACCTATCTGCCTAATTTTAGAAAAAAAAAACCTATCTCACCCTTTTTATACACCAACGCTCCCCAAACTAAGTGAACCCCACACCCTTCCCTCCTCACGCGCAACATGTGATCTATGATCGGTGTATGACAAGTCCCCCCTCCCCGCCTCGCCCCACTCCGGCGAGGTGAACACTGTATTGCCCGACATTTATGTTTGAATCCCGCGCCGACCCACCCACCCACATAGGAGACACAACCTTGTCCGACCCGGTACAACCTCTCACATCCCACCCTGCCCCCGTGTGAAATATTGGTTTGTTCGACAGGAGATCTGCACTCTCGATGACGTGCTATTGGTAATTCAGGAATACAAAGACGTTTCACGTTACGGTTTCCAACGACAGCGTACATACACACACATTTTACCAGGCACGTACTGTCGAGCCTATATGTAGACGGAACACGCACGTAGACAGGTACACGCACGATATTGGTCCTTGCGCTCGCTCCCGCTCCCTTGCACCGGACCCCCCCGCGCCTACAGGTGAGACGCGGAACAATGAAACCTGACAAAACCTCCACGCCGAGCAGCTAGCTGGAAGCCGCATGGAGTCTGAAACATAATGCTGGCTGGGACAGGGATGACAGAGCTGAGTTCGTCTAGCTGTTTCTGCACGAACATTCTCGCCCCCGACCATATCGTCAGAACGCCTTCGGTCGACGCTAAGTTTCACAAAAAATCTGATCCCGAACCTCGTACCCTCTATATCTCGTGGAAACCTACTGCCCACCGTGACGATTGCGAGCAAGGCCTAGTATCCATTTTCGATACCGATAGTTGCGAGGACACGATAATTCCCCTCTGTATCTCATGGAAACCTAATCACCGACGAGCCGCATGCCAACAACTCAACTATGTTCTATGTTCAGTCGCGTTCGAAATGGCGCCACAAAGCAGGCGACCTGGTTCTCTGATGGCACCCGGCAACCCATCTCATCTATATTCCCACCTGGGCCGCTGGTGATACCACAAAATTTGCTTACACGTCTACAATAACTGCTTGTCTCTTCACCGTCCGCTGTAGTCGGGAGCGAAGAAAGACCGGAGCATTGCGGTTTTTCAACTACCCCGAAGCAGCGTTTGCCATATGATTACTTCTGTCAAACACCAAAAAATGATTTCAGAGTTCACCCCTTAAGGCTCAGACCACATCGCCATACACGTACGTCGCATCTTTGTTGAGAATCAAAACTTTGTGGGGCACCTCCACTTTTCGCCGTGCGTTATGCCTCAGTGAAGAGCTTGTGCACAATGCACGCCCGACTCGACTTTCCACGTGCAGCATATGCACGTAGAGATGAAACGACGAAATGCTATAAATCTTTCCCACTGCGCAAACAAACCTCCGCATCGTCACCACCGACGTATATACTCCAAGTGACGGTATCGACTCCGAACGCCCCCCCCCCCGCTAGGGAGACCCGGCGCGGCAATCGTATGAACGACGGGGGGGTTTCGTGGAACGTTTCACCCCACAGCGAGCCCGAATGCGGCACTTTAAAAATGGCACTGCCAGCTTTGTCGGAGCAGACGTATATTTCCTCTGCATATTCGCGCCCTCAACAACACCCGGTGTGTCATCGTACTGGAGTCGTCTTCAGAGCACAAGAGTGGTCTCAGTGGTCGCTGATATGGTCACTGCGGGCACGGCGAGAACGGATGTTTTCAAGTGCACGACCGGAGGGTTCTAACATCAGTGTCTCAACTCATTTCCACCCCTCAACGAAGTCCTGTGCGGCATTCTCTTGTCGGCGCTGCCGTCGTCGTCAGAGTAGATGTCGTCGCCGTAGTCGTTGCCGTAGTCATCGCTGTCGCCGCGGTCGCCGCGAACGTCATCGTCATGATCGTTGTCGTCGACGTCGTCATCGTCGTTTTCCAGGCTAGTGGGGGAGTAGTCGTCGTCGCTGTAATAGTCGTCGCCGTAATCGTTCCCGTAATCGTCGCTGTCGTCCCGGTGGCTCGAGCTAGAGGCGGGCGTGGCAGCAGAGGCAGACGGAGTAGTCGAGCCAGAGGAGGTAGCTTGTGAAGCCGACCCTCCGGACTGGTCGATGGTAGTGGTGGAGGTAGCAGCACCAGTGGGGATGGCCGTTATAGACGACGCGGAGGAGGAGGAGGAGGAAGAGGCAGGGGTTTGAGGTTGTCGTGATGAAGTTGGCGACGAAGACCTCGTCGCGATTCCACTGCCACCGTCTTCGTCGGTAACATCTTCCTCCGCTTCAATACTAACTTCATCGCTGCTGTTGGCTACGGCGCGTTCCGTCGGCAGTGAAGAAGACGGACCCTCATCGTAATCTTTTACCGACGAAGAAGTTGCCGATACCGACGTGCCGTAAGACAACGCAGATCCGCCCGCCACGGAATACGACTGGCTATTATCGGAGGAATATGCCGCTGATGAGTTTGAGAAAGAGTTCGAAATAGAAGTAGAGTTGAAGGAAGAGGGAGACGACGAGGAGGTGGAGAAGGGGGAGGAGGACGAGGAGGACGAGGCAGAGGTGGGAGAGGATGTCGACGAGGAGGAGAAGGAAAATAGGGTAGAAACGTTCCTAGTCAAGATTGCCGAAACACTGGTCGTAGAGCTGGAACTGGCTCTATCGTGGAGGTTGTTACAGGCCTGGTTCCACGTCTCACTGATGATTCCTGAGCCATTTTCACTGCACACCGTTCAGGGAGACAGTGAAAAGAAGCGCACCACGGCAACACACGAAGAGGGGTAAAGGGAGTGAAAATGTGAGTGTAACGTATGGTACGATCGGCCAGGAGTCCTCGATACACTGGCTGCACTGCCGTTGGGGAGGGTGGGAGCGGATAGGGGGCTGGGCTGTATGTCAAGGTGATTTCCGGAGGAAACGTTGTCAGAAAGTCGTTGAGATCGTCGATCATGCGTGCGATGATAGCAGCCGAAGTAGAACAACCCCTCGAATATACTCCTGAGTAGATTTCTTCGCGAACATGAGGGGGGGGGGTACATACGACAAACTAAAGCGGCAGTTGCGGGAAGGTCTCGTAGAGATAGTTCCATAGGTGCATCTCTCGGCGTCTGTCGGCGCCCTCACCGTTGCCAACAAATCAGGTTGGACCTTTGACCGGGTGTGTGTCATATATTGCATGCTCTACGGCACTGTTCACGATGTTTTTGCCGGCGGCAACTATGAATACCCTATCTACTCTACCTCACGTTACGACGTGGAACATAACGACAACCGGACGCGTGCTCCAATGAGAGGGGTAACACCTATTGTTTATGAACCCCTTTGCGTCAGGAGCTCCACACATCACCCCAAAACACACATCACCCTAACAAAACGGAGTTTGAGAACGTGTGTAGGCTATAATCCCGATGAACAATCCCGTGAACGAGGTACAGTGGCAACGAAACAAATAGTACCAGATCAAACACTTTAGTGTATTCCCGTGACGATGAGTTGCTGAGTCGAGCAGCCTCTTCAGTCGGAAGTGGTTGGCCCACAACGAGCTACCTATGTCGTAACACGACTAGGCCGTTCGTGGTAGCTACCAACAGTCATGCCCTCGATGGCGCAAACAGAACGGCGGGCCAGAAAAACTTGCATTGCTTCTCTATTCGAGATATCTCGCGGTGGGAGTACCACGTTTTGGCTCGAACGTTTCTGGCCGGTTGAGCTCCTCACGAAACGTGACCACCGGTTAAGGAGGTAGGTTTATCATAAACATGTTCGCTTTAGGGCGGGCGCATATAAATGTTGGTCGAGTATGCGCGAGCGCAGTTCTTCTAAGTCACAAAGTCACGTTTAGGGTGAGATATTGAGGTCTTCGTGTGACTAGCTTCGACAGTAAGGCACCGCCCCTGCCGTGACGTTGGCCTGCATTCCTTCGTGGTCGATTTTTTAACCCCCCTTAGCGCCATCGGCCTCTTGCAGTCACGTTCGGTTGCCTCACCAAATTCAGCGTTAGTTACAAATACATAGCCGACTTCTATGGTGTAATGATTCGGAGGCATACCAAAGCACTCAACACAACTGCGATTTTCTCCACACAGGAAGCAAGAAGCCCCATCGGTACCGACTCTCTGCGTACCCGAACACGCATCAGAGGCGCCGAGGTCCCGTTTCCACACAAGTGGTGCACAAGACAAGTTTGATGGTCTGGAAGCACGATAAAGAGTGTGCACTGGTGTGGTAGTTTGCAGGGGGCGGGCGCGAGTAAAATGGTGGGGTTAGGCGCATGTGTTTCAAGGCAGTCTGGTTACGAACGTACCCGACCGATGTGCACGTTCGCCAACAAATTCGGCAACATTGACATCAGTGCTCGCCACGACTGGGAGTATGCGCGCTTTCACGTGAGACGGCAACCTTACACGACGATTCGGTTCTCGACTCTACACCAAGGCTACGGGAATGATAAGGGGGCGGTCACTCTTTCGTCCTCGCTTTTCAGCCGCCCAAAGATACTTGGCCGAGTGACTGTCGATAACACCTACCCCAGCCTCCCAAGGTGAAATATTTTTAGAGTCATCTATTTTATGGTGTTGGGTTCCGCAACCATCACAGCCGTGGAGTGTTTGTTATCTTGCGGGATCAAATTATTTCCAAGTCAAATGTAGAGTGAGGTACACAGGCACCCGCCAATGTCCCCTAGACGTGGAAAAGGAAATATGGGTAGCCGGGGTTTCTCACGAGGGCGGGAGCGGGGGGGGGAACAGGTTTCCCCAGGAGGTGAGGAATTGATGTTCACGTCTTACCCATAAATTGCGCAATCACCGTCCTCGCAAGTGTTTCCACAGACATCCCCCTGGTCCATCGCGTTCACTTTAATCGCGCCGAAGCCGACATTATTGAAGTCGTTGCCGTAGACCTGTTCGTACAGTTTCGGTTGTTCAGACATTTGTTTTTTTGTTGAAGCGATCGTCGGAGTTGGCGTTGGTTGTGTTGGGCGTTGCGGTCGACATTACCGTTATGTTGTGAACAGTGCAGCCGTTGTCGCTTGCTACAGTAGCTGTTGTTCCTCAATTGTTGTTCGAGCTGCGCTCGTAGTGGCTTGTCTGGACATGGGTGAGTTCGACGAACAAGATACTGGGAGGTCGCGGTTTGACTCCTGGACTAAGCGCTCCCCCCACAAAAACTAATCCAAGGTAAGAGTAGAACAGGCCCCTCCAAATCCCCCCAAAACGATCGTTCTTTCATGAAGTTTCTCCAACCGTTGGTGCTGTGTTGTGGTCGAAATTGTTGCTATCGTTGGTGGGAGGACGGTCGTCACACAGGGTGTGCTTCGTCGGCGCCAAAGCCTATGCACACGGCGTAACGAGCCACCAACTCGGGGATGTCCTCACATTGTTGCCCAAGCCGTATTGCTGGCCGTCGATGTCTGCGCCCCCCAGCCGCACCCCGGCGCCGACGCAGTTCTCGCCTACGTTGTAACTGCTCAGATCAAGCGCGTGGCGACCGATAGCAGGCGCAGAAAGGGGGGTGGGGAGGAAGGGGGGTGGCGACGTCGGCAGGGACTGTGTGTAGATGCATCATGCCACGGTAAGGGTGCGCGGCGCTTCGCTTGAAAATCCAGCTCCACACATCACGCACAAATGCGTCGAGGAAAAACGGGCACGCTTCGACCGATGGGGCATACCATGTCCTGACACTTGTTTGTTCAGTTTTGTTTCTCCATCCCATTACTTAGGTTCCACATCCCATTACTTAGGTTCCACATTTTTTTTCTCCCTCCATCCTCACAGTAACTCAGATCCGTGGTCATTTCGTGGGTTCTTGCCTCCCCCTCCCGAATAGGGTTCGTACCTCGCTTTATCATTGCGAGAAGACTGCAGCCTCATTTTTCTCGACTGGCGTCGAATTGCACCTAACCGCGCCACAACAGGTGGTCTCAGTAATTCTTTCAGTTTTGCGAAAAATGTGAACCAAAACATCATCAAGGTGGGATTCGAACTCCGGTACAAGGACATGGTGGGCGTAATGCAATACGATGACGTATGACAAACATAGGTGGAATTGTGCGCTGACGTTCCTCAGTGCCCTTAACGCGCCCTCTAGGCGTCCACATTACGTTCTCAAAATTTACGCTCTCATTCGCAGCTTCCGTCGGTACTCGGTGGCTGCCATACCAGAAGCAGCGACGTTTGAAACCCGTGAGGTTTATTGACCTCCCTAACTCCTTAACGTCGAGCAATCGGTCCGAGCTGATAACCAGCTGCCACGTTGCCACCTCACCCCTCCTGCTCACCAACGCACCCATCAAGCCACGTACCTACCTGCCTACCTACCTACCCACCCTCTGATCCGCCTATTGTGGGTTAAACACTGGCATCATGAGGTTGGTCGCCGGAGTACAGCGTCACAAGTAAACCTACCCAAGCCAGTTATCGTTTTGGTTCGATACATGTTGCGCCACAACCGACGAGGTCTCAGACGTATCCAAATCGAAACCAAGATCATGAGACAGCTGAAATATCATCTCTCGCACAAAGAACACAGCAGACTACAGTAGGACCAGTTTGGTTTAAAATCCCACATCCAAACCCCAACCAAAATAAACTCCAATCCCAACCACTAAACCCAAACCCGGAATTAAAAGCGCACCCAAGGCCAAAATCACGCCCTGAACCCAAACACACCTAAACCGGAGTGCACAAAATACAAGCAAAGGACGTAACCAAAGCAAACGGACGCCCGAAACCCATCGCCATACATTTTTCCCAAAGGCAACCAATAACCGAAAAGACCAAGCGAAGTCCCCTTTCATATACTAGCGCACGTATGTACACACCAGAAAGTGTTGTCGTCCCCTCTGGAGTTGTAGCAGGCCGAGTTTGCGTCGAGCTGCGCCGTGCAGATGTTGGAGTCGACGATGTTACCGGTCGACCCCTCCTTGATATCCACGCACTCGTTGGCGTTTGTCTCGATCCGGTTGCCCCTGACAATGTTGCCGTGGCACCCGGTCTTCCCGCTTTTCCACTGAGGATGGTTGGTCGTTGGTTTGGTTTGATCGTCGCGTTGGTTGTGGTTGTGGCCCGTTGTTAAGCAAAACGCACACACACACGCGCGCGAAGGGCGGTTTAACGACAGGTATCGACACGTGGAAAACGTTAGCTGCTTGTGGTCAGTTAGATAGGTAGTTGGCAGGCTATTTGTTGGGTAGCGAATTAGCTAATTCGTCGTCCGTTTTCGTTGGTTCGTTATTCGTATCTACGGGGATCACAAGACCGTGGGTATTATTTACTGGTGGTACTGGGGGTGTTCGGTGTGCTGATAATGGAGGCGGCGGCGCTAGCGGCGGAGGTGTTGTAGGTGGTGGTGGCGGTGGTGGTGGTGGTGGTGGTGGCGGGAGCGAGGCCTGTCGAAATGGTAGTGGTGTCGGTAGGTCGTGAAAGTGCTAACCTGTTTCGTGTTGGTCGAAACGCAATACGCTACTGGAAACATACAATTTAGTACTGTGAGCTTTGTGTGCGCGGGATGCCCGTGTTGCGCATTTGGTTTTGCTCGTTACGCCGCCCACCACGAGGCGATAGGCTGCTGAACGAATGGTGATGTGGGTGTAAAGGAGCGTCGTGCTTTACTCGGGCTGGATTGCGTGGAAGCAGGCAGCTGCAACGTCTGTTGTGTTGTGGTTAGCCCTGCCGCTCGATGAACGAATTACCTCGACAGGCGCTACAAGGCGCCTTTCAATCACCGCGCTTTACGATGGTTGAAGCCCACCCTATGGAGACAGCGCCCCTCTCTCTACTCTCAAATGAAGGCGTACTGCGGTACGCTTACACAAGTGGCCGGGACATCTCCCCCTAACACGACGTAGGCGTAAACATATCGTTGTGGAGGCATTGAAAACACCTGTGTGCCGAATTGAGAGGTTTGACGACGCCGTGCGTGGCTTTCTGCGTAGTTCCATGCCTCGACGCTAATATTGGTTTACGCCCACACTGTGCAATGAGAGACCTGTGTTGCTGGATGTTGCTGGTGGTGGTCGGGCGGGATCGATTTTCGATGCTGACCTGTCGGCTTGACGTGCCGATGTAGACCCCTTCGCCGTTCTTGGAGCCCCAGTCGAACCGGTAGTCCTGGATGCCGCAGTCCTTGATCGTGTTTCCCGTAATCTGAGCGCCATTCACGTAATCCTTCAGTCGCACGCACTCCCCCCTGCACGAAACATGTATGCATATTTCGAACAATAAGGAGATATTTTGGCGATGTTGCACCGATGCTTGCCTTAAGAGAGATGTGGCCTGGAAGGAGTTTCGAGCTATGCCATGCACCACCTCCGTAAATACCAATTTGGCGCGAGTCGAGGTAGGGAATATGTGAGGGTTGTGATTGTTTTTTTCGGAACGAAAGCAAGGCACGTACCGTGGTGGGGAGTCGTGAAGACGAGCGTACGATGTAACTTCGGATCTGAGCTACTAGTATGAGGAAGACACATATCCTAGAGTAGACAGCAAGTCAACCTGCAGCCCCACGCATACCGCCGTGCTGCCAATGGCCAACCAGTCAGCAGTGGTTCTAGATGACGTGACCCATGACGACGGTTCGCAAGCAGATACTGTACTAACGAGTGGGCCAACCTGAACACCCTACGCATATCGTCGTACAGTCAATCTAAGTCGAACCCTTGACCCGCGATTATTGATGGCAAGGCTCTCACCGTGAGCAGCTACTCGAGGTGCTAATAGGCCAAACTGCACCCCCAACGCCTACCCCCATAACCCGTATGTCATACCCGCTCAAGCTGAGTTCTTGACGGTGAGGCCTTCCGTGCCGCTCGACAGGAAGCTTCTACTGCTGCACGTGGTGTTCAGTACGCCGACCTGGACCACTAGCCCATACCCCCGAGGTGCCTACGCCAAAATCGCTCACCCGCAGTTTTTCACGGTGAGGCCCTCCATGACGAAGCCTACGAGTGGGTTACTGGCGTTCTTCTCCATGGCCTGCACGTAGATGCACTTGTACACGAACGACTCTGCTTTGTCGGCAGACCCCACTTTTCCGTCAACGGTGAAGCCCTTCATAGATAACGCCATAACAACGCGAGCAACGTGAGTACGACAGGGTACAGGCGTAAACACTTTGAAAAAAGGAATTGGACGTTTGTACTCCCGGTCGCACAGGTGGCTCTTGCACTATGTGGTGGTAAAAAAACAGTCGTTGTCGGGACACACGACAACGCCGCAAAGTGCACACAAACCTCTCAACCCGGTGAGCTTAGTGGTTTGATACATTGTTGAATGTATAAAATTTTTGTGTGTTTGAAGGCCCAAACTGTGCGAGGGAGGGGGTCCAGCCCACCCGGTAATGTTTTGTGCAGTACATATAGGAGTCTTCTTTGGCACGATATATATTATAATACTATGGTGCACTGACACCTGATGTGCCTTAGCCACTGCTCCCCGACCTTTCGACCGCTTTCTTTACAGTACAGACCCACGACGTAAACCGCCTGTATTGAGACCGTCAAAACGCTAATTTTGTTCTGGGAGGGGGCTTCCAGAAATTGGTGTCTTCTAGTTACAAACCGTGCTCAGCGGCGAACTCCACAAGATCACGCTAGATCCTGGCAGGCACCAACATACATTTATATATAGCGTTATTCAACGACACCGTACTTCTGCGATATACTCAAGGTTCACCACATTCCAAGTCACTATACTATCCCAAGGCTTGCTCAGACCATCTAGATACAATCAGCGGCGAACGCTGTATCACAACAACCTTGCCCGGTACCCTCAAGTACTGGTATATATATATATAAAGTTCATACATTTGCATGCTCAAGATTAAACAATGATTGGATGCGGTCACTATACGATTCCATGGCTTGCTCTATTTTTATCAACTGCTACTTTGTTGGCGGGCCCACGACGTGTGCTTCGACAGAGGTACAGGCTCCTAACATGAAGAACTCCACATCTCTTTCACCCCAAAAATATCTTTTAAACCAAAACCCCGACGGTTTAGCCCGTCGTAGGTGTTTCTTGACCGATATTGCAAACGAAACTGAGATTGACGATGTTGAGCAGTTTCTGAGTTGACGAATCCCGCCGGTCGCAACGAAACAGGTCATGGGGGCGAACATGTAGCAGACAGGCGTCAGGGACAGTCTGTCGTCCACTTATTTACTAGATATTTACATGTACACTCGCCCTCTGTTCCACGCTCGACGAATAGGATCCAAGAGGATTGACCGAGATCCACGGCCTTGTATTATAATAATTCACGGTCGGATGACGCTTTGTCATCATCTCGCCTGCCCTCTACATTCTGTCACGAAAAGAGCTTTCACTACAGTTCTACTACGGGGGTCCATAGTAAATAGGACCAAATATTTGGTAGTAAAAAACCGGAAATATATAGGTTTTTGTGTGTACCGTAAGTCCTATTTACTATGGTCCCCGTAATAAAGTTTTCTGCACAGGCAAACAGTAGACAGGGAAAAAGAATCGGGATCATCTTTGCTTGGTTGGTCGATTTTCTCCTCTAATAACTTCAAAGAAATTTGCCTCTACATGCGGTCGGCTCATTTTCCTATTTCGTCGATGCTCACATTTGTATCGTTGGTTCGATCATAATATCCACTGGGCTACAAATTATTCCGGGTAAATAGGCCTGCGAGTAGCAGTGCGAAATAAAACGTTTGTGACGGATACTCAAATCAATCGTGAAGGGTAACCTAGGTGATGGGTTCACACACCGTTCTATCTAGCACTTGAGGTTCCCACCAGAGCCAACGGAACGTAACGGTACTTGCTGCCAACGCCCAAGAAAACGACACGGCGATTGAACCGGCGATTGAACGACAAAATAGACCAATACAGTAGTGTGGTGCGGCGGCCGAGTACTATCTCGACGAAATTGTCGTGCAAAATGTACCAGCTATATATTGTTATAACTATGCCTGCCTTCCGAAAATATAGCGCAGATGCCGTTCATATATATACGGAATATCCTTCTGTAAATCAGTTGTATCCCTCATACGCTTCCCCGCCAGCCGTTTCCCAATTTCCATGCCCCACATCCTTTCGTTCTAGCTACCGGTATAGTATATCCTATTCCTCATCAACGTCCCATCCCCAGGTCACTGCTTGCATTCCTCCGACGTACCAGCTATATATTGAACAAACAACACACCACACGAAATGGTAGAGTCCGCTTTCCAGACTGTTTTCTTGGAGGTGGATACGGGAACAACTGAACAGGACTAGTACCGACGGGCAGACATGACGAACAACACACGCACGCATCACAGATGTCTCAATAACGAATACCGACACGCATGCACTCGTCTGCCTGCAGATGTATGAGGGATGTAGCGCAGTATTTTTCTTCGAAATATATATGCACAAAAAATCATATGTATTACCTGGTACGTATTTGCTTTGTTGGTTGGACGAGTTTACGAACCATTTCAGAATCATTCTAATATTAAACGTGAACGGTCCTAAAAATATCGAAGTTGGTCATTTTTCGGGGTATTAGCTCATCGTCGCTCATCGTTTCGGTGCCGATACTTGGTGTCTCTCCTGACCGGGAAATAAACGCATTTGATGTACGTATAGGTGTTAGGATTCAAATGTGTGTTATATTATCGGGCAGAGTGGTAGATGGTATGACGAGATACTGCTGCTGTACATCATATATATACGGTATTCTGTTGACATCGAGTCTCCACGATAAATAATAGCCCTGCTGTAACATTGTGGACTTTCGCATGCGATATTGTTCTCAGAATAATTGTGGACGGAGTCCCACCTGACCCCCTCGTACGTACGCGTGAGGGGATAGCGCATACCATTGTTGTTTGCTGTGGAAAGGGTTGTACTAGGTAGTTGCGCGCGAGCACATTGTTGTTTCACTCCGCGGCGACAGTATGCCAAACACCACCACTTACCACCATCACCGTGATTCTATAAGACGGCCTAAATACGGAATCATTGATCATACCAGTTATACTGAAACATGGAACCGTACTGCTCGTACAACACAGATGGTATGTTTTACGCAACCGTTTTTCTTTGTATAACGATAGTTTCGTTTCTTATAATCATTGTAACTCAAGATGAAATACGATAAAAAAAAAACCGTAATTCCGCAGCATCGAAACAAATCCAGAGAATCGTTGTTAGTACGTACTCCTCTGTATCTCAGTGACGATTCATGGTCGATGTGACGGGTAGCAGATGAACACGAGCAACCTCATAGCACGAGCATCAAGCGTTGACTGGGCGCGTCGGCGGCTCAGTGAGCATGTATGAGTATACACCGTCGCTGTGTGGAACAATTCGAAAGTAGATACGTCTGAAACATATTGATTTTTCGGGTGATATCGGACGGAAGTTCTCAAAGAAAACGATGCGCCGGACGCTTGAAGCAGCCTCAACTGTAGTACTGTAGTGGGGGTGTGGATTCTGTAGTTGGCCGTGTATGCGCTCGTCGTGAGGGGACGGAGCGTCAATGCCACGAGTTCGTTAGAATACATGGACACCTTTGAGCGAAAGCGTGCGTACGTGCGTGTTTTGACCCGGTTAATCAGACAACCAAGTGCGTCCGTTATCTCCTCCTCTCCTGCAGAAAAAAAAATATTATTACGGGGGACCATAGTTGATAGGACCTACGATGCACACAAACACCCATATATTTACATATTTTTACTAACAATATTTGGTCCTATTAACTATGGCCCCCAGTAATAATACCAGATACATATATACATATACAGCACCAACTATTAAAACGCCGACCATACTTATGTGTGTATATATGCAAGCATGCATGGGTACAGAGCAAGCACGATGCATTGTTAGAGAGGCCCGAGATATTCTGGATACCACTTACTTTTGTGTCTGGTTCATTTATTCCAGAATTGCATCGAACGTACATATTGAGAGACGTACAACGTTATATATGATTATTACCCGCCGATCCGGTCACGCTCTCGAAGCGAAAGAGCCGCACGACGAGAAGCCCGTTAGCGTACAAAAAAATCAGTCAATATGAAACGTATGCCAGCGTCCCCCGTGGCTTTTGGCTTGTGGTCCGCCAGCCTACCAAGACATATTTTGGTGGGTTCGAGCCTCACCGAGTGGATGCTTGTACAGGTAGGGACTTTTTCTTGAATAAAAATCGATGACGAGTGCAAAACGCTGTGAGCGTGAGTTACCTCGGAGCAACACATTCAATGGAAACCGACGAGCGGTGGGAATGCTGAACTATATTATTCACAGTTCAAAGGAAGGTACATACCCGGGGGGGAGAGGGGGTGACACATACATGTGACCACGACGTCTTTTATTTATCTAGAAGATCGCTGAGAGTAAAACCTCCCACGAGTAAAGCTCGAAAAAAGTGAAATTTATGATAAAAATACTCGTATGCCCTCTGGGAATATGTGTACACATAATATAATTTTTCGCAAAACCTATGTTATTACATACCGGTATAACAGATACCGGGTATAACAATATGTTCGCCTCGGTCTGGGTTTCTCGTGAGAGGGCCGTCGTGCTTTGTTTTCCGTGAGCATCTTCCACGGCTGCATCTATTATATATACGTCATCTGTAACATGGTATCATGTATGCGCCCTTGGTCGGCGGACGTATTGCCTCCTCTCACACGAGGACAGGTACTACCGCGGTATGTGTGTTGTGAGCGGGTTCTCCGATTGAATTAGGCGTCACACACGTAAAAAAAGAAAATGTATCGTAGCATTTTTTTTACAACTCAGAAACAACAACTTGGCGTGACTTCTCGTCATCGTCATCATGACTTCGGGCTGATCGCGATGGATGGTGCTTACATCTTGACCGTTTTTAGTACTGCGCTTTTTTTTCTTGTTCCTTTTTTTATCCACTGGCGGATCGGTACTACCATGGTAGTAAATAACCTTTTGAGCTCACCACACTTCCACGTTTATAACACGTGTCGCGTGTCAACTTTTTCACCCTTAGCTCCCGTTGCAACGCAGCAGGCTGCTGCTACCACTGGCGCTTGGGAATGTTCGAACCTATATCTGGCTCTCACTCCAACTAATTACTCGATCCCCACAACTTGAGTGCAGTCCGAAAGAGGTTAATACTAACTTCATTTGCTTCCATTCCCACCTTTTTTCATGTCGACGGCCGCGGCCTCGCAGAAAACGATCTCCACACAGCAACAGCAGCGCTGAATACATTTGTACACAGGGTATCTATTATACTCTATATATAGCAGTACCGGCGTCCCCGGTGGCTTGGTAGGTGGTCCGCGAGCCTATCAAGATCAATTTCGTGAGTTCGAGTCTCACCGAGTGCATGCTCATAGGGACTTTTTCTTGCATAAAATTGATTAGCGGAAAGCGCGAGAGCGTGAGTTAGCTGTACATTCGATGAAAATCGACGAGCAGTGGGAATGCTGAACCCTATGGGCGATAAAACCTAAAGGCACGTACCGGGGGGGAGAAGGGACGACACCTGTGACCACGGCTTGTCCAGAAGAAGGGTAAAACCTCCTACGAGTGGGCTGGGGAGTAAAAGTGATGATGAAAAAATAAATAAATAAATAAATAAATAAAAATATATAGACAGCAGTTACCTTTCTGTAGTATTACGGGGGTCCACAGTTAACAGGACCTATGGTAAACATAAAAAACCTATATATTTACTCATTTTTACTAACAATGTTTGGTCCTGTTTGCTATGGTCCCCCGTAATAGCTTACAGAGAACCTATCGTAGATTATTTTTATTTTTGTTGTCGGCATGTGGGTCTACTCCGCAATGTGCGGTGATCCACCACTCACTGCTGTATTTTGTCTTAACCCTTCTGTTTACGACTGCAGTCCTGTTATATGGACACATCACTTGGAATCCGACTGGTTAATACCCAAATGGACTGCAGTACTCAAAGGTGAGACAAACCGGAGTAGTTCAACGAAATGGGTGAAACATATTACTATTATACAACACCTGGTGCCAGGTACAAGACGTATTTTAGGATCGCAGTTATATAAAGCATGTACCAGCCATATAGAACGCCGTTGTTGATAGGACCTGGCATATACATAATTTATATTGGCTCACCTTGAGCGTGATGTGAGAGTGCTGGACCAAAACTGAGCGGCTGCTGAAATCCCCGTTGATCACCGCCTTCTCGCCGCCCTCGATCGTGATCGGGTTGCCGTCCTCCCCGTCGGCCTTCGTGACCAGGGCGCGATCGTACCTCCCGTCAGCAAGGCTGACGGTGTCTCCGGGCTTGGCCAGGGCCATGGCCTCACCCAGATCGTAAGCCCCGGACTCGGAGCCAGAGCCTCTGTCCGAGTGGACCTTGTAGGTAACCGCCTCCGCTTTGAGGCCCAGGATGGTCGCCAATGTCATGGTCACGATGAGGACAAGCTTAGCGTTGTTGGTGCTCTTCTTGGAAGCGGACGGCGTCGCAGGGTGGCGGTGTGTAGTCATAATGATGAATGGATGTAGGGCAGAATGTCCACCTAGTTGCTCGTTGACAGATGGATATCACAGCAAACAGCAAAATCAACCGCGTTTTTTTGTTGGACGGTAGAGGACCCCCTGTGTGTGGGAGAGGACGATGAAGATCCTCCAGCGGGAATAAGTCAACTACACTGCTATATCTCTGCTGTTGCTGCTGCTGCTGCTGCTGCTGCTGTTGCTCCTGCTGCTACTGCTTCTATTCGCCGATGACTGCCCTGTCTGTGATTTTCTCTGCCGTGGTGGAGGAGAGTGCTGCCGCTTGCTGGTGATGCGGGTTGACGACGTTTGGTGTTGTTGGTTGGTGGTGACGACGAAAATATGGCAGTTGGGCTTGAAGGAGCGGGTGGGCTCTTCCATGTATTTACCTGGAATGTACGTACGACCAACCCTACTTTCTGTAAAAGCGCTCATGGTACTACAGCAGCAGCAGTACCGTAACAGCCCGGTCGGTTGGTGGAAGGAGCGGGGCGGTGGTGCTCTGTGGCCAGGTGTGGCATTTCCCCGGTGTCGGTGGTGACACTATGTCGACGTTCTTATTACGGGGGTCCATAGTTAACAGGACCAAATATTGTTAGTAAAAATACCTAAATATATAGGTTTTTATGCGTGCCATAGGTCCTGTTAACTATAGACCCCCTTAATAGTGGTGATATACGTCACAATACACATCATACATACCTGGTAATATATACTGATTTTGTAGTACCAGCATACCTGGTATATACTAGACTATATATTGTGAAATATTGCAAGTATCAGGAAGTGGGTAAAAAAACTGCACCACCAAAACTCCGAACAATATTTCGTGTGCCAGACACACACGTATATATGTATACCAGGTATATATATAAGTACATATATCGTGTGTACAGCGGTAGTCGTTGAACAATTATTGTGTTAAATATTATGGCAGAACAACAACCAACCGCAAGGAACCAACGATCCTCGCGTGTCGTGAGTCGTGCACCAGGCATTACTACCGTTTTGCGAAGTGCGAAGTTCGGCTTTACCGTATTTCTACAAAAAAAAAAATCGAAAAATCGAAAAAAAAATTGGGTACTCCAAGTTGATATTTCAGAATAAAAAGAACATGTTGATATTAGTATTAATAGTATTATTCTTCCATTTCGCACCTGGCAGTGTGCAGGTCTTCTTCGAATCATACCTTCCACATATATAAAGGTAACGGCTGTACTGACTGTAGATTTTTTTTTAATCATCACTACTTTTACTTTCCAGCCAAACTCGTAGTCAGGTTTTGCCCTCAGCGATCTTCTGGACAACCCGTGGTCACAGGTGTCGTCCGCGTTTTCCCCCCCGATCCGTGCCTTTATTTTTTTGTCGCGCATAGGGTTCAGCATTCCCACTGCTCGTCGATTTTAATCGAATGTAACTAACTCACGCTATCGCGCTTTTCTCTAATCAATTTTTCATGCAAGAAAAAGTCCCTACGAGCATGCACTCGGTGAGGCTCGAACCCACGAAACTGATCTTGACAGGCACGCGGACCACCTACCAAGCCACCGGGGTAGAACGTAATTACTTGAAAAATAAGAGGTGCCTTCAATTACACGTGAATAAAATATATGCGACAAAATTCCACCACAACTAATGACGTCTCCCTTCAACCGAGACGTTTCACGAATCAACTTCGATCGATTGTTGTCTTTGCTATTTGCGCAAAATATGTATGGGGTTACACGGCTCTATACAGCATACGTGATACCAGGTACATATTTACTACATATCGTACCCGGTGACTGGCTTCGTTATATTGCTACATGATGTCTAATGAGAAAACATACAATCAATGCAAAAAACAGGCTGAGATTATTATGGTGCCTAAAAATCGGGAATCATTTTTCTGACTGAGTTGAGCGTCGAACTCACCCCTTCTCGAAAATGAAATCCATCCTGGACAAGCTTTCTTGTTTTATACTATTACAGGGGACCATAGTAAAAAAGACCAAATATCGTTAGTAAAATTACGGAAATATACAGTTTTTTTGTGTGTGCCGTAGGTCCTATTTACGATGGCCCCCCTTAAAATAATTAATGGGTGTCCTGGACACATGTCAATACCACTGTATGTAGTAAATATATATCATATTGCGTGAGCGTTAATATTTTCCATCTCATTCAACCACTTCGATCTTGTCTTCTCTTTCCCTCCTGGTCATAACTCAAAATTCGGGACCGTTATCACCACAAATATTATGGCAGTCTCCTCTCCCCCCCCCCCCCCCTAGTCCGTGCGCCTTCGATTTTCATCGCGAGAAGACTTCGTTCGGTCCTTTCCACCCTCGTCGGCCAGCTAGGCTATTGCGTCAAAGTCAGCGACGTCTGCATAAACCACTATTCCCGTGATGTCCTGAATAAATTTAGCCGTAACTTTTATAGTAGGCCTCTTCTCGAGTCCACCGCTATATACTACTATACTACTACTACTACTACTACTACTACTACTACTACTACTACTACTACTACTACTACTACTACTACTACTACTACTACTACTACTACTACTACTACTACTACTACTACTACTACTACTACTACTACTACTACTACTACTACTACTACTACTACTACTACTACTACTACTACTACTACTACTTCTTCTTCTTCTACTACTACTACTACTACTGCTACTACTACTACTACTACTACTACTACTACTACTACTCTTCGCTGTAGGAAAAGCCCGTTAATGTACAGCTGCAGCAAAGGTAGGGTAAACATCAGTCAGTGCTTCGTCACACGATGATTGTGCGAACGACGTAGTGTACATGACATGTGTTATACCTACATGGTGGTGTGAGAGAGCTTACGCTGGGAGCAGGAACCGATGGTGCGTAGCCGCAAGCGTGGCAACAGCAACGAGCAACAGGTACTCGTAGGCGCATACGTGCTGACTGCTGGCCCCTTTTCTGCTGCGAGCATCGCACCACTGCTTCAGTGTTGCCGCTGCTCTGCTGCTGTCTATCTATAACAATAGCAGAAGAAGAGAACGCCAGCAGCAGCAACAGAAATCAAGTGTACCGTCACACACCAAAGATGTGAGGAGACATGTCACTCCAGGCAAAATAAAACGTGAACTGTCGAGGGTGTAGGGGCGAGCGCTCTATACTAAAACCTACCCACAAACAGTAGTAGTATTTTGGTGTCAGTCGAGGCATGTCAAGGCAAAAAATTGCTTTCCGTCATGGGCTAAAAATTATGCCTCATATGACATATTTACACAGCAAGCACAGACAGGCGCTGATTAACCACATCCACTGTACAGCGCGGCTCTACCACAAGTGCATGGTGTTATTGCCGACTGTTGGGGCTGTAGTTAGCTGGCAGTCAGTACGCTCTCTGCGCTGCGGGTGTCGATGTCTGCTGCCAGAGTCGCACTGCTGTGTGCAACAGTCCCAACATGTTGTACGATCACACGATCGCGCACACAGCGTCACTTGTAGGGAGAGGTGTGTTGTTGCGGGATGATCGATCTCAGAGTCAGAAAAATGCAGCTAGCAACAGCAATCCAGAGCAGACCTATGCGCATGTAGACCTGCCACACGTGCCCGTGGCTGCCCATTGTGCTGCTGCTGCTGCTGCTGCTGCTGCTGCTGCTGATGATGATGAACGGCAGGGTTGTAGTGTTGTATGCAGCTGGGGCTCTCCGACGCTGTGCGCGATCGTGCGATCGTACAACATGTTGGGGCTGTGTTGCACATGGCAGTGCGACTCTGGTAATTGACATCGACACCAGCAGCGCAGAGAGCGTGCGGACTGCCAGTTAACTGCAGCATCAACAGTCGGCAACACCATGCACGTGAGTAGAATCGCGCTGTACCCTGGATGGTTATTAATCAGAGCCTGTCTGTGCTTGCTGTGTAAAGACGTCATATGAGACATGACGGAAAGCAAGTTTGCTTTGACATGCCTCGGCTGACACCAACATACTACTAACTACTAACCCTGTACCAGGTAGGTAGTAGGCAGGTTTTAGTGTAGAACACTCGGCCCTACACTCTTGACAGTCCACGTTTTGCCTTGATTGAGATGTCTCCTGACACATCTTTGGTGAGTGACGGCACAAATTGATTTCTGCGGCTGCTGGCGTGCTCTTCATCGGGTTTTGTTATAGATAGACAGTAGCAGAGCAGCGGCGACACGGAAGCAGTTTGTGGTGCAGTGCTCGCAGCAGCGGAGGGGCCAGCAGTCAGCAAGTATGTGCCTACGAGTACCTGTTGCTCGTTGCGGTTGTCGCATTGGCTGCTACGTACCAGGCACACGGCTACTCGCTCGGCTTGCTGCCGTCTGCAGCAATTTTTTGAATGTTTTTTTCTGGGCACCCCAGAAGTGGAATCGATTCCTGCACCCAGTGTAAGCTCTCCCATACCACCAGGTGTAAAACATGCCATGCACACTACGTCGTTCGCACAATTATCGTACGATGAAGCACTGATTTTACCCTACCCATTTGGTGCAGCTGTACACTATGCCGGGCTTTTCCTACAGCGAACAGAGTAATCGTAGTAGTATAGCGGTGTGATTAGTACAGTCAACCGAATGGGTAAAGTATGGGCAAGCCTGAGATTCTTATTGGGGCGCCATCTTGAAACAACCTTGTCATGGGCCAAGGCTATTCTGCAGGATTTAGAGTAGAGCCCATTACATGGCCGTTCTTCTTAACCCCATTTTCTTAGCGTTCTCCATAGAGAGAGCATTATGTTCTTCTGATTGGGCACTTTCTTAGTAGCAGGCCTATACTGTAAAGTACCCATCCTATAGGGCCTCATTCAATATTAACTACAAAGTAGTGACCCAACACTTTTTCCACAAACACCAGCAGTACAGCAGTAGTTCTTCTGTTCTTAAAATATGCGCGTGTACACTGCTGTGTTCTTCATCACACTAATAATGATGGGCGCGATGCAGTTAGTTTAAACAGGTGTGCAGGTATTACGTCGGAATATTATTTCGTGCTTGCGCCACTCCCCTAGGCACGTCCCGGAGGGGAACTTTGTAGTATGATATAATACAAGTGTGCGTGTTTTCCGCCTTGCTTTTCTGAACGTATAATGATATCATACAAGTTACTTGTGTGTTTTTACCCAAGGTAAAGAGTTTGGGCGCGCTTATGCGTGGAGTGCGTCCATACCTGCTCAACATTTTTTCGCAGCTACCACCCAATACTTGAGAGTAAAGCAAAGTTTTTTTTTTTTTTTTTTTGTCATCACTTTTTCTTTCCGGCCCAACTCGTAGGAGGTTTTACCCTCAGCGATCTTCTGGACAAGCCGTGGTCACAGGTGTCGTTCCTTCTTCCCCCCGGTACGTGCTTATTTTTTTTTTTTTTAGCGCATAGGGTTCAACATTCTCAGTGCTCGTCGATTTTCATCGAATGTACAGCTAACTCAGGCTCTCGCGCTTTCTGCTAATCGATTTTATGCAAGAAAAAGTCCCTACGAGCATGCACTCGATGAGACCCGTAACCCACGAAATTGATCTTGATAGGCTCGCGGACAACCTACCAAGCCACCGGGGACGTATGTCCGAGAAAATATTGCTATAATATTATAGCTAATAGCTACTTCCTACTTAGGTACTTCGTACACTCGCAGTATTTTGGGGTTTTAGTACTCAAGATACTGCGAGTACTCGCAGTATTTTGAGGTTAAGTATGTACTACTTCAGATACTACTGCGTATACTTCAGGGTTTTACACTCTTTGACGTTTTCGTCAGATGCGCCATGGTACCACCCATGGCATACCATGACACCCCAAAGGCATTCCATTGCGTGGCACAAGATTCCATGGCACGCCGTGGCGTGCCATGCATGGCTGGTACCATGGCATCCCCCGCGGCAACCGCCTCGGCACTCCATGACAACCCCATGGCATGTCATGGCAACCCCCACGGCCCCACGCCACCCCAATGTCAAAAGACACCTTGGTCAAGGTCGGGGTTGGGGTTAGGGTTAGGGTTAGGGTTCGGGGTAGGGCTAGGGCTCCAAGGTATGCCGTGGAGGTCCGTGGAAGATTCCGTTGAAGGTTCCGTGAAAGATGCCGTGGCTTTGCCGCAGGTGGTACCACGGCATGTCGCGAAATAGGACAATAATGCATATCCCCCGTATACGTTCGGGCTCGCACTAATGCGGGGTTCGCTATTTCTGCTGTCGTGGATACCCTCTGTTGGGCTTCAAGTATCTCGGGGTTCTGTACCGCGGGTACTACGAGTAGCCTATAGTCTAGCAGTATTTCGTCCGTTGGTAGTGTTCGTACTGCTTCTGCGAGACTCAGTACTCACAGTACCGAAATACCCTCAACATACCCTGCATAATTACGAGTATGAAGCATACTTCAACCGTCTGTGCACCGTGTCGACAATTTTCAGGCCCAGCGACGCGAAATACTCCCAGATAGTCTCACACGAGTGGGAGTTGGGGCAAACTACTTTCGCTGGAGACAACTCGAGTACGTAAAGCAGTCTGGCACCATTTCGAGATTGCATTTGCGAGGAATATGTATGTATGTGTGTACCTTACCCTGCCGGTCACAAAGTTTTATGGCGCAACCTCGACCTCACGCATTTTTTTTTATACTTACGTTCACACCCCGCATACGTTGAATTGATCGCCGCGAGTCATCTGGATCTATACGTCCACTTACCGATAGCGATTTTATATTATTGTAGTAATGATCCCACACAATTCCACAAACAGCAGTATAATAATCTGTCCTCAAAATGTGTGTGTGTTCTTCAAGTTAAAATGATGGGTGGATGCAGGTACTACTTCCAAACGTCATCTGGATCTATACGTCCACTTACCTATAGCGATTTTATATTGTTGTAGTAATGATCCCACACAATTCCACAAACAGCAGTATAATAGTCTGTCCTCAAAATGTGTGTGTGTGTTCTTCAAGTTAAAATGATGGGTGGATGCAGGTACTACTTCCAAACAGATGTGCAGGATGTCATACGAGTATTATTTCGCTCCCGCGGCACTCCCCTAGGCACCTCCCGGAGGGGAACCTTGTTTTTCGCATAATAATAACTGCAGAGTACAACAAGCGAGGGCATTCACCAGAAGCCAGGCACGACACAAGCAAACCTGAAAATATCAAGCTTAAATATCAGAAACATTTTTTTCAACCATTTTTCCTGACCATAGATATACCTCGTATCTGTGTTCGGATCACAAGGGCTGATGGCGCCACCGCCCCCCTGCCCCCCCCTCCCGCCCGTTGACGTCGGGCCATCGACTCTTCTTCTAGTAAAATGAAGTGGCGAAAAAAATGACAGGTACGCATTTTATGTGCTTGTTGCTCACGGCTGTTGATCAAGTTTTTGACATTTTGTGACCAGCCTTTCTTTGTTCTTCTTCGCTGCACCGCAAGTAAAAGCGCTGAGTTCGCACAAGCGTGGCATCGTTTGTCGGCGCTCGTTAATCGTTTGGTCACAACGGTAAGGGTGCTGTTAATAAAAATAATTTCGAACTCTCCTTTTTCGGAAGCCTCTTAGCCATATGGAAGTCTTTCAGAAAACGGTTTTTGTCTGTTCGATATCGCTACCTTCCCCCCGACTACGGAAAAACCAGGCGCTGAGAAATATTCGCAGCACACACCACCACTGTGGGAAAACTCAACGCTAATTTTTCGGTACATAGGATTTAAGCCGGCCGTTTGTTCGACGTGGGACACCACAAAAGCAGACTCTCTCAGGACTGGTCTACCGTCTCGAGGGCGAACTAGATAAAATCTTACCTGGTTAGTATTTACCTGGAGGTATCATTAAACAGTTTATTAGGTTTTTGGTTAGCTGGCCCTTTTGCTACGGCACTGTTACGAGAGCGCAACCTTGTCTCAAAATTCATGTGTGTCACAGATGATTCTCCCAGTACCTGGGAGCAAAGTCGAGCATTTCGGTGGGAAATGTTTCAGTTGGTTCGTGCGCTCGCGATAACTGGGCTTTACGTACTACGGGATACTGCTAGCACTCGTGTAGTTTCATATTTACAACCGCGGCTACAGCCATGCTGGCAGTGTTTACGGGTTCGACACTATAGACTACTGTCGTACATCAAGCACATTCAGGGTTCTGTACTGCGGGGACCGCCAAGTACTGGCATTATCTCGTCTGTTGATACTGCGAGTACTGCGAGTACCAAAATACTTTCAATATGCGCAGTATACCCGGAGAATGAACCACAATACGTCGACTACCCGCGCACCGTTTCAATACTTCCATCTCCACTGCGTTGTAGGAAGCCGCCGTGGATGGTCCCAGTGGGCGTTGGTTCAACTTGCTTTCGTCGGGGGGTCTGCAGTAGCAGCAACATTTAGAGTACTGCCGGTATCTTGGAATTACGTACTGCGCGTACTCGCGATATTTCCGTGTCGGTTGCTCTTGATACCCTGAGTAGTCCATTACCTAGCATTTCGGATACCTTGTACTCTGGGTTCTTTCTGTACTGCTCAATGATCATGCTCCCAGCCCTCGCAGTATTTGGTCCTTCAGTACTGCCGACCAAACTCCCAGCACCCCCAGCATCTGGGCCGCCGGTAAGCAGACAACTTTGTGCGCCGGGTGATGCGCCGCTCAACCTTGCCATGAGGCGAGGGAGCAATATTTTATTTTATTTTATTTTTTTTAATCATCACTTTTACTTTCCAGCCCACTCGTACGAGGTTTTACCCTCGACGATCTTCTGGACAAGCCGTGGTCACAGGTGTCGTCCCTTCTCCCCCCCGGTACGTGCCTTTAGTTTTTATCGCGCATAGGGTTCAGCATTCCCACTGCTCGTCGATTTTCATCGAATGTAGCCAACTCACGCTTTCGCGCTTTCCGCGTATCAATTTTTTATGCAAGAAAAAGTCCCTATGAGCATGCACTCGGTGAGACTCGAACTCACGAAATTGATCTTGGCAGGCTCGCGGACCACCTACCAAGCTACCGGGGACGCCGGCATATAGGAGATGGTGTTGTGAAGTCTTGTACCGGTATTATTTATCCAGTAGTGTACTTGTAGATGCGAGGTGGGCTGAGGCCAAGGCGCCTCTCATCCTTCTTCCCCGTGACCCTGGAAAACCATCCTAGTATATTTTTATGCAACCCATTCGGGAGTGGCACAAAACCCACCGCATATGCCCCCTGGACAATTTGCGGCTACATGAATCACACCCAATCAACCAAACTAGAATACATCATACATTTGCTCGACTGTGAACAACTTGTTGGTCATAACCGTTCGTCATAAGTCGCACACGTGTCTGATGTGTCTGATCGTGGATACGTGTGATTTTCATAAGTGGATATTCCGCCAGGCTGATGTGTCTAATCGTACGGATACGTGTGATTTATTTGTGTAACTGGAAAAATACGGCGGGATTTATGATTTCCCGAATGGGTTTTGGTATAAACATCATCTGGATACCTTTATGGGATCCTGGGACGAAGGGATAGCCCCCTTCGTTCACTTTTTCTTCATCATCGGTGGTTTCTAATATACACCTGGTTCAAGATCTTCTCTCTGGCATCATGGCAAACTCCCGGGTGGTCACACATCTGTCCCTCCTAACCGAGGCAACCCATTACACGAGGTGGTCGATCATGCTACCAAATTGATATATCAAAGACAACTGGTGTAAGGGTTGCAAGATGGACCCGTCGATCATCGCGGACCTCCCCGAGGAAACTCGGAATGCGATTGAAGCGAATTTCGCTAGTTACGCGCGCAGGACTGATCAAAGCCCAAGAAGAGGACCGTGCCGCCAGCCGCGAGGAAGAAGCAAGCCCAGAAGAACAAGTCTAGGAGCAGCACCGTCCAGTCCCGAAAGCATTTCCCGCAGGGCTACGCTCGAGCTTAGCAGCAAGGATGGGCTACAAGCCCCCCGTCAGCGTGACTTGTAAGTTAGGATGGCTCGTACACAGAGAGGGTGAACGCAGGGATGGACCGTTCCTGGACGCCGAGGTGAAGGAGACCCGGTGAGAGGTTTTTGGGCAAAATGGATATAAAGTGACAATAGATGCGATGGGCTGGCCGATGAGGAAAAGACCGCCGTTTAGGTAGGGTACTGGACTGCCGAAAAATGATGGCAGAATCCCAAGGTTAGCACGACAGCCACCACCACCACAAGCAGCAGCAAATGCAGCAGCAACAGCAACAGCAGCAGCAGCAACAGCAGTACCAGCAAGCAGGAGCAACGTTACCACCAGCATCATCATCATCAGCAGCAGCGGCAGCAGCAGCACTGTTCTAATTCCCAAGAACAACAACGACAGCATCAAGTACACCCGGATCTCTACTAACAATACCACCAGCAACCGCAGTGTTACTACCAACGAGATTATCACCACCACCAGCAGCAGCAGCAACAAGATGTCATCCAGCGAGACACGGCCGACGTTAGTTACGCACAACAAGTAGAAGTTGGAGCAGATGGGAGAGGAGCATCAGCCCAGGAGAGCAACGCCCCACCATCAAGCGCAGCATACTTGACTGCGATTCCGTCGAGCGAAAAATCCGCGGTTTTGTCATTCTACGGCAGCCAGCCAGAGTAAGTGGTCAATAACGCTCAACGATAGGAAACAGGAGGGGCGGATGGTGAACGAGGAAGAGAAGTATGTACGTGCAGGAAGGAATTTTGCAGCAGCAGGCGTATTTCTGTGTGTTGTGATTGCATGGTACCGGTATACGAACAACTCAAGTTGTTTTTAGTTCCACTACTGCCCCGGTAGACCCTACTGCACTGATTGTACCAGGTACAAGCAGTTGTTCTGTCTGGTAGACTGGAAGCTGAAATAGGTGTTGGTTATTAGCAAGGGTGGGGAGATGGTGCACGTGTGTATGTACGGACATACTTGGGAGTCGAGACCCATGAATTTGATTTGTTCACTGGGTATCGGATTTTGACGTTTGCTGGATGATTTAAAGTTGGCCAGTCTAGTTGGAAGCAACTTGATTGTTTTGTAACCCCCCCCCCCCCCCCCCCCCCCCGTCGTGCAGTGTTTGGGGAATACTGCTGTTATTGATGTCTTTGCATAAAGTACGGTCACGTACGTAGGGAGGAGCTATGAAAATGGTATTACTATATACTACGCCCGCGCGCGTACCTATGCATAGTTTATTACTGTTTTAAATGTTCAGTGGTATGCAATGAGTATTTTTAGTGGTTGGTTCATAAGGAAGACATATAGCTTTGAGCCGTCGAGAGATTCGGGTGGTATTGTACCGACTTCGAGGAGTAAGATATTTTGATTTTTATTGAATATACTGACTTCGAGGAGTAAGATATTTTGAATTTTAGTAAATATACTGACCTCGGGGAGTAGGATATTTTCGGTTTTCGTGAGTTTTTGGAAATCGAAGGGCGATGTGTACACAGCCGGGAGGCGGTTGTGCGTGTGTAGCAGTTTTTGAACTGATAACCGTTTGAATATCGCGGACAGAGGTCCGTAGTTACGGCAGTTCAGTGTTTGGGAGATGGTTTAGATGCTTACGCATAAGCAGTATGGTTTCGAAATTTGCCTGGAATTTGAGTTATTGGAAAGCTGATGAGTACGGTTGGTCCCCAAAAACGAAGGCGAGACTTGTAGCGCGGGGGGGTGAACAGAGAGCTAATATTGATTTTGGTGAATTGTTTGCGCCTACTGTTGCTGTTTCAAGTGTTGGTTTGTTGACAGCGATGGCGTGTGAGCTGGATCTGGCACGGTCCGGCCAGACATGTGGTGATTGTATGCTGGATATACTGATTTTTATATTTCGGGTTAGAGTTTGGGTTTTTCGACACTGGTTTTTGTTTTTCGGATTTGAGTTTGGGTTTTTCGACACTGATTTTTAATTTTTCGTATTTGATTTTGGGTTTTTCGACACTATTTTTTTTTTTTTTTCGAATTTGAGTTTGGGTTTTTCGACACTGATTTTTAATTTTTTCGCATTTGATTTTGGGTTTTTTCGACACTAATTTTATTTTTTTCGGATTTGAGTTTGGGTTTTTCGACACTATTTTTATTTTCGGATTTGAGTTTGGGTTTTTCGACACTGATTTTATTTTTCGGATTTGAGTTTGGGTTTTTCGACACTGATTTTTATTTTTCGACACTGATTTTTATTTTTTCGGATTTGAGTTTGGGTTTTTCGACACTGATTTTTATTTTTCGGACTTAAGTTTGGGTTTTTTCGACACTGATTTTGGAGTTTTCGGATTTCACAGCAGGGAGGCAGCTGTTTGTTTCTATAGTTTTTTTTTTATTTCTGTGTTTGAGTAATATAGCAACACAGCAGTACTACTTGTAGTGTTACGACAAGAGGATTTATGTGTTGGATGATTGTGGAACTATTTGGAGTACAGTATGTAGACACTATTATCATGACAGTGTACTGCGACTAGGGAGGCTGGTGGTCATAACCGTTCGTCATAAGTCGCACACATGTCTGATGTGTCTGATCGTGGATACGTGTAATTTGTATAAGTGGATATTCCGCCAGGCTGATGTGTCTAATCGTGCGGATACGTGTGATTTGCGTAACTGGAAAAATGTGGCGGGATTTATGGTTTCCCGAATGGGTTTTAGAATATACATCATCTGGATACCTTTGTGGGATCCTGGGACGAAGGGATATCCCCCTTCGTTCGCTTCTTCTTCATCATCGGTGGTTTCTAATATACACCTGGTACAAGATCTTCCCTCTGGCCTCATGGCAAACTACCGGGTGGTCACCCACTGTCCCTCCTAACCGAGGTAACCCATCACACGAGGTGGTCGATCATGCTAGCAAATTGATATATCAAAGATAACTCGTGTAAGGGTTGCAAGATAGACCCGCTGATCATCGCGGACCTCCCTGAGGAAACTCGGAATGCGATTGTAGCGAATGTAGCGAATTTCGCTACAATCGCATTCCGAGTTTCTTTGGGGAGGTTCGCGATGATCGACGGGTCCATCTTGCAACCCTTACACGAGTCATCTTTGATATGTCTATTAGCTAGCATGATCGACCACCTCGTGTAATGGGTTGCCTCGGTTATGAGGCAAAGTGGGTGACCACCCGGGAGTTTGCCATGAGGCCAGAGAGAAGACCTTGAACCAGGTGTATATGAGAAACCACCGATGATGAAGAAGAAGTGAACGAAGGGGGCTATCCCTTCGTCCCAGGATCCCATAAAGGTATCCAGATGATGTTTATTCCAAAACCCATTCAGGAAATCATAAATCCCGCCGCATTTTTCCAGTTACACAAATCACACGTATCCGCACGATTAGACACATCAGCCTGGCGGAATATACACTTATCAAATCACACGTATCCACGATCAGACACATTAGACATGTGTGCGAGTTATGACGAACGGTTATCGGATTTTTCGTTCTACATCAGCCAGCCAGAGTAAGTGGTCAATAATGCTCACGATAGGAAACAGGAGGGGCGGATGGTGAACGAGGAAGAGAAGTAAGTACATGCAGGAAGGAATTTTGCAGCAGCTGGCCTATTTCTGTTTGTTGTGATTGAATGGTACCGGGTATACGAACAACTCAAGTTGTTTTTAATTCCACCACTGCCCCGGTAGACCCTACTGCATTGATTGTACCAGGTACAAGCAGTTGTTCTGTCTGGTAGACTGGAAGCTGAAATTGGTGTTGGTTATTAGCAAGGGTGGGGAGATGGTGCACGTGTGTATGTACGGACATACTTGGGAGTCGAGACCCATGAATTTGATTTGTTTACTGGATATCGGATTTTGACGTTTGCTGGATGATTTAAAGTTGGCCAGTCTAGTTGGAAGCAACTTGATTGTTTTGTAACCCCCCCCCTAAGGGATCAACTCGTGCACCGGGTGCGCTTGGGTGATGCGCGGGTGGGGCTTGCCATGAGGCGGTGGGTAGAAGAAGTAGAAAGGTATCAATTATTTTAGTGAGGTGAGAGGGGACTCTCGCCCAACTCCCCCGGGACCCTAAAAAGGCATCCAAATATAATATTGTGCAACCCCTCGGGGAAACACTAATCACGCCGCAATCTCCGTAGATATATTACCGTTACAAGAATCACACAATTCAGTACAATCAGATAATCAGACTTTGGTACGAGCAAATCCCACATTCCCCCTGCTCGTTTCACAGTCCTGATAACTTTCGTCCGGTCAAAATATCAAAAATAAAACCTATGCATCCAACGCCGTTTATGATAACACCCTGAAATCTCAAAATAAAACAACACAGTCCGAAGGAAGGTCACTAAAGTGTCAATCAATCATGGCTAACGATCATCGACACCCGTTGGAATCAACACGAATTTTACTAAGGTACTGGCCATGGCTAACGATCACCAGCACCCGATGAAATCAATACCACACCAATAGGGTCACCACATATTCATCGCAAGGCTACGGTGGAACTCGAACGATTCGCGAGATGGCCTTGGTCAGAAAATCCGCATGCTGAAAAGGGGACGGTACGTGGATGATCGATATCTCCTTCCTCCCAACCAGTTCCCTGAGGAAGTGGTGTCGCACGTCGATGTGCTTGGAGTTTGAGTTGGTGATAGGGTTCTGCGCAAGCTGCACCGCACCCTGATTATCCTCGAACACCGGTATGCACGGCATGCCTACATCAGGCAACATGAAGCGCCAAACCTGCCTCAAGAACAACACTTCCTTAATGACGTCTGCAAGTGCCACGTACTCTGCCTCCGTCGTGGAAAGTGTGACGCATTTCTGAGTCCTGGAAAACCAAGACACGCATGCACCCCCACACATCACCAATCCTCCTGAAACTGACCTTCTGTCAGCCGCCTTGCTTGCGTAGTCTGCGTCAGCAAACACCTGCAAGCTCAGCCCCCCGTCCGTACCTCTCTGAAAAGTGACTCCGAAAGAACTAGTCCTCCTCACATACCCTAAAATACCAAGTGCTGCCCTCCAGTGCACTAACTTGGGAGCAGCGCAGTACCTAGCCACTGCTCTTACTGCGTTGGAGATGTCTGGCCGAGTCTGGGTTGAAAGCCACATCAGTGAGCCAACCAACTCGCGAAACGGCCAGCTCCCTGGCGCTTCATCCTGGTCAAAGTCCGCAAGTTTTGTGCCAACAGGAAGCGGAACACTCTTACCAAACTCTATCCCGTATTCATCCGCCAATTGTTCAGCGAATGTCTGCTGGGAAATCTTCAGCACCCCCTTTTCCCCCAATCCCTCTCGTAGAAACACCCCGAATACCAACGCAACTCTCCCAGGTTCTTAACTGGAACCATCTTGTCCAAGTCCCTGCCAAACTGGTCACACCTTGCCTTCTCCCCTACCGCAAAAATATCATCCACATGCACCACTATAGTCATCACTACTCTCCCCTCATCCATCAAACGAAATACGCATGCATCAGCCAGACACTGCTCAAACCCTAAAGTCAGTAAGCAAATACTCAAATCCCCAGCCTCTCTGTTGCAAACAAATAAAACTCTCGAAATCCATTGCCAAGTAAAACGGCATTCTTCTCGGATTCAGTCAGGTAAAACGGCATTTTCCGCGGAATTGGTCAAAAGATATTCAGTGGAATCTCGTCAACTTCGTACAGTGATCTTCGGGGCCCTCCCCTCGCCAAACGCTACTGGTGTCTACGAGCACACTATCATAATCATTCGTATTGTCTCCAGCGCGCACGCTCGAAAAGATCAACTTACGAATTCGGCGAGACTTCAACTCCCGACCCACCCTAGGGAATTATATAGCACTACCTGCTAGACCACTCAGTCAGTACTGACTTTGAACAAAAGCACAAATTTTCAAGAACCAAAAAATTCAAACTCTCAATTTCCGAAATACTACCCAAACCTTCCAAATCAGAAAACATTTCCTATGGACCGCACACGCCCCCAGGCGCTTCATAGTCTCTCTTCAACCTTATCCAAAAAAATCTCCCTCTATTTCATGAGGAATTAATGCAAATCCAATAAAATATCACAGTAGTCCTACTCACCAAAAAATAAAAATTAAGCCAAGAAAATAAATGCCAGAGATCGCAAGGAACCCCGTCCCCCCGGACAAGGGTCTCCCCTTGTCCCCTACTCCCGCCATAGATACACAGATCGCGACGGTAATGCGAGATAGCATACATTCCTTCACTTGAATTTTATTTGACGTGGGGACAACTCGAAAACACCAAAAACTCTCGCGGACTCCAAATCGACCAGAAAAACAACTCCAAAATACAAGCAATGAAAATATTCATCCAGATTCAAAGGCAACCACATTTCAGTAAGAATCACCCCGATGCCCCGAACATTACTGCTGTTGCCTCCGCCGCGGCTGCCTCTCCGATCGGTCTCATGGCGTCACCGCAGCTCGGGTCATCCAGCTATTCCTCCTGGGTGAAATCAAACGTCGCCTCCGCAGCATTGACCCGGCATACAGAAGGGATGGGACGTGCATTCGAGCGATTAGGTCTGCATATGTACTGCTTGCAAACTCCTCTTTGGTATAGTTAAGTTCTCAAATGCTACTGCAAATAAACAGCGACTTGTAAACGAGAATATCTGGTCCCACATCAAACCCATGTATTCAGCGTAAGGGATCAACTCGTGCACCGGGTGCGCTTGGGTGATGCGTGGGTGGGGCTTGCCATGAGGCGGTGGGTAGAAGAAGTAGAAAGGTATCAATTATTTTAGTGAGGTGAGAGGGGACTCTCGCCCAACTCCCCCGGGACCCTAAAAAGGCATCCAAATATAATATTGTGCAACCCCTCGGGGAAACATTAATCACGCCGCAATCTCCGTAGATATATTACCGTTACAAGAATCACACAATTCAGTACAATCAGATAATCAGACTTTGGTACGAGCAAATCCCACACCACCCCCCCCCCCCCCCCCCCCCCGTTGTGCAGTGTTTGGGTAATACTGCTGTTATTGATGTCTTTGCATAAAGTACGGTCACGTACGTAGGGAGGAGTTATGAAAATGGTATTACTATATACTACGCCCGCGCGCGCGTACCTATGCATAGTTTATTACTGTTTTAAATGTTCAGTGGTATGCAATGAGTATTTTTAGTGGTTGGTTCATAAAAAAGACATATAGCTTTGAACCGTCGAGAGATTCGGGTGGTATTATACTGACTTCGAGGAGTAAGATATTTTGATTTTTATTGAATATACTGACTTCGAGGAGTAAGATATTTTGAATTTTAGTAAATATACTGACCTCGGGGAGTAGGATATTTTCGGTTTTCGTGAGTTTTTGGAAATCGAAGGGCGATGTGTACACAGCCGGGAGGCGGTTGTGCGTGTGTAGCAGTTTTTGAACTGATGACCGTTTGAATATCGCGGACAGAGGTCCGTAGTTACGGCAGTTCAGTGTTTGGGAGATGGTTTAGATGCTTACGCATAAGCAGTATGGTTTCGAAATTTGCATGGAATTTGAGTTATTGGAAAGCTGATGAGTACGGTTGGCCCGCAAAAACGAAGGCGAGACTTGTAGCGCGGGGGGGTGAACAGAGAGCTAATATTTGATTTTGGGTTTTTTAGATTTCACAGCAGGGAGGCAGCTGTTTGTTTCTATATTTTTTTTTAATTTCTGTGTTAGGAGTAACATAGCAACACAGCAGTACTACTTGTAGTGTTACGACAAGAGGATTTATGTGTTGGATGATCGTGGACCTATTAGGAGTACGGTATATAGACACTATTATCATGACTGTGTACTGCGACTAGGGAGGCTGTTGGTCATAACCGTTCGTCATACGTCGCACGCATGTGTGATGTGTCTGATCGTGGATACGTGCGATTTGTATAAGTGGATATTCCGCCAGGCTGATGTGTCCAATCGTGCGGACACGTGTGATTTGTGTAACTGGAAAAATGCGGCGGGATTTACGATTTCCCGAATGGGTTTTGGTATAAACATCATCTGGATACCTTTATGGGATCCTAGGACGAAGGGATATCCCCCTTCGTTCACTTCTTCTTCATCATCGGTGGTTTCTAATATACACCTGGTACAAGATCTTCCCTCTGGCCTCATGGCAAACTCCCGGGTGGTCACCCACTGTCCCTCCTAACCGAGGCAACCCATCACACGAGGTGGTCGATCACAACTGCCATGTCTTACAGCCTCCCCATTCGTGGCACACTGCTGTCATGATCATAGCGTCAATGCCGTACTACTGTGGGTCTACAATCATCCAACACACAGATAGGTGCTGTCGCCGTGGCACTACATGTAGTTAGTATAGTGCCACCAATTAAAACACAGAAATTACAAAATCCATGAAACAGCTGCCTCCCTGCTAAGCAATTCCCAAGCTCATCCAGAATCCAAAAACGCAAATTCAATGCGAATTTCCAAACCGTACTGTACTGTCGTAAGCCTCAACAATCTCCCGAACACTCTACTGCCGTAACTAAGGACCTAAGTCCGCGATATTCAAACGACCATCCTTTGAAAACCTACTACGCAGGCGCAACCAAACACTCAACTGCCGTAACTACGAACGTCTGTCCGCGATATTCAAAAGGTCATCAGTTGAAAACGACTACAAACGCGCAACCGCCTCCCGGCTGTGTACACATGGCCCCTCGAATTCCAAAACTCAATAAAATCCAAAATATACTACTCCTCGAGGTTACATACCCAACAAAATTCAAAGTATCATACCACCCGAATCTCTCGACGGTACAGCTTACCAAAGCTATGTCTTCCTTATATACCAACCACTAAAAATACCTATGGCATCCCACTGAAAATTTCAAACAGTGATAAATGTTAAGATCAACGATGCGGGACACTTTGTATCCCTGGATAGGTGGTGCCTATTAAGTCGGTGCTCGTTGGTACTTACGTGTGTTGCTTATTTAGAGAGAGAAGAAGAGCAATTTTATTCCTTTCGTGCACGCGGAGACTGAGACCAAGCTCATGCGCTTCTGGAAAACCCCTGGGTTTCGACAAAATATACGCCGTCCACGTACTACAAATACGTTCCCAGTGCTTGAACCCAGGTAATTACAGGGCCTTCAACCCCATACAAAGCAGTATCATACACTAGCCCACTCTGATGAACCGTATATGCAGAATCATGGGAAATTCATGGAAACTCCGATTCCTCGAAGTAGAACATGAGTCGAAGATGCGGCTCCTGAAAACCCACTCCCACACCTCTGAACGGCAAGGCAACGAAGCCGGCAAAGAAAAAAAAAGGAAGGGAAGACCTAGCCGTAAGAGGCAGGAATAAATCGTCAATGGAAGTCATCGCCATGCCGCCCGCATGTAGGGGGAGGCGAGGAAGATGCATGGAAAAGCGAAAAGTGAGTACGGAAACGAAAATAAATATAACACGGAAGACGACATGAACCACCTAAACCCAGCCCACAACCCTGAAAACGCGTCCTGGGCCGCAAATGATCGGCCGAATACCCAGACCGGTCCCGACACTGAGCGGAGGGGCTAGGCAGGACAAAATACGCAAAAACACATTCCCAACCCAGCCCGAAAAAAAGAAAACAAACCAGAAACACAACCAGTATAATATCATAAAAAAGGCATAGGTAAGCGCACGAAACATATTAATAGTACCATACTCTGATATCGCCCTTCGAATTCTAAAACCTCAATAAAATCCAAAGTATCCTATTCCTCGAGATTAGTATATTCAATAAAATTAAAAATATCATACTTCTCCAAGTCCCACTCACTATTGCTCTTCTTACTTGGTTAAGTGTTCACCGGGATGCATAGTCCCCTTTTTCCTTCTCGTATCTTTCCCCTTACACGTCCCTTTTGGCTCATGCTCGGGGTAAGTATGTATGTGTCTGAGCTTTGGCTTCCCATTTTATTTACTTATTTGGGATTCTTCTCCTTTTCTTTTTCTTTTTCTTGTTCTATTTCGGTTTGGTTTCTTCGTTGCTTCTCTTTCTTTATGGTGTATTTTGGTTGCTGGCGTATGTATGTATGTTGTGTCGGCCGCACCTAGTGCGCAGGCATGGTATTGCGTAGGCTATTAATGCATGACGGTGTGTTATCTCTGTGTCGTAGTCTGTGACCACAGAGCTCGTATCTTTCTAGGGTGAAGAATCAGCACGGACACTGGGCTTGCTGGATGTCGACGAGTAGAAGAACGGTTTAATGTGAAGAACACACACACAAGTCAGTATAATACCACCCGAATCTCTCGACGGTCCAAAGCTATGTCTTCCTTAAAAATCAACCACTAAAAATACCCATTTCATTGCATACCACAAAAAATTAAAACAGAAACAAACAATGAATAGGTACGCACACGAAAAGTAGTACCATAGTCTTATATCTCTTCCCTACGTACGTGACCGTACATCATGCAGTAACATCAATAACAGTATTACCCAAACACTGCATAACGGGGAGGAGGGGTTCCAAAACAATCAAGCTGCTTCCAACTAGATCGGCCAACTATAAATCATCCGGCTTCGCTCTGAAAAAAAGCCCCAGAGGATCTCAGTATATGAGAATGTTGTGTTGTCATACCTGGTACGTTTTAGTTTTGACTACAGCAGCACAAACAGTATGGGTCCACGAATAAGATACAACTCAGTAACAGCAAGAACGTACGGAAGATTTTTTTACAAGAACGCTATGATAAAGCTTGGATGCGGCTTAGGATCTAAGAATAGAAAGTAAAAGGAGTACATATTAATAGTATGATGCAGGAGGGAGTAAAGACAACACATTGATTATCGTAGATAAAGCGAAAAAAAGAAGTAGACCTAGAAGATAGATATACCTTTGTGCGTAGGTTTCCTTTGTATCCCGGGATTTCTTCTTCCAGGAATACTTTGATCAATGGTGTATAGCCCCAAGCTACACATCGTCTGATGGCAAGCCTAATAATAATATATTTGAAAAGTAAGAAATCGTGACATCGGTTTGGGCTATAAGCTAAAGTCTGTATTACAGTAGGCTGTGCTCAAGGCTATCCGAAGGTTGTGTCACGAGTAGGGCCTGAACTATATGCCTAGGTTTTGGTTGGTGGGGCTATACTGTACAGCAGTGGTGCTACCGCCTCCAAACTTGAAAATTCGAACGAGGGGAAAATTCCTATTACGGGGGACCATGCATAGTATATAGGACAAAATATTGTTAGTAAAAATAGATAAATGTATAGGTTTTGGTGTATACCCTAGGTCCTATTTACTCTAGACCCCCGTAATATCCATTTAGATAAATATTTTGAAGGATATGGTAGGGGTGCACCTGATATTTTCTAGGGCTCCTTGCTTGAGGAGATCGACGCATCACCCAATAACAGACTGCGCAAGAACGTCCTACCCCAAGCCAATGAGAAACCGTATTGCCTACAGGTAGGTACATTGTTTTTTCTCCAACACAAACGATGTTGGGCAGCGAATTTCGAAGACAATCTCTGTTGTCGATTGGTCAGAAATTTTGTTTATCAATGGGTGCTCTACCCCTCCATTGCAGCACGCGTCTTTCGTGGAGCGGCACCGCTCGCATTTTAGGGTCTACTAAACGTTTTGGAACCGGGGTGGAATAAGCCGCAGTAGTGACAGAAAGGGCGCTGTACAAACAGGGGATATACGCGTGTACCTGGCATGCATTCCCCTGATGCGTACCTGGTACTGTACACGAAAGGAATATGCACTTCCACACTCCAATGTTGGTGGACCCTGTGCACTTTTTGACATTGATACGAGCGATGTACTTGGTAGCTCCCAAACGCAGGACAGACGGCAACACGCAAGAACAACCACGACTTCGGAAAAACCAGCCCCGACAACACAACAGCATCATGCATAACAACAATATATTCTCGCGCCATCAACACCACCACCAGCAGCAGCAAAAGCCAAGCCAAGCCAGGAACGACTGCGATGTCGTGTACAGGCGTGCCTGTCGTCGACTAATGTGTCTACTTTTTGCGTCTCTTTATGCGGTGCTTGATTTCCCAGCTAAATATGTAACACGATTACCAACTACCAGTAACTGAAGGAATACATCGATCGTCGTTTGTTGTCCATTGTCCGAATCTCAAGTCGGTCAAACAATCCAGATATCTCGGGGTCAGGGAGGATACGACCCGTATGGTCTCTTTAGTATGCATTGACGGGTGGGATACAAAAATCTGCATGGCCTCGGACGGGAGACGGTTTGCCTCTGTGCTGCACAGCACCGTAGAATGGCAACGTGATTCAGGTTCTGGGATGTACGCGATCTATAAATTGTATTTTGTCCGACGCGCATATATACTCTGTTTATATTAATACCACCCGGGCAAACATTAGGTTTGTCACCACCTCTGAAAACAAAACGTATACCTAGTACCAGGTATTTTATTGCAGCAAATGAATCAGTGCGACACTCATTCCCTTGAAAGCAGGAGTATTCCACTTTTGAAGTGGATTCTTCTTTCTGCTCCGCGCACATACGTTATCAGGCACGTGCTATGATGCCGAAGACCAACGCATCAAAAAATAGTATCGTTCTGACTGTGCACACGCAGGTCGTCGTCCTCATCGCCTCTCTGTACACCTCCCCGACATGGGTCATTGCTGGAGGAAGGGGGACAGAGAATCAGAAAACGCCCGTACGATAACGTGGATCGCGCTGTACATCCGTGCAGGTCGAGAGAGAGACAGAGAGAGAGAGGTTGGGCAGTCCATCGTTCACGAGAGAGACCCAGAGGGGAAATATGTACAGTGAGTAGTGTTTGTACCTAAAGACGTGTTGGGTGAGCCCGGACGAGAATCTGCACACACACACACAAACGCACGGAACAGCAGCAGCCGACGGTGCGAGATCTTGGAGTTTTTGTACAAGCTGTGCACAACAATCCCAGGGTGAGTGACTTCATGCCGTAGAAATTGTACTTCTACTCTACTGCGCACTGCTGTACCCCGAAAATAGCGAGCTAAAAATAGCTCACCGTGGATATATAGCAAGAACCATGCATGGTGGAGTTTCTCTAAACATGTGTTGGAGCCCTTCCTAAGGGTGGGTGAGAGCGCCTCTTCTCTGACAGGACGTGTCTGTCTCGCTCCAGCCCGCTGTAGTGTTGGTTTTGCCATCATAGGTGATCGTGTTTGCTGTTGGTGTTCTCGCACAAGCACGTACCCGTCGCCACGACATATATGCTGCCCCTAATAATTGTAATCACCGCTACGGTGTAGATAATCTTACGGTAGGGGCCCCTATATAATGCCAGTCGAATCAGTGTCAACGCCCGACGTAATGCAGGTGACATCGCTTGACACAGGGTGGCGGTGCACGGAATCATGACGGTGACCTGACAATGCCGATGTCTCTTTTTATATACGAGGTATCTTTGTCTACCATCTGACAACAGGTTTCCATTGTATGTATCAGGGGATTTCTTCTTTCAAGAATGTTTGGATTGATCAACGGTGAAGCTCATGTTGCGCATTGCCGGATGGCAAGCCTAGTGATAATATGTAGCTTGAGTATCCGTGACCAATACATAATGAGAGAACGGAAAATCCAGGTCATCGAAGGCGGGTATTACGACAGAGGTAGTAACACATTTCCGTTATTTTGGTTGCTGATTGACGGGGCTCCTTAACTCAAAATCGAAACAATGAACGTCTTGTTTCGACAATTGACCTCTTTGCACCCTTGGACCATGATATTATTCAACGGGATGCAATTCGAGTTTTGCTGAAGCCAGTTTTGGGGTGAAGTATGGAGCTCCTTAAGGTCAAGTGAGGAGCTTCAGAAAAATAAATGGGGTGGACCTTTACTGTAGAACGCCTCCATAACCAATACCGTGAGGCGATGTTGCCAACAACTGAAATCTACAAAGCCTAGATGTGCTTCCCAGCCTTCTTGACCCCACCCCTGCCTTCCGCAGAGATCAAGCCCACATCCCCAATCACTCCCGAAAAAGCATCTAATGACACATTTTGGCCTGGCATGTTCTGATACGGACATCACAAACCATTGTGGCAGTGTACGAAGTGATGCCGGCGCCCGCTGCAATGCCGATGCATTTGGCCTGGCACATACTGGCCTTCAAGACGGACCCCCCTTTTGGGTCTTGAAACAATGCCTTCCACGAGGGGAAATGTTGGAAAGAAAAAAAAACAAGCGGCAAGGCACCGTACCGAGCGTTGACTTCGCACAGGGGCGCTATATTATTTTCACTCGTTTGATCGAAAACAGCAGTGGAGAGTTCTGAAAAAACTCGAACATTGCACATATTCGGAAGGTTCCCGACCAGAGATTTCCTTTAAAAACACCCCGATTGGTATCTCCACGACCCCCCGTCCTGGAAAAGTCTAAGGCTGGAAAACGATCGCATGCCTGTGCGCACTCAACGCCATTTACGGCATTTGAAGATTGTATCAAACATCGCCCCCCTCGATGTAGCCCAGTTGTTGCAGCGTACTATTACGGGGGTCCATAGTTAACAGGACCAAATATGTTAGTAAAAATACCTAAATATATAGGTTTTTATGTATGCCATAGGTCCTATTAACTATAGACCCCCGTAATAGTACAGTATACCGTTGTGCATCCTAGTTACAGTGTGCGGTACGACCTCGGACATCCACCCTGAGCGACGGACACTGCAGAAGTTGCATTGCGTTTCGTGCTCGCACAAGAGACCGGAAAAGCCCATTGATTTAGTCTAGTGATAGCTAAACCGGGGTGTAGAAACGACACAGCCGGTCCTGGCAAATCCAGAGTCAGAGTGGTATACTCCGTGACCGCAAGGCATGATGTCGGCATACTCGAGTAAATACCAGGTACAGTAGTAGACACGCATCGACATCATTAATAAACACTTTATCATTAGCTACAGGTATATACATGTGCGTTTACAGGACGGATAAGCTTGCCTTCCGATAAAATAGTGTAGAAGCCGTTCCTATACAAACCGAAAATCCTTCCGTAAATCAGTGGTATCCCTCATACGCCTCTCTGCTACAGCCGTTTCCCAATTTCCATTCCCCACATGATTTCATTTTAGCTATTTAGAGCCGAACTACATAGATTGAGTACCGAAATATATAGATTGAGTATGTATGGGTGGGTGACATAAATTCGTTATATCCCCTCTTGGACGAAAGCAATGGTTTGGCTGGCAACGTTGGTGTTGTCAACCGTCTACGAGCAGCAGCACCAGCGCGCGCAGCAGTGCGGGCAGCATCACGTTGCACCCGTGCCGGACGACTGCTCCCTCTCTGCGGCACAAAAGCCATTGTTTCATCTCCCGACCAAGCAGCGGCCGTTCGTTGGTTGCTGAATCCGTCGTGTTTTCGTCGACATTTTTCCATCTCCGAAGCCCCACACCAGGAAGGTGGTTTTCTTGCAATTTTTATTTTTTTTATTTTTTATTTGGTAAAAATACAGCTTAAGCTCACCACACTTCCACGTTCAAACTTCGTGTCGGGTGTCAATTTAACCCCTTATGTTTCCCGTTGCAACATCGGAATAGTCTGTCGTTGCCCCTGCTTGCGTTGAACGTTGTATTTCTTAGATCATACTGCATTATACCAGGCACAAAGTTTTGTGCAACCAATATTATTACTGTACTGTCCAAGCCCGAGGAACACGACTAAAACACATGTTAGGGGTAGGGAGGTGGATGAAGTGAATGAAACCATCACCTGAGCTACAGTGTTGGTGTAAAGTGTACCTACTTTTGTCAAAAGAGGCGCACGACATATAAAAAAAACACATGTTTTTACGCCGACGGCAACACTCTCAATGGTGAAAAAAAAGGGGAGACTCAAGACAAAGAGAGAGAGAGAGTGAGTAGTTTGACACTTGTCTCCTATCATACCGCTATTGTGGTCATACGTATCGGAAAGGGTGTCGAGCTGTTTTGTTTATAGCTACGATCGCCGTTTGCTTCGTTTGTTTGCCTGCATCTCAATCAAGTGCGCTGCACTTCGTCCACCCATACAACCTTATATCCATGCTATAAGGTCAGGGGCAAACGTTTTTTTTACGAGGGTCCTATAACGAGGAGCTCTATTCCTCATTCAAAAACTGTATAGTTTACAAGAGGTGTACCCCTTACCGTTCGTGTGCGCAATTGACACACAGGCGGCCAGATGACACAGGTCACCGCCTAATGATTTACTGTACGGTAAGTAGATGTTTCAGTAATTTGCTGTCATTTTATTTTACCATCTGGTAATGGATATACGGTGCTCCTTCCAATCACGCCATCAACGTAAAATAGGGGATCCAAAATCCAGCGACTTCAAACACACAGATTGCCAATCAGACCTGAACACTTGACGAAATTACCTTATTTTAGACGCAAAGCTATAAACCCGCTGATGAATACCTTTACTTGCAATAACTTCTACCAACACGTTTCCTGGTCGGCACGACTTATATCAAGTTGCCGGGTGGGAGCTCGGTACGCTCTGCACTTCGCGTTGTGTATAACACACGTTTGTTGGGTTGGATCTGTACCACTTGTACAGTAGACAGTTACCTCGGAACATATCGTCACGGCACAGCATAGGATCCAGATCTGGTCTAACGCTGTCGATCATGACCTGTCGCGGTCTACAATGTGCACTCTTTTACTGTTGTAAGCTGTGGTCGTGCTTACCTATTTACTGCTCCTTCGGCGATTATTTTTCAGTGCTAATGTGTGCGTGTGCCAACTTCGAGCACTACCGTGATCGCTCCCCGTTGTAAACAGTCGGTAGATCAGTCGAGAAAGACGATAAAGATTTTTCTGCCGCGCTATTTGTCGCATTGCGCGTTGCTCAACCTCCTCACCCCAGGTAGCCTTGTAGGAAGCATGGTGTTAATTGCGCACTTTCTGTACGAACAGCGTTTTTGGCCGTGTTGTGTGTTCTGACTTGCGGCACTTCTCAATAAGGGAACTATCCAATGTCATCGGAATCCCGTATTCGTGGTTTTTGGATGCCAATAATAAACGTGGGTCATGGGGTGTGCTATTACGGGGGACCATAGTAAATATGACCAAATACTGTCGGTAAAAACAGGAAATGCATAGGTTTTTGCGTGTACCCTATAGGCACGTAGGTCCAATTTACTACGGGCCCCCGCAACAGATCAGTATGCGGATGCATGATGTACAATGTCTTGGGGTAGAAGGGCAGGTTGGCTAATAGTATGTAAACGGTCTATGGTAGATCGCGATCAGTCTAATCTGTTCAATCTTTTTTTGTTTTCCTACTGCAGTCGTACGTACTGCTGTTGTAGTCGTGCTTACTTTTTACCCGTCCAGCACTTCTCACGTACGTGTGCGACGTTCGAGCGTAATTCGCCCTTCCTACGGTAGTATCGAGCTAGCCGGTAGGCCAAGCTTGCCGCCTTTTTGTCGCAGTGCGCCACACTCAAGTCCAAGGCTACGATATTATTGCGGGGGGCCATAGTAAATGGGACCTACGGTAAACACAAAAACCTACATATTTCCCTCTTTTTACAAACAATATTTTATTCTATTTACTATGGTCCCCAGTGATAGCAAAATTAGCGGATGTAGAATACTGCCTGTACAATCGCATTTTGTAGTTGTCAAAACGCATTCGTTACACATTAAGCCAAACAGTGCTCAGTAGTTGAGGAGGTTCCTGTTGTTTTTCGCTTGCTTGCAAGGTATCCCTACGTGCTCTTATAGGTTGGGTGGATACCCCTTCTCATTGGCACTCCCTCTGCCGTGATATGTGTCACATATCTTGACCAGCAACGTGTGTAGCACCTCGGTTCACTGAGGGGCGGACTTCACCAACTCAGAAGGGTTCGTCTTGTTGGTTTTCTTCTTCTTTTTGGTGTTAGAGATTGTATAAGCTGCACCTATTACGGGGGACCATGGTAAATAGGACCAAATATCGCAGGTAACAATAGTAAATACATAGGTTTTTGTGTCAAACGTAGGTCCAATTTACTATTATGCCCCGCAGCAGGACAGCAGGATAGGAGTAACTGCGGCCAAGTTGTGTGCGTTGGTGGCATTTTAGGAAAACACACAGCGCGCTTTGACGAAAGACAGAAAAAACGCTAGTGATGTTGATTGTGTTCTGATTTTACGTACCTTCCCTGTTGACACCCCTAGCGGGTCGCACCAGGCGGTCACACTATTTATATACTATTGTTTGTGCATCGCTGCGCAGCTTTCGAATGCCTAAAAGCTGAGTCGGTACACGCGCCTGATGGCGCAGGCTCTGGCAATTAGTGTCCGCATTTCTCGCGCAAGGCCTTGGAGTTGGAGCATAACACCCCCTGGGTCCATGCCGTTGGCTGTCGTCTGAGAAAGCTTTGCACATCTTGTTGCCTCGCTGGCAGCGGCTACAGCTGCGCGTGAAAATATAAGGGAAGGCAAAACAATGAATTTTATGTTTGTACACAACCTACAAGAGCGTTGAAAATGCCAACGCTCCAGCGACAGCAGCAAGCAGCATGGGTCGGTACACGTTTCGTGTAGTTATATATCACATCGAGAGATCGAACTCCGCGATTGTTAACCGTTTTGGCCAAACACTGCTCATTGTGGTGAACCTTGTTTTCTTCCGTGTCTTGTTGCGAGGGGCGGTTTGTACATTTCTCCGCCTATTGTAAGGCCTTCTCACGAGGGTCCATGTCGGCACTCGGACATTCGTCTGTTCCGACGCTTCCGACACACGGCAGCATTGATTGCTTGATTTGAGTATTTGAGCATTTCTAGTGCTCTGTTGTGTTATTGGTCTCCTATACGTCTGCTGATATTCTAACGACAGCACCCATAAACAAGCAGGACAATACTTTTGTCGTTGCTCCGTTCTGTTGTCGTTGACCCTTTTTTTTTTCCTGCTAATGTTCGAACAACAGCACTCAAGCGCGCACAGGGCACACGAACAGAGCAACAACTGCTGTGCACCTTTCTGCTTTGCGTCCCGCAGTCTTTCCCTCTCCTATCCTGCTTCTCTTTTGGTCCGTCGCCGGTTGGCAAGTCGCTCGCATTGGGCGTCCCTGTTTCGGTCGTCCAAAGAACGCATGGCGTTGTTTTTGTGGGGGAGGGTGTTTTGTTGCGTTCTATTATCAAATAACGTTGCAGCAGCAGCATTAACACTACACGCACGAGTCTGGGGGACGCACCACACCATTCTGTGAGACGCCCCCGTTTATCGCTGGTCTGTCGCTGGCGTAGTCCAGCGTTTGGCCTGGCATTGCCGGTCATAGTTCGCTTGTCCTCTCAGCGGCGCCAAGAACCTGCGGCATACATGATATTTGCTGGTGTTTTCTGCTGTTGCTGCAGCACAAATTAGTTGGGTCGAGACTGCCGATATCTGGCTGTCTCACCCTGGTACAGCAATTGTATACCAGAAGTCACACCAATACGACGAAGCCCTGAAAAGCCATTTTGTTTGTTGCCATTTTCGGCGAGCTCAGCGGCGGCGGCGCTGTTGAGCTGCTTGTCGTTTGATCAGTAGCTGCCCCGTGTTATTGCTTGGGAGGTTTGTTTGCTGAAGTAGTACCTGGAGACATAAAGTCCAGTGTTTGTTTCCAGAACACGCCTCACCATATACTAGCAAACGACACGTGGGCTTCCCGGGATTTGTTCCAGCATTCGATGTGTTTGCCTTCGCCAAAATTGGAAACTCGGAAAAAAAAACACGTTGGAGACGAAACTGATTGGCATCGGGCTCCTAACCAAGTCCGGGTCACTTTCGTCCGCCCCGTATTCGCAAGTAATATATATTTTTGTGATGTTGGAAGTTCCGGGTTTTAGGTGTTGATGCCGGCGTCCGCCACGGATGACTCGTGACCACCCACCCCTGAACACCTCGGGCGTAAAAAAAAAACCTTTGCAGAATTCTGACGGTGTAGCAAAGGAATCAACGACTTCCCAATTCGAATGCGTGGCACGACAGGGGGTAACACCATTTAGCCAAACTGTACCCGACTGGAGCTGTGCTCGTGAACTTCAGGAACCACATGCAATACGTTGGTGGAATCTAATCCTTACGTTACAGCATTGCTCGTTGTACACCTACAGTAGTAGGTCCGTGTTGAATTCGGTTCCGTCGGGTTTTCGGTGAGGCGTACGAGCTCCTCAAGTGTAGAGACCCAATAATTATGTGCGCTGCCACAACCGTGGCAGGCGTCTTCGCTGACGCCTAAGAGTGTGTTGCATTGTCCAATGCTCCCATATACGGGGATCTACCTACGCCCAAGCTGTGGCGGTAAGGGGTCCCGGCCACCTGCTGTGTGGTGTGCCTCGCCTCGAGCTTCGAGGGGTCTTCTTCGCGTTGTCGGTTAATTTTAATTGTTCCGGTGATTTCCGGTCTGGATATAGACCAAACTAACTGGGTAAATATACCAATCCGGATGTGAATATCAAACGGAGATCGTATTGCGGGGAAACATAGTAGACAGGACCTACCGTACACACAAAATCGAAAATATTTCCCGATTATTACTAACAATATTGGGTCCTATTTCTACTATGGTCCCCAGCAATAGTTCACGGCTAGGTTGAGAAGGCATTTGTAACCGAGTAACCGGTGCGAAACAGAACTCACGATTCGGGTGAAAGCTGTTACCTTCACCGGGCGACAGAGTCATCAGTACACCACGTCGTCCGGAAGCGCATCGAAATACATGTGCTTTGCGAGGCCATCACGGGTTTTGAGTGCTACTCCCGCCCCGTATAACATGGAATTAAGGTGGGGAATTCTGGCAGTGAGCTAACATGTGGTCACCCGTTTTTGAAATGCAGTCCCTCGGAGGGGATGAAGCTATTGGAAATATGCGCAATTTCAAACGATTCTGAATAGTGCAGTGCTGAACGATAGTCAGAAACTATTCAAGCAACCCCAACCATTCTATCGCTCTCGTGGCGTGCGTTACACACGTTGGACACCAGCCTTTTCGAATACTGGAGGCTTTTGTCTCATGGTGCCTGGCGCGAAACATTCATAATCGTTGCAGGTATTCAGCCTTGGTGCCTTCAGGAATCCAGTACGAGACATCGTTGGCGAGATGATAATCGGCTTTCGTCGCACCTTGACATCATCATGGGCGCTGCTCCTCCTCGTCATCGCCACGACCACCACTCTCATTGCTTGCAGCGCGGATATCGCCAGCTCTACGACGAAAGACGACAACACCGACAACACGGAGTCTTGCCCTACAGAAGAGTTCGCCTGCCTGGATGACGAAACCTGCTCCAGCTGCTTGGACGTAACAATATCATCCAGCGTGGAAGTCAAGGAGTGCATCGAGCTAGCCTCCAGCAGCGCCACGACGGTTTGCACAGGCGGCATGGGCGCCCCCTGCTGTATGGACGGGGTTTCCGAGCACGATTGCCTGTACAACGAGTTGTTCGTGGAGTACATGTTGTGTGCGTTGGAGAACGAGGGCTGCTTGGTCGACGAAATCTCGTGCGACACTTTCGAGAGCTTGTCGGGATCAAGTGGCGGCAGCTCTACGGCCAGCATCGGGGGAAGGGCGACGGCTGTGTTTCTTTTTTGCAGTACGTTGTTCTCGGCTTTGCTTCCGCTCCCGTGGGTTTGAGCATGGCGCCAATGGTGTATGCAAGAGTAGACGAATGCCCCATCCCCCGAAAGTCTGTATCGAAATATTCGTTTGCGGTCGGCGCCTCATGGTGGGTTGAAGCAAGGGTTTTTTTTTCTACGGCGAAGAGAGAGATCCTGCTATTTTGCGGAGCAGGTCAACTGATCTCAACTATAGCTGTGTGTTCGTCGCGAGATTTCTGCCACGTTTTGTGTGTTCAAGTCATCGGACGCCATTGGTGCAACGCTTGGTACTGCGCGACCCGCCGCCGGCTTTTGCCAAAAACAAAAATAAGTACCGTACCGTGTGCGTCATGATTTGTCCAAACAAATATTTGTACCGTACCGTGTGTGTCATGATTTGCCGAAGGAGGAACCGGTCCGCGTGACTCAAGCAGAGTTTCCAGTGCTTGAGGCAGGTAGACTGTTGCTCACTCGTTGGCTGCTACTTCCGTGTGGTATAGTTGGGCAACGTTTTCAAATTCCACGCTAATTATGTTATCCGTGAGCGTCACTCGCCAGCATCCAGTGTGCCTTGTACCCCTTGGTCGGTCAAGGCAGGCGCTGTTGAACTCGACGCAGGGAAAGCGGCTAGGAAACTATTTCGTTGGTGCGTCTAGTCCGTTGAGCGTACAAAAATGTAGACAGCGTGCAATAAACGATAGCCACGCCCGACTAGTCGTTGGCGCTCTTCAATAACTCGGCGCTTAAGAGGGGGGGAGAGGGGGTGAGGGCTGTCACACGACCGAAGGTAGAATACAGAACGGACATCGGTTTCAATATACATCAGATGGTACCCGAATCCTGCAGCGCACCCACAGGACATCGGTATCGTGAAGCCGCCTGGGAACGTCTTGGCGCCCATTGTATCCGGAGACCGATCGAAGTGCGATACGGGGAATAAAACCAGAAATAGACAGTAATACTTACGTGGTACATATGTACACATGATGTACCAGGTAGTTATTGATCAAGTAGACTCGGCGAATTGGGAAATAATACACCAGGGTAGTTTTCGGGAAAGATGAGTACGTAGAAATTGCTTGCAGGATGTTATCTACGGCGGCGTACGTATCCAAGGTACGCCTCCCGGGGGAGGGTGTGTGTGTGGGGGGGGTCCCACTTTGTGAAGATAGCTGTCGATCACGTCTAAATCCATGATTACCATTTGGTAGCCGCGGTAACTGTGCAATGTTACGTGCGGAGACGGTCTGGCAATGTCGTCAACACTGACGCTCAAAGACGCGTGCTCCGACAGGGCGTTGGAACGTATTGTTTCAACGCTTGTGTTTGTCCGACGGGTTTCTCCCTCTATCTGAAGACCCACAAGCGTGCGTCAGAATGCCGTGATTAATGTGTGTGCTTTTTAAAATCGACGCTTCGTAAATAGGCTATATATTCTTCATACGCAACGCCATGGGACTGTTCACCGCGTTATCAATTTGGTTTTGGTCTCAAGTCGTTGCTTTGGGGGGAGGTAAAGAGCGCCGTCGAGTTAACACCCTAAGAAACATTTGGCGCTACCCCTATCTGCAGCCTCCCGTCGCATGTGAACATGCAGGAAGCGCGGAATACGGCAAGCCGTTCTCGCCAATGTGAAAGCAAAACAACAACGCTCTCATCTTTCGAGAATGCATTGATTGGTCAATCACTCGTCCGGTAGTGGTACTCGACTCGAGGTAGAGGACCATAGGCTCAGACCGTATGCTCTGTCAGGGTACGGTAGGGGTGGTTTCGCTAGAGTTCATACCCTAAAGGTTGGGGTTCCTTTCGAACTGTCTCCGTCGGTAACCGAACCATCCACAACACGCCAGGCAGCTCTACCTCGGGTGTAGACATAATAGCGACGCTGTGCGTGCTCCGATGCGCATCGCTTCCAACCCCTTGTGCTGTGTCGCCGGTTCTCGTACACGGCGACGCCTGCGGTTCAGCAGAATCTCCTGCTTACGCGGATTATCTATGGCGCACTCCCTCTCTCGCGCGGGGAACGCTCGCTCGCATCGGCGATGGTCGGCGAGCCTGGAAGAGCTCCCTGTGCTGTCTAGTCGGTCGAGTCGCCAGTTTGCGTCGACTGACGCACTTTCTTCTCGCTCGCAGGAGTATTCACTCGGGACGCCACACCTTCGCTTTTCTCAAAAGTTCTAGAGCAGTCGACCATGCGGCGGAGTTTGTGAGGCATAGCACCCAGTGCGTGCCGTTCGTCTCCCCCCTGGGGACGGCACCTTCACGATCGGCGCCATGCTTGTGCTCGATCCCACGTCTTCGTAGCTCTTCTCGGGGTTCCTTTCGTTTCCGCGTGCAATCTCCGACATTTCACCCCGCCTAACGTTCCGCAAGCCCGAACGAAGAAGTAATGTACTGGCACGTTAACTGCCCGGTTCCACCTCCCGCGGGAATGGTTGCCCCCAAACGAAATTGCTGCAGCTGTTGCCTGCGCTGTTGCCACTTCTGCTGCCGTTGCCTGCCCGGCCTGATCGACGCACTGCTGCTGGTGTATTAATTTGTTGCTAGATTTGCTGTTGATGGTCAAACGGTTGGTCAAGCCACTGCCTTTGGTATTGCTGCTGCTCTTGCTGCAGCTGCTTCTGCTGCTTCGTCTGGTGCGGCTGGAATTGTCGTTGCCACCGACCAGCGACCTACTGGTCCGTTGGTACGGATGCTACCTCGGCGCTATTTAGAACACAACTAAATTCAATGTAGTGGTCGCCGGGCGGCCGTCGTCCAGAGTCGCAGTAGGCCTGGAGCGGCGGGGAAGGCGGGTCCACGAAGCACCGTCGTCCACTGCGGTTGAGCGTGATCAGTCCGCTCGCACTACGCGCCTTTGGATCTCGGCTGCGCCGAATGTGGTGATCTCGCGTCAACTCATAGACGAAAAAAAAAACCACCCTTCTCAGCATGCCCCGAAAAAGCGAGTGTTTCCAATCGATTGAGACGTTACTGTGTCCGGGGCGTTCATCGGTGTTTCGGTGTCAGGCCGGGGTGGGTGAGCTCTCATGGTGGCAGGAAGCACGGGGTACATGAAGGCCTTAGCTATAATATAAAAGTATTACCAAAACAAATGTCAACCGTACGCCACCTTCCTGGAAACTGACGCGTGCAACGAGAGAGGTAGCACATTTCCGCATTTGGTTTTTCTCAATGACGGGGCTCCTATACTCGAATCCGTCGGGAGGCCAATCTCAATCTTGTTTCGAAAAATAACTCCTTATGTTAACTTGGGATACGGGATTCTTCATCTGCATGCAAAATGCTTTTGACTGAATTCAGTTTGCGATTTAGTTACAGACCTCCTCAAGCGAGGAGGGTAACAAAATATCGGGTGCGCCCCTGCTCTAGCATTGTTGAACATCGAAACGTGCCGGCGAGAATCGTGCCAGTTGTTTCTACGAATCCCGGACGGTTTCACGTAACCGTCGCGTACTCGTACTATCAACAGTACGAACAAATTCCGATTCCCCATTGCACTCACGCATCTCCTCTCCGCCCCCCCGCCCCCCCCCCCCCCCCCCCCCTGCATGACATGAGTGCCCCAACCCCCCCCCGCCCCAACCCACCCTCCCTGCTTCTCACCCACCTACGCACTCACCCACCCAGCAGACAACCTACGCAACGTTCGCGTGCTTACCGACCTATCGCCCTCCCCATGCGCTCACCTACGCACGACACAAGCACCCTACCCGCCCACTCTCCCACCGACCAACCAGCCCGCCCTCCCACCCGCCCACCCACTCACGCACCTACCTCCACATCCACACACGGCCTCCTACCCCCGGATCCACCCATTCCGGCAACGGCTTCTACCCCCCTATCACCTATGATTCTGCTCATGCCGGTGTTGGTTGTATCCAACGCCACAACCATCTATCCCTGCACCACCGCCTTATCCACGCATTGCCTGGGCGAGCGAAAGTCCAGCATTCACCACCACCCCCACATCCACTGCGGCCACGGGCACCACCACCATTTCCACCGCCGCCACTGTCACCACCATCGCCACTTCCACTACCGCCACCACAACCCTACCTAACCCTTGAATCTACGTTCCTCCCGTCTCTTCCTGGACCTCACTCTATAACGCCGTTCCATCTCATGTCGGGACTACAGTTCTGGGCAGCAAATTCGTTGAAGATGCCGTTGATGCTGTTGTTGTGGCTTTTGTGTTTTGTTTCCCCGAAGCCGGCACGGTTGTTACCGTCGCTGTCATTGTTGCCACCCCACACACGGAAAGAGCATATGCAAATGCCAAGCGGGGACAGGGGACAAAGAGGGGACCGGGGACAGGGGACAGGGAGATGACGGGGGACAACGAGTGGAAAGGGGACATGGGACAATATTGGGTCAAAGGCTACCGAAAGGAACCGAGGACATCGAGAAGGCAGGAAGGGCTAGAAAAGGACAGGGGACATGGGACAACGAGGGAAGAAAGGACGATGAGGAGGCGGCGGCAAAGAGGAATACAGGGTACCAAGAAAGCACAGAGTGAAGGAACAGGAGATACGGGATGGATTTAGGGGGTATGAAGATGGAGACAAGGCCAAGGGAATGCCGTGCAAGGCTACGATGTTGAAGGGCGAGGCGCGTGCGTTCGGGATTCGTAGCTCTGGCCAAATATAACACCAAAGCCATGAACGTAGAAAGAAAAACAAACAAAGACGTGAGTAAAATAGAGAGCCCAACAAGAGGGAAGAAACATGTTTAACACGAACGGCGGAGCAACCTATCAAACTCGCCGTCTGCCATCACCGCTCCAGAGAATCGATCACTCGCACTGTAGCAGTCGTAGATGCGTCTCCTCACCCTTAACACGTCCCCCGCACAGAGTTAACCACCACTTTCCCCTCCCTCTCTACGTTTACGCCGCCGTCTCCACTATCACTCTGCGCCAACACACGAGTACATGACGCCCAGACGAGGGTAGGGAGGGACGGGGAGGCAGGGGCGTCCTTATTTCGTTGCTCGCCTAAGGCTCATTCTTATCGGAGAGCTTTTTTTCCCATAATTTCCAAAGCTTGGAAATAATTGGAGATAGGTATCAAAATATTGAGGCTTTCTGTTAATATTCGAGAAATTCTTATCGGAGAGCGTTTCATCCAAAATTTCAAAAGTTTGGAAATGGTTGGAGATATGTATCAAGATACGGAGGCGTTCTGTTACTATTCGTGAAATTGTCCATAAGGAAAAAATTAAGGAAAGTTCTATTTCATATGTGTGGATAAAAATATCAGGAACATCTGGAAAATAAGAAATTTTCGCGAGAAAAATATGTAAACTATGGAAAGAAAGCTCTCCGATAGGAATGCACCTTGGTCTCTTGACCATTGACCACGTGTTTTGTCCGAAACGGAGCACCGTTCCTAATCCTAAAAGAGATACCTCCTTGAACAGTTGGGCGCCTAGTACTTTGTTTCCATACCTATCGTATGAACGTGTTTAACTACTCTCCTCATCCTGTTTCACCGCCCGTGACCACCATCGATCTTCAAGGATAGCGATCGTTTTTTCGCTGTCATCTGAGGTTCCCAACTCCTCCATGTCATATAGGTCTATTCTCCCCGTTTCCTCTTAGAACATATCCCTTTTCTCGTTTTACATTTCACATTTTCGTATTTTACGAATCTAACTCTGCCACACGGGTACATACGTGTATCTACGCCTTCCTCCTCCTGTCTACCGGAATATGGATGGCGTTTTTCTGGCGGGTTCAGGTCCCTTACAGAAAGTTGCAGTTGCAGCGTTTTTGCTGAGTCCATTGGGTCGTGCAAAAAACAATTGTTTGGTTTTAATATATTTTTTGATAATCACTTTTAGTTTCCAGCCTAACTCGTAGGAAGTTTTAACCCTCAGAGATTTTCTGGACAAGCCGTGGTCACAGGTGTCGTCCCCCCCCCCCCCCCCCCCCCCCCCCGGTACGTGCCTTAAAAATTATCTTGCACAGGGTTCAACATTAACACTGCTCGTCGATTCTCATCGAATGTAGCTATCTCACGCTCTCGCGCTTTCCGCTAATAATTTGTTATGCCAAAAAACGTCCCTGCGAGCATGCGCTCGGTGTGATTCGAAGTCACGAAATTGATTGTTGATAGGTACGCGGACCACCTTCCAGGCCACCGGGGACGCCGGCATGCATCTCTAACCTTAATCATTATATATCTCCTAGTTTTTATCCCATTTCACCTGTTTTGTTACATCTAGTCTTTGTCACATTTCTGGCCTATCTTTTGAAGGTATCTTGTACCACGGACATCATCTATCTCTTGATTTTCTCCTACATCCTTCCATTCTTGCCCGACTACGGTATCCCACCATGTTCCAGCTCGCCTTTGTGCAGCTCTCTCCCGCGCAGCCCCATACCTCATGGTTGGCAACCTACTCTTTTTCGTGTTCCTTATTTTTTCTCTAGCCATATTAACATTCTCGCGGTTCTGTTTGTCTTAGTTGGGTACATTCCCAGTTCTTCTCTTCAAACTGCATTTCTCGTCGTACTTGGGTATCCCAGTATTGGTTTTGCTGCTGTCCTCTACATTGGTCCCAGTGTTGTGGAGGAGGGGGAGGGACTCGGATGCATCTATAAAACTCGATGACTTCATCTTGTGTTCCCTGGCCGTTAGCAACTAGTGCCAGTCGCTCGATACTCCGAGAATGATTCGTCTGCGGTAGGTGCCGGTCGCGAGCTTCCCGAGATTGGGCCGTTCTCATGTCGCTGGTTGATCGCTAGCGATACATGCCTGTCGTCAACTAAACGACGTTTGGTCGTCTTCGGTACATCCCGCTCGATATGTTTGGCAGGCTGGAGGTTATCGATACCTGTGAGTACCCGGACATTCCGTTGATGTGCCGCCACGTAGGAGACAGGCATAAGAAGGAACGGCCGTAGACTCTGTCAAAATACAATGAGGAAAAGGCTTTCGATACATGTGTCTCTGAAGTGTCTCTTCGCACGATAAGCTGTTGCACACTTTCCCACGTACCTCCGCCACAGTAGGCGTTCAACACCACCATGACAGGGCGGGAGGCTGGCCACCACGTCAACTTAGAAGCACCGGCCACAGCACCCACGCCAAGGTCTGGTGTGTATCCTAGTTCAGCGGGAAGGAGGCTCTTGTTTTAGCTACACCACCATGTATTTCTACATCCGTACAATGTGGACCTACGGTCGACCTTCTCTGCCACCACTGCTGTTGTTGCTCCTGCTCTACCGATGCGACGGCGCATGCCTGCCCCGTATATACGTGTATCTGTGTTGCTGCTGCGACCCCCCAAACCAAGTATCTCCCCCTAGTGGAAGCACCCCCCCCCCCCCCCTTCTTACCTCGCTTTCTGAAAAATTATTTCCCGATCCGCTCAACTCCAGACTGTCACGACATTCTTTTAATTCATTGAAATTCGTACTTGCTATTTCATTTGGCAAGTTTTTAGCAAGACTTGAACCTCGAAATTTCCAAAACCTTGGCAAGTTTTCACAGTAATATCGATAAAAACGACCCATTTTTGAAATAATAAATTGCCACTCCCACGAATGGCAAGTCCAAATTTCCGTAAGCTTGTCAACCACGGGCTTGGGGAATATCCTTTGTTTTGCTCATGAATCTGTAATTACCCCACATCAATAATATTTTCATACTCCGCCCCCTCCCCGCTTTGTCCCCTGTCCTGGCTGAATCCCTCCGGCCACTGCATTAGAAGCTAAAACTATTTAAACCCCATCCTCCTCCTCTCTTGTCGCTCTTACGTACATCATAAATGCATCGCTGCTCCACCCCCCCTGATGTTGGATTTCTATTGTCGACACCCCTCTCCAGCAAATCTAGTTGCACCCCCAACCCTTCCCGACGAACGCAATGCATACTCTCCCGGTAACAAACCTTGCCTTCCCGCTAAATCTCTTAGTGACGCAGCGGCCTGGTTAAGAGTCCACACTCTTCATCTATTCCCGTCTGCGTATGTAGCCAAAGGACTACGTACGTCTAAGCTGGCATACAGCGTCATCAATTCGAGCATCACCTCAGATCCGTCGGCCTCTCACTTCAAATCTGAAATAGAGGGTGGTGTTATGATACTGCTATGACAGCCCTGATCTTAACAGCGGCATACTATTCCAACTGAATTCACTCGCACCTCAACCACCGTTTTCTTGGGTGAAACTACTTCTCCGTACCTCTTCTGATCTCCTTTCGGTCCTCCGAACAAAAATTCTACCCGATCACACCGCCACAATTCAGGCGCTTGCAACCGTACCATGCCACAAAAAGACACGTCTCCCCTCGTCACTCCAAATTCTTTGTGGATTTATCCGTCATATGTATGCAAACATCTCCGACGCGCGGCCCCCAACAATATGAAACCGCCAGCATCAACCACCTCACTTTGCCCCCTTCCCTCCACTCCGGAACAATTGACAATCCCTCTTTCAACCTGACCAAAAAAACAAGAACGCCGTATCCGTTGAGGTCCCCCCTTCGATGCACTCTCCCTCGCGATGCCTGCCTTCACGGACTTTGTGAGAAAATGCTTCACGGGCGATTCTGTTCCCGCTCGGCGATGAAAATGCTGTACAGCTGCCAATTTCCGTTCAACCGTCGATGCTTTGTTTCCACGAGAAAGAATAAATGCGCCAGATAAACGCCATCTCACTCGCCACCGCCTCCTCTCCCAACTCCATGCCCAAATACACGCTTGCTTCTGTGCACAGCAACTAAACGCCACCGCGTCCACAAACGCCAGGCAGCTTCACAAGCGACGTTTGTCGAAGGAGCCACTCCGACCGTCGCCAATAAGCCAGCAAGACTCCCGAACACGTCGTTCCACCGCATTTCCCCAAACTCGCATTCTGCCAATGCACATGCGGGTAAAGGGAAGATAATCGCGGATGAAAAACATTCGCGAGGCCACATAGAAATGCCATCAGCCAAAAACATTTTTTACTCCTGCAATATGCGCAGGCAGCTTCAAAGTACCAACCAGCTCGCATCTCTATCCTTCCCAAATTTCGCTTAAAAAACGCAGCTCATGGATCACGTGTTCTCCCGCACTTATTAACCCACGTCGCCGCCGACACGTTCTCTCCAAAATCATAACAACGGGCGCTCCAACAATGGTCGAGTGGTCCGATTCCCGCATTACCATCACATCCGCTGTCATTACCATCCCTAGCAATTCCAACCGATTCCTTGAAATCGTGTTATGCTTTGCGCATTTTGCCCCTTCGTCGGACCCACTGTGCTATATTCAGGTGTGAAATAGTATTTCCACCACACCCCTGTCCCTTTGCAGAAACCTCCAACCGCACTTCGAGCAGCATCCGAGAGCCAATGCCGTTCCGGATCCCATTGCGTGTGGGAAAAGCAAGGTGTATAGAAGGACACACCGTCCATCACACATGATTCGTGCAGAGCCCATTTCCACCAATCCTAATCCGCGTGAAACTCTTGGCCTAATAAATACAATAGTCCCCTTACGTACCACAGCCAACTGCGTGTCACTAGACTCCAGCTGGCCTTCCAGTCGTACCATCAACAACAACTTCCACGCAAAGAGACGACCTGGCCTTATGCCCGTGGCGACATGACGAAAGTTTCCTGCCAAACTCCACATCTCTTTAGCGGTTGCGGTCTTTCTAGTCTACGGCCACTTTCGTAATAGCAGTAAAACTTCGTTACGTTTTCGTTCCGGCAATTTCATCCTCATTTGTTGCGTATCAATGTCAAAAACCCAAATATTCTTGACACACTGTCCAAGTTGTAATATCTTTTGTGACAAAACAGGAACAAGATTTAAGCCGTCATCACTAAACATCCTTAAGTGATCCGAAATAGGAGAAAGTGTTGCTTTTACCAGCCGGCTCTCGTTACCACGCTTACATGCTTCCAAATTCAGCATGTCGTCGACGTCCTTATCAGTCTAAGTCTCCGCCTCTGAGTGTACCTGTAGTCCAGGCACGACAACGACTCCAGGAGGAGCACACATCGCAATTGACCCTTCCGCAGGGACCACAACCTTAACATATATTGCTGGCAAAAGCACTGCTATGTTAACGTCAGTGTTGCGATGCAGGTGAAGAATTTTCGCAGCCATCAAACCCCACCACCCAGGTGATGAACGCCAACCGAACGCTAACCTGAAATCAATAACAATGTGTTTCCCAGCCACATATAACGAAAAAGTGGGTGCTCTGTCCCACTCAATGTGAACTATTCTGAATGCGTACTTTACGTTAATTTTTGAACTATGAATGGGAACGTCCGCGCCGATTTATTCGCGACGAGCGCGCGCTTGTGCCATAAATCAGAATAGGACCTCCTCCAAAACACACACAGGCGGTGTGTCGAAGTCAGTGTCTGTGTATACTCCATGTCCTACTGCCAAATCTAATGTAACTATCACTTTCTTTCGTTCCTCTACACCAGCCGGCAGGGATATTTTAAGCCCCCGAACGGCCCGGGCTACCGACCGGTTTAAAGAGAAAACGCGACCACTCACTATGTCTTCCATGAGCCTGTCCAACAACAACCACTGTGTGTGCTAAAACGTGCTGGAATGATTCCCACATTGCCATGATGCTTCCAAATTTCTTCCCTCGATAGCATCAACTGGCATTCCGTGCCTAACCGCTTGCATCAAGTGTTACTGCGGTTCGGTGCAACAGGGAATTGCTAAGATAGGCGTCGAGAGGCCCGATAGACTGGATTGAAGCCGAACGAGGGGGGTTACCCTGAAAAGGATTGCCGGGGAGGCTGACATGCGGAGCAAAGACAGGATCCATGCCGAGCTGTCAGTCGACCTAAACATATGGGACGATGATGAGAACTACGCAGGGAAACGTGCCTCCGTGAAGGGAAACCTCAGACGGAAGAGCGCCCGTATGCACACAAGCTTTTCCCTGCCCAAGAGCAACCCAAACACTTTGAGACCCACCTAACGTCCTCTACACCGGGCCTGTCGAGAAACGGAGACGAGCACAGAAGCTAGCACGGACCAGCAATACTAAACAGCGTGTGGGGGCCAACATGACCGCAGGTCAGATCAGTTCCGTGAAGTTGCGAGTTGCGGTGAGCGCTACGAACGAATAGACCCACGAATACCACGAGTGTGTACGAGGAGGAGTACCAGCATTGGTTGGTATCGAGCCGACCCTTAGCCAGCAAGTAAGGACCCCTGCACAGACAACGCTTTTGAATCATGGTGTCCAGTCTGGGATCTGTGCGCCGCTTGTAGCGGTTGATAGTGTTACCCAGCCTCCAGGCGCCCAGCATTCACAGCTGGGACGTCCTGAAGGCAACCACACATTTCACAGCAGCAGTGTTTCCCAGCATCTGGTTAGCCATCGTCGGCCCCTCGCTTACAGTTAGTAGAGGAACCTGGCGCTTCCCAGCGTCGAGATCGCCCGCTTTCCAAACACAAAAACAAGTAATGCCCCTGGTATGAAATACGACTACACCATAGAACGCACTACCACAAAAATGGACGTATGGAATACGTACCGCATAGCTGAGCCCTTGCCAGGTCAAGGTAAGCGCCACTTCTAGCGTCGAGTCCTCCGCCGTTGACAGATCACGTGGTAGCCACACGGATTTTGCAAGGCGTAGCTGAGCCCTTGCGTTGTCAAGGTATGGGCAACTTCTAGCGTTGAGCCCACTGCCGTTGACAGGTCACGTGATAGATGCATAAATTTGGCCGAGCATGTCGCCACATGAAGTAGCGCTATACGGTACGCATGGTCTCAATTTGGTGGCAAATTACATCGAACGTCACGGGCAAAACAAAATAAAAATAAGATCATACTCAGAGTAACATAAAAAATGAAACACACAAACCACACTATTGCTCAAACATTACGCACGATCGGCGACGGAGTACGCAAAGGGTCGTTCCTTTTGCCACGTGCCAATTCTTGCGCTGAGCCTACTGCCGTCGGCTGCGTGGTGGACACATATACAAAAATACTTATTAAACATATTGTATTAGTCAAAAGTCGTGGCCAGGCGACAGTAACCCAACAACTCGCGATGAACACAAGACGACTCCATAGACCACACCGCAGCGCAGGAGGGAATGGAGCGAGACACACCGCTTTGCCACCACCGGAAGTACGAGGGGACGGGGCGATGACATGGAGTAAGACGGCGCCTCCACATGCCCCCCCCATCTGCTGACTTGCATGCCACCACGCTCACACACGCACTCCCACCAACCCCGCACTTCCCCGATCGTCCCCTTGTATAATATGTAGCACCCCTCCCTACTTGCACGCTGACGCGCTCCCCCCTCTCCAACCCCACGCCCCTCGATCGCCTCATTTGGACAATAAAATCACAGGAATAAAAGTTAACGACCCAAGTCGTCCCACCAGGCGTGACTCTAGCCTTTTTCAAATGCACAAATTCGACATAAAAGGAAGAAACACGCCCTGTAAGCCAGACGTTAACCAGTACCACCCCCCCCCCCCCCCCCCCTCCCCCCGCTCTCATACACCGCCTGCTTTATACACCTCCTTAGCGCCGGTGCAATGGCCTCTGGCATTCATCTGCCTCTGCAGCAGCCGCCCGATCAAGCGGTGCAAGCCCCGCTGCCGCAGGGCCAGCCACCCCTACCCCGTGGGTAGCCTCCCGACCCTCAGCCGGGTCAGGTCTGCCCCACACTTCCCCCGGGGCCGCTTCTAGCCCCACCTGCAGTAGTGCCGGGACAACCGCAACACCCCCCGGGCCGCCTGCAGTACCAGGGGCAATACAGCTACGGGCCCGCACCGGAACACCCGCAGGCAGCAGCTCCGGTCGGGGTAGGTGAGTACTGGCTGTTCCGCGCTACTGTCGACCCAACTAAAACAATTAAGCGGATCAGAGACGAAGTGTTCGGCCCTAAGCAGGGCGTTTTTTCAGGGACAGCAGGAGGTCCCCTCTCAATCCCAAACAGCGGAGTCCGCTTCCACGAAGAGATATCTAGGGTGCTTAGCGCTACCCATGGTGGGACGTTAGCCCTGCCGGGCGACACGCTTAATCAGTGGGGCGCCTCCGGTGAACGACCAGCCCTAGACCGCATGTCACCGCTCCGCCGTGACTTGCTACAATATCTCATTAGCGACTCCTTGCCAAATTCGACGAACACACATCCCACGGAGCAGTCTCTGTGCCACAAATCGATGACACTTTCCCCCAAATCCCAGCCCAACACGTTACGATAGCCGAGTGGCTGCGCATACTCACACGTAAAGGGTTGCTGCAGTCGGGTAGCGTCGAAGGAGCAGAAACAGCAATCGCGCCGACAACAGTCCACGGTTCGAAGGCGTGGAGGGCCGCAACTGGGGGCCCACTGCTGACTTTTCGAGCGCTCACCGCAGACCCTGAACGCCCCCACCAGTCAGATGCCACTTATTGCTGGCGGTACGTGTCTGAGACGAGTCTCATTGGGCTGTAAGAGAGAGTCGTTCGTTTGCCTGTTCCTGCCTAACGCACTTAACTAGTCCGGCATGAAAAGCGCGATGCACGCCCAGGCTGTGAGGGTCCGGACAGAGGTCCGTCCCCTACGGGTAGACTATGCCAACCCTCAAAGCGTGGATATGGTAAGCCGGGGGGGTATTACGGAGGGCATTGCGGAGGGCATTTCCGTAGTGTGGGTGGATTTCATCTCTAAGAGACGCACAACCTACGAAACGACGGTAAACATCCCGCGCGCCGGGGCTGGACCTAAGTCGGCTCGGCACCTGGCCTCCGTAGGCAGTGAGTCCATGGCCCAGCTCCGCCAGATGTTCGGCCAGAAGCGCAACCCCATCGCCGCCCTAGCAGACCAGCCCGCGACGCCAGGTAGAGCCAGGGTAGACGACGCACTCGCCAGCCGCCTCCTCGAGGTTGTATACCAATGGTAGGCCGGAAAAACGTCGTTGTTAGCCGACGGGGCTAGAGCTAGGGAAGAGCGCTCATTAGTCGCCTTCAAACACCAGCCGGCTTCCACCTCGGGCGGACTTGGAGTTCCGTTTGGCGTTTCGCAGAGGAAAGACCAGAGGAGGCGCCAATGCAGTACGAGATCCCTGCCACAGGGTAGGGAACACGAACACGCCGCAGAGGACGAGTCAACTTCAGAGAGGTCAGAAGTAGACCCGCCACGACAAGATAAGGTGGATTTCTTGTTGAGACATCAATTCTGCTTCCGCCTGGCGTTCACCGGCAACTGCACCAAAGGGTTCTGCCCGATCAGTAACGACCCGAACATCGTCCCGGGTGGACACTTCAGATCTCCCGAGGCGAAGAGACGGCGAAAAGGGACAGCCAGCGTACTCAACTGTAACCCGGCCCCGAAATGAGCTTTACGCGTTGTCCGACGAGATGGCAGGGATGTTAGCAGCTGTGACGGGAGAGGACTGCGAACCAGTAGAGAATACCAAGTTTTACGCTTGAATGTGCGCCCCGGGCAGTAACCCTCCCGGGTAGTCGGAGACCTGCCGTTCAAGTGCCCAGGAGCTGGGGGCGCTGGAGGAACAGTTAGTAGCAGTCGGAAATAGCCAGCAACTGTGGTTCATGGTACGGTGAAGGACCCACGTCGGGTCGGTTTGTTTTCGCTCAGAGGAAGGTTGAGAAGTGGGGGGTGGGAAGGCGGATCTCGTTGAGCGTCGTAATTGATACAGGAGCGGAAGGAGGTAACTATGTATCGTTGGCTTTTTGGAAGAGCGTTCAGGTGTGGGGGGGGGGGGGGGCCGTCGGCAGGAAGCTCAGCAGCAAGGGTCAAGGGGCCCTTTTATCAGCAGACACCGCTAACAGCGAGATGCCGGGAATGGCCATTCTGGGATCCACAGTGCTGCCCATTGTGTTTCCCCCCAAGGACCGTGTACGGAACGTCCCGGTACGAGTAGTAAAAGACCTGCTATAAGGAGTTATTTTGGGAGCAAGCTTATTTCGTGCCAACAAAAGCGTCATCTCCCTCGACAAAATCAAAGGCTTCCAACCCTCGCTGGGGGGGCATGGGTGTCGTCCCAGTCGCGGAGCGTTGAAAAGTAAGCGCTCGAAGGAGGCAAACGGAGCTGTTAGGCCACTACATACCGCCCGGGCTCCACCACCCTGCGTCCCTACGGACCTCCCGCCGTTGCCGAACTGCTCCCTGGGACAGGCAGTGTGAGCAAACGACGGTATGTTGCAGTGGGAACTCCGCCTGGTGGACCCAGCGGACGAAGGTGGCTTGATAGGATTAGCGGTCGAAGCATACGCACGCGGCCCGCAGCCCAGCAAAACCCAACTGGTGATGATTCAGCCCTCTGAAACGTATGACACAGAGAGTGGGGCGGTGATAGGCTTGGCACGAGGGGTGCGATGGTGAGAGCCTTACACCCCACTGTACTGCAAAGTGGTCAATACGGGTCCCGCTCCGGGGATACGCCGGAACGGGCGCCTCATCGCCAAGGTATTCGCCCTCAACGTACGAGACATTGACAGGTTTCGAGCGCTTTTCATCCACCCCGCGCCCATCGCCCCACCCTTGACGTCGCTCGACAAAAACCCTCCGCTAGAAGCCAACCACAACCCACCAGTGCAGAAGGGAGTCGCTCTCTCGGATGCCAACATGGGTGAGCTCAGCGAAGGCGACCCATACACCTGTTGCACACCCTCGGTCCGACAATTGTTCGGCGGCCTGTTCCCGGAGGACCCGAAGCGCGCGAGGCCGTGCACGATAAGCGAATTGCGAATGCCTTTGATTGACCAACACACCCCGCCGATCGCCGTCAAGCAGCAACGTTTCTCCCCAGAGCAGGCCGACGCTATCGAGAGAGAGGTAAGAACTGCTAGCGAAGAGAGACATCATCCGAAAGTCGACCTCCGCTTACGACTAGCACATGCAAGTGCCGGTCGGATGGCCCGAACGAATTCTTCCAAGTATTGTATCGGATGAGATAATGAGTTCCTAATGTGAGGGGCTCAGGAACGTCGGGAACACCCCTACTGTGGGATGGCTCCAGCCAGGTGCGTGACCGTACTCAAGAAAAACGGTAGGCTGTGCGTCTGTGCCAGGCCTATCGCGCACTATACAGCCTCATGAAGACCGATAGCGGGGGGCTCGGGCACATGCAACGTATTGTTCAGCAATGTAAGGGTTGCTCATGGTTCACCTCCATCGATCTAGCCTTCGGACAGATACACATTGCAGAAGAAGATCGACACAAAACCGCTTTTCGCGACGCGTACGGTTCAATTTGGGAGTACATGAGATGTGGATCTGGGCTCACGATCCTGCCTCCAGCGTTTGCAAGCATAGTAGCCGAGCTGCTTAGCGGATTAGAGGGCAAAGGAGTGGAAAGTTACTTAGACTATATCTGTATTTACAGCCAGGACGTTTACCAACACCTCGTCCTGATTGATGCAGTTCCCACCCGCCTGCAGTCCGCTGGATTGTCGGTGAATTTTGCCAAAGCAAGGTGTTGCCCGAGTCTGGAATTCGTCGGGATGGTAGTCGACAGACAGCGGGTTAGACCAGCGGATTCAAAAATAGCAGCAGTAGCTGAACTACCGCAGCCGTCGACGGTCGAGGAATTTCGAGCATTTCTGGGTATGACGGCCTACTTACGTCAAATCGTAGAGCGTTACAGTATCCTAGCCGCGCCGCTCACAGATATCCTTAGAGACAAAGCCTTTGCGACCAAGCGCGCGCGGCGCCTCCCCATCCCGTGGGTAGAAAAACAGCAGAGCACGTTTTTGTGTTGTTCTTGGCGCTGAAGGCGGCCCTCATTTCGTTTCCTAGTTGAATTTTCCCTTCCTGGGACAGCCCATTTGCGTTGCACGCACACGCCAGTGAAACGGGACCCGGTGCAGCGTTAACGCAAGGTCACGATGGGAAGGAACGCGTTGTCGCATCTGCCAGTCATAGATGGTCTGGTACAGACGCGCATCGTGGAGCCACGGTAAGGGAATCGATGACGGTTTTGTGGGCGGCAGTCCACTTTCGAACTTTCTTGGCGGGTAGAAAGTTCACCTTAGTCACAGACTGCTCCGCGTTGCTGTGGCTCTTTCGTAGCCGGCGCCATGACCCCAAGCTGTACAGGTGGGTGTTACGGTTAACGGCGTTCGACACAGTCATGACGTGGAGGGCGTGGACGTCATACTAACCACCTGACGCTCTATCCCGCTTTCTCCGCCCGGGAGCAACAGGCGATTCGATCGACGACTCCTTACCGGAGGATGCATCATCCAGCAAACCCACCGATTACGTCGGCCCCAGGGGCCCGATCCTAGACGGGCACCTGCTGACCGACCTCGAACTACTCGAAGAGGGACAGGTAGACCCGGGGGGTATCAGCGAACGACACGTTGTCAGTAGGGAAAAGTGAACTAGTGAACGGGTGCCATCCGTGCTTAGTGCAATTGTTGCTAGCTTTCCGCGGACCGCAGTCGTGCTCGAAGAGCCACCTGGAGAATCCGACGATCCAACCTCGTGCGCACAGCTATTTAGCTACCTTCCCCTTCCATGACCGGATTGCAGCTATGCAAACAGACAGCTCCGGGCTGATAGTAAGGCGACCTAGTCGCCCCCGTACCCCATCCGTGCGCTTAACTCCGTTTCCAGAAGCCCCCGCCCGTCCCCCTCGCCCTCCGAGCACCGCGCGTCCGTCGTCCAAACTTCGAACACTGACAGGGGATGAGACGGCCGTTCGGGCGTCAGAGCTCGTATCCTTATCGCTACCGCCGGCGACGGAAAACCCTCTAGCGCCTGACCCCGTTGAGTGCAGTCTTTCAGCGGGGGGTGGGGGGTGGGCACGCCGAAAGGAACCACTGACGACGACGGTGATAGAGCGTTCCCTCCAGGAGCCACAAGACGTGCCTCGCTTGGTCAGGATCCAGACAGCGGACCCCTTCTTGAGCAAAGTCAGGTGAGCACTCTGTGGGCAAGGAGAAGTATCCGGGCAGAGCGATTTGACGGATACATATAATATTATATACCGTATAGACGAACAGCTGTACTCTCCGTACCGAGCTGCCTGGTAGCGGACATGCATGTTTAGTACACCGACAACACGGCCACCCCGAAACGCAAGAGCCCTTTCGCTGTTAAGGGACCGATTTCACTGGCCAGGCATGTGCTGAGACACACGAGACTACGTACTATCGTGTGGGTGTAGACACAGGAAGAGGTCTCGTAGTCAAGACGTAGCGATGCTCCCCGCCAGATTCGTAGAGCCGTGGGAAGTGCTAGACGTAAATCTGCAGACATTCCCCATCGCATCTGACACAGAATAACGAGTACCTACTGCTCGCTGTAGCTACCGCATATTCATACCCCTTCGCTTACCCATTACCGTCGAAAGAAGCATTGGATTAGCCCGTTTTCTCTTTGAGCTTTGCCTGACATGTGGGGTGCCCTCATTTCTTCGCGCTCACGGTGAGGGGGAATTCATTGCGGTAGTATTGGGACACATATGTCGATGGTTAAAAGTCCCAATATCGTTCGGACCAGTAGACCATTCCAGGGGGCAAGGAAGCGTGGAAAGAGCAGGATAATGGATGGCAGACGTGCTATCCGAACTGTGCAAGGCCTGGCCAACGAGATGGGACGAGTACGTTGCCGCCGCTTAGTGGATCAAACGCACTACACCAGACCCGTCGCTACCCTCTGCCATGACTCCCTTTCAGCTTCTGTTCGATCGTCGCCCTCGCACAACCCTCGATATGCTTAATTCTACAAATGGATGACACAGAGGCCACAGGCGGCCTCAGCAACTTCATCGAGAACCGTAGGCATAACATGCGAGAGGTAGCGGAAGCACTGAGAAAGATCCACGAAGACAAGGAGGCATCCCGTCAGCATCATAGTGCCCGGATATCACGGTCGTCTCCCCAAGTGTACATGTAGCGGAAGGAGACCTTGTCCTGGCAAAAGAGAGCGACAGCTCGCTCGTCAGACAAGGTATGGGACCGCAGTTGGTACATGAAAAAGGGATAGGCTCGTGGACCGTGATTAAGGTCGTGTTAAAGGGCCTGAGCGCGGTCATAGAAATGAAGGGGGAAAAAAAACGATCTCGTACGGTTTCGGTAGCATCACTCAAACCCTTCTATAGGCTCTCGCCAGACATGAGACACACGATAGGGGACGAGTTCGCACAAATAGCACAGGGTGCCGACCTGGGAATTAACGGAGACTCGGTCGCAGCGTCCCCGATGTATACGCTCATAGATCTCAGGGAAATGGTGACTAAAACAGGGACAGCCTTTTGGCAATATCGGGCAAGACACCTAGACGGAGTTTCCACGGACTGGGTCACGGAGGCAGAATCCCTAGACATTTTTACCCCTTTGCAGCTAGACACCTTCTACGCCCTGTGGAACTTGAACCTCCCCGACGCGGAGAGAACCCATACAACCGTCCGCCCCAGGAAACGTACGCTCCTGAGCAGAACCGAAGCACTTACCCTATATCCGACAGGAACGACCGTGACCAGGTCCCACGCGGTAGGAGAGAAACGGATAGACCGGGTAGGACAGGTTTACGACTTTTTATCGCCCTATTGGGGCGTTAGGTTCCCGGACAATAACTTGGAAGAGGTGGTGGTCTCGGAAATGAGGAAGGGGGTTACAGGGGAAGGTTGAGGCAGACAAGTTGAACAAGCCAGAAAAACTACGCCCCGCTGCCGCGGCAGTAGCCTTTACACAAACGATACAGAAAGAGCAGATAATCAGTTTCGGTTGAAAGGCGCAGTCCGTAAGGCCCTGGTTGGTATTTGATGCAGTATTTACGGACCAAGGTTTTCCCTGTGCGACGCGTCGTACGCACCGCCCATCTTGCCGCGCTGCTAGCCTTACTGCCACCAAGCTGGGGAAAGTATTACAGCGGTTTGGTGCGACAGGGCATTGCAAAGATAGGCGTCGAGAGGCCAGATAGACTGGAATGAAGCCGAACGAGGGGAGTCGCCTTGAAAAGGATTGCCAGGAAGGCTGACATGAGGAGCAAAGATAGGGTATATGCCGAGCTGTCAGTCGACCTGCAAATAGAGGACGACGAAGAGAAATGCCCAGGGAAACATGCCTCCATGAAGTCAAACCTCAGACGGAAGAGAGCGCAGATGCACAAAGGCGTTTCCCTGGCCAGGAACAAACCAAGCACTCTGAGACCCACCTAACGTCTTCTGCACCGGGCCTGTCCAGAAACGAAGACTAGCACATAGCACAGAAGCTAGCATGGAGTAGCAGTAAAAAACAACACGTGGGGGCCAACATGGCCCCAGGTCAGACCAGTTCCATAAAGTTGCAAGTTTTGGTGAGCGCAAGCGAAGAATGGCCTCCACCACCATTTAAAGCCCCTTCTGTTGCAATGTCCGCCAATTTTCGGAAAGCGTTTACTGCATTGAATCTCTCCGCCTCTCTTTGAACTGCGTTGAAGGCATAATATCTCTCTGTAGCTTCCGCCAAACGGGCCTTGTATTCTGCCAGCCTCTTTCTTGTCTGGTGGTAATCCTCCCCCAATCTCACCACTCGCTCCGCAATATGATACTACGAAACCGTTGGATCCACTCGTTCATCGTAACCATCAACTAGACCGAAACAGCCACGGTTTATTTTACACATGGTATGTATATTGGCTTATCTTCAAAATATATTAAAAACCCACCTGAAATGATGGTGCTCCTTAGTCCGTCGAACAGCGAGTGACCATATAAAACCAACGATAGTCCTCCTTGGTCCATCGAATAGCGATTGACCGAAAAGGAAAAAACCAAAAAATATATAATGTTTACCAGGTCTGGTATATTTTTTCAAACCATCCCATCACCATAGTCAGAATAATCATTGATCCTTTGGCATCATGGTCTATCCATCCAATCACAATAGTCATTAAACATACGTTCCGTTTTTGTCATGGTCCATACATCTTATCACAATAATCGGCAAACATCGTTCAATTTATTTCGTGGTTTATCCATCTCATCACAATATTCAGCGCAAATCGTTCACTTTGTGTCATGGTCCAATCAATCTTCAGCAAAGGTTCTTCACTTAGTATCGGGGTCCATCCACCATATCATCACAACAATCAGCAAAAACTTCGTTAACTTTTCATCATGGTCCATCCATCCAATCACAAAAGTCAGCCAACATCGTTCACTTTGTATCATCATGGTCACGTCACAATCGTCAGACAACCAACTCGTGGCTGCTGACAACAGCAGCTGCTGTCTGGAGTGCTGCCTGCACCGTACGAAACGCATGGGGTAGTTGTGAACACAGAGACCAATACGCCTGCTGTCTGGGGTACTGTCAGAGTGACGACTCGCGGTCATGCAGTGAAAAAGCAGCAATCTAACCTGAAACCAGCACACGAATATGAACGATAGCCATCTCTTCCCGGAATGTCTCACGCAAAAGGTGCAGCACAGCTAGAATTGATATCACGTCCCTAATAATTGCGGGGGTCATTCCCCATGAAGGGTGTACAACTGAACAACAATACATAGACCAGTGACGTTAAGGACAAGTACATACTACTACCTGGTGAAAAACAAAACCAGAAAAAAACGATGACTGCTTCTCTCGTCATGGTGTGCACGCCGGTCACGAGTCTCCGTGTGTTGTCCTGCTGCCGTTGTTCATGGCCGCCTCGTCGCCTTTGCCCAATCCGCCCGCTCCTTTGCACGTGCTCTCGCTGCCACTCCCTTCCAGTTGGTTCCCCTTCATCCGGGGGGATGTACATTATTGTCTTGTTTCGGGACATGCCGCGGCATTGCCGTGGCACCACCTACGGCAGAACCTTCCACGGCATATCACGGAACCTTCCACGGACCTCCACGGCATACCATGGAACCCTAACTCTAACCCTAACCCTAACACTGACCCTTACCCTAATCCAAGGCGCCGTGGACATTGGGGTGCCGCGGAGGTTGCCATGACATGCCGTGGGGTTGCATTGGAGTGCGGCGGGGGATGCTATGGCGGTTGCCGCGAGAGTTGCCATGGTACCACCCATTTTTTGTTTCGGCGTGCCATGGAATCTTATGCCACGCCACGGGATGCTGTGGAGATCCTATGGTATGCCATGGGTGGTACCATGGCAATGCCACGGATTGCCACGAAAAAGTCTAATAGTGTAGAACCCTGTTCTCCCGCGTCCCGAAAAATAAACTTATCCTCGCACTTGTGGCTCTGATATGAAAAGCAAACAATGTCGCGCAGGACGAGTGCAATCCGTCTCTTCCCCGCTCGTCGATGCTCTGTTTCTCTCCTCCTTTCTCGTCGAATCCAGCCTCCTACCGGCGCAATAGACTGCTTCGTAGTTTGGCCTGTGGTAGCGCCTGCCTCCGCGCACGGACGTCTCAACTGAGCACTGCTGCTCTGCCGCTGCTTCCTGAAAAAAGACGCACGAATCGTAGGTCTCCGTGCCTGACGCACCACGCACGATCCTACTCTACTGCCACCTGAGCCTCGCGGCCACACGCAGCAGCAACAAGGTATCACTCCTTGAGGGTGAAACATACCTTACACCAGCCAGAAAGACATACCCCACTCGCTACAAGCCTGATAGAGCGTGCCTCGCAGCATGCCTTGCCGAGGCAGCGAGAGGAACGCCATAAAATAGCTGGGCTAAAAACTTGCTGAATTGGCAGATCTATTTTGTTTGTAAAATGAGTGTCAATTTGGCTTTTTGTTTGGCCAAACACGTGTCTTTTCTACTGCCCAATTTAAACATTTGCCACTCCCACGAGGTACGTACGTGTGTGACCCATCTCTTCTAATCCATTATAAGAATGGGCAAGGCAAGTACAGGAAAGGCCCGGCACAGACCCAGATATAAGCTCGGATGACGAAAATAACCGCGCTTCGCGAAGCACAAGCCTATCTCTCATACCATACACCCGGTATAAGATACAGTTAGCAGTAGGTATAACAGGATGATGTGTACCAGGTGCGTACTGTGCTTTAGCGGGAAAAACAAGGAAACCAAACAAATCAACAGAAAACGAACAAAAAACAAAACCAGCAGCAACAAACAACTGTTGTAGTAGAAACTATGAGAGATGATACTCGTCAGTAGCCATCGTAGTCGTTACTCGATAACACGTACGTCATCTGGCGTACATTCACCCATTTCTAGGGACAACAGACAGTTTTTTTCCAGTCTGTCAGCTATAGTTTGTTTATAACAGCTGTATACAGCAGCAGCAGTCTTACACTGTCTACTACTGCTGTGCACTCAGATACATCGAAGAATAATTCTGAATAACAAGTAATATCGTGGATCTACTGTATTTCGTACTTACGTACGTACGTACGGAATTACAGTAGCACATGTATAGTAAGTAGTATGTGCGCACTGGTATATAATAGAAAGGGTATATTCAAGTATCCTTCCGGGACCAGTAGCATAGTTTTAGTTCTGGTTGAAGTAACAACATGGGCTACACGAGGGTCATGAGTACGTACCCCAAGCGATATTGATTTTTGCAGTTGAACTGCGGGTCTCCGTGTTGTTGTTTGTTTAACTCAATGCAACGGTATTTCCATATTTTTGTTTTGGTTTGAACGAATTGTAACGGTCGTCTTTTGTTTCGAGCCGTGAGCACCCACGCGCACCACTCCCCTTTGAGCTCACTCTACTTTTGCTCACCATAATCAGCTTCCAGCTGAGCAAATCAGTCAACACTGTGGCTTGGGGTCACCACACTATCTTGTTCTCTTCGATTGAGTCTTCTCGTACAAGTCACCTAGCAGTGGCGATACGTCTGCCTCGAACATTTCGACTGTGTATTGACCGGCTATCGGCATAGAGTCTAGGCGTAAACATCAGCTACGAGCTGGTTCACCCGCCAATCGCCATACCTAATAGGTTATAAGCCTCGGAACGTGTAAACGCGGCAAGCTACTAGCAACGGTGGCCCAAGACCGCCACCCGGAACTGCTACTGCTTGCTATACAGCAGGAAGACGACTGGATGTTTTTCACGGTCAAGAACACCTGCTGCTACGCACGAAAAAAATGGAGCTTCTTCTACGACGGGAGGAAGCAAATATCGAAGGTCTACGGAATTCGTTGAAACGCGTACGCGTGAGTGATACGTGATACAGATATCGTTTGCTTCTAAGAGGATCCTGCGTAGGGCATTCTACTACTGCTGTATTTAAATTGATGTAACTGCGAAAGAGATACCCACAGAACACCACCGCGTAAGGAGCTGTAACAATCTTACTTGCTCCGCTATGTCTATTCAAAAGACGAGGACCAACAACCTCGAGCCAAAATCGATTGTAACTGCTGCACACTGCTCCACAGCAACTCCACATCACGACCCAGCACGCCTGAAGGTTAGGAGCTCTGCTGAGCGTAGTCTATTTCGTGGATCGTAAGCTTCAGTCACTCTGAGCAACAGTGGTCTATATAGAAGTTAGCTCCCGATAAGCACCCTGCTATTTGTGATAGGAGCGCTGAACTTCGACAATTTTTTTCCAAGAGGGCCGTCGGCCCCAAAGAGATTTTATGACAGTCGTCACTACAGCGGTGTATAAGTCAATTCCCGATAACCATTCAGCTGTCTGATAAAGGAGCGCTGAACATCGATGAATTTCCAAGAGGGCCGTCGACCCTAGTGAGATTTTGTTTTGACAGTCGTCACTGGACTCTACGTGGATCCGTGACCCCACACGACCGTTGAAACAAGAACTATTTTGAATAATTTCTCCGAGGAGTCTTGATCACACAGCAGTAATGCCACCTATTGTACCTGTGTGCTCCTACTCTTACTGCTGTAGAATCATGCAAGTACGAAACAACCGTCGAACGTAAAAATGAACGGTATCAGTTGTACTTCGTGCATCGGGTCCCGCATAGATGGACGTCTGCTAACAACTGACTGCTGTACTAACGTATGGCAGATAGGACTGTACCACCCGTCAGTGCGAGATACCCAACGAGCAGCACTGCGTTGTTCGAGGTCTGTGTATATCTCACTTCCTGCCATATTCATCATACTAAGTGTGGACTCCAAAGGCTCGGCCCAAAGTCGAGTATTATACTGCTGTACGCCGTCTAAAGCAACTGCAATACAACCCAGCACGCTCAGGTTAAGAGCTCTGCTAGGCGTAGTTTTGTGAGCCTTGTCGTCCCCAAGCAACAGCGGTGTGGAAGCAAACTCCCGACAAGCGTGATAGCTGTCTGCCAAAGGAGTCCCTGACTTTACCATTTTCTGACAGGACCATCCGTCGAGGAAGAACCTAGGAAATACAATTTCTAATATCTATTAAAACGTCGAGTGTCTGCTGTACGCTGTCAAGGACAACTTCGCCACAACCCACAGCAGCGCTGGGGATAAGGAGCTCTGCCTATTGTACTTCACATAGTAGATTGCCGGCCTCGGACAGTCCGAGCTGCAGTTGAAAAGAAGCAATTCCCGGCGATACCACCGTCTGTTAATGGAACCCCGACTTCGCAAATTTACACGTGTGATCATCGAGGAGAGGGCCCTGGGGATATTTCAAAATCTCGATAGTATCGTGTCGAGTATCCTGTTTGTTCAGTAGTACTACTCGTACTGCTGTATCATGTAATATACTTCGCACCTGGTACGCACATCGTTGCTGCATCATACATGCGGCAAATTGGTTGCCTCGGCATCCCCGAGTATCGTGCAGCAGCTACTCCAAGAGATACTGCTATATACATGGTACTACTACTAGTAGTGTAGTATCATACACGACCGCCTGGCCAAGTACGTGGTAGTCTACTTATCACCACGCGCAACTCGGCTTTCAACAACGGCGACAATCTGACCAAGGACTAACGATTCCTCACCAGCGACCGGGACATCATCATCAGAGATTGGAACACTACCGCAACAAGATTTGGTGTCACCGACATCATCATCAGGAGTTACATCTTCTTTTCACCGTGGGACGCATCTGCTGTTTCGCCCCTGGTCGAATCTTCAACTTTGGCTGGAGTCACACTGGATGCACCGCATAAACACACAATACAAGCGTCGAGGAGACCTTCGACATCACGCACGCCAAGAGGGCATCGGGGGAAGACCCCCCGGCCACGTGTGTGTATTTCGCCTAAGCCAATAGAGACCCTTTTCGGATCTCGGAGGAGGAACACTGGGTGATCAAAATACCCCAAAACCACTACGATGCCATTTCTTCCCCGGAGCAGCATCACCCGGGACAATCGGATCATCAACATCTGGGGTCATGGGAGCAACAGTATCTGGGATAAACCGTAGCTTCGGCATCTGGGATCATCGGAGCATCAGCGTCTGGGATCATCGGAGCATCCACGTCTGGGATCACGGGATCAACATCATCTGAGATCACCGGGTAATCAGGTGGATCATCATAATCTGCCATCACCGGATCATCCACTGGGTCATCATCGTCTGGGATCATCGGAGCATCAGTATCTGGGATAACCGTAGCTTCGGCATTTGGGATCATCGGAGCATCAGCGTCTGGGATCATCGGAGCATCTACGTCTGGGAGCACTGGGTCAATGTCATCTTGGATCACCGGATAATCAGGTGGATCATCATCATCTGATACCACCGGATCATCAGCTGGATCACAATCGTCTGGCATCACCGGAGCATCAGCTGAGACATCACCGCCTGCCTTACTAGGGCTTGTGTCAGTTGCTCGAGGGCTGTGTCTGGCTCGCGCCTCCACATGAGCCGAGTCCAAAACAGACAACACAGAGGCCAACCGTCAGCTGAAGGAGGTCCACACGCTCACGATAGCGGAAGGACAACCAAGGGCAAACCCCGGGACAGGACCTGGGGCATGGACACAAGACGATCAGGAGCCAATTGCGACCACGGCCTTCGTGTACACCCGCAAGCCAACTTCAGGCTTCTTCTTCTTGCTGAACGGAGAGCCCATTTGCATCGGGACCAAGAAGAAGATGCTGACTGCTTAATTAATAGTGGAGGCGAAACTGCGACGACAATCAGTTTTGAGAGAAAGGAAAAGACGACCTCTCCAACTTCAACAAAAATTGAGCGTCAAAGCCGAAGCAAAGGATAGCGGACCAAGCGCATCGGACGACCATCGACGTCAACACCAACAAGGTTAAGCCAATGGAAGCGTGAACTGTATTATCTCCCCTACCGAAGCAGTAGGTCGTCGAATGTCCATTTGTATGGGGCGGATAAGAAAATCATTTCCTTGGTCAACAAACTGATCACAAGGAGTTTTGGCGTTCATTTGATAGCGTATCCCGTCCATCTTCTCTAAAGTGCAGTACATTGACCGGTGTTGTGCAATATTCAAAATGAACACTGGTTTACTGTTCGTATCTCCGGACAACAGCCATCATGTCGCCATGTACAGGTCCTGCTTGTAGGTGTCATCCAGGTAGCAGGTTTTACTATAGTACCCTTACATGACGCCTTTTCCTCTCTCCGCTCGTGCGTCACGCTCTGAACAATGGCCGTTTGCCTGGGTCAGCGATGGATGTGATCTGAAATGACGTAGTGCCCGCCGGGAGCTTTTCAGTTGTGAAAAACTACGGTTTCAACAATAGCGTACTCTTACGGAGACACGCAGATCATCGGGAAGAATGCCACCACGTCAAGGTGAGGTTGATTGACGGTTGGGCAGATGGCGTGAACAGATGGTTCGTTGATGACTCGTTGGGGTTCGAGCGGTGTGTCTCCGGAACAGATGTGATGTGTGTCAACTTAGGCTAGTAGGGTAGCTCTTGAAATTCTCTATCCCGCGTCGTGTGTCCTTCGCCCTTCTGGTCGCCCGTAGCCTGAAGTAGGCCTAATGACACCCACACGTTCTCCACCCGCCTTCGTGCCATCTGGTGCCGTTCTTCCTTGTCACTACCACACGGTGCTGTGCAGTAGACAGAAATATTCCTACGCAAATAGAGCAGGCTCTCGTGCGCATCACGGGAGTCAAGGTCGTGGGGACAACATCGGCGAAGGTAATCTCTCATACTTCCACGCGAGAGCGATGCGGTAAGTGGTACATGAAAAGGTCCATCCGCCCTGTCCATGTGATGGCCGTCTAGCTAGTACGTAGGTCATCTTATATCGTTGGGCCCTGTAGCCAAAAGATACCAAGCCGTGGAGGTTTCAGTGTAATCGCATGTGTGAGTGGAGCAGTGGCCGGGGATCCTGTGTGATGTCCCCTAGCCACCTGGCTCGTGGTCCGATGAGGATCACTCCGTGATAATACAAGCTCTAAGAACAAGACTTACTGAGTGCGAGGCCAGCGAGACTGGTGGAGTCCCTCGCTGGAAGCCCTCTTGCTGATATCATCTGGCAGAGGCCATAATATCTAGATATTCGCGGAACTTCTGTTGGAGGAGTTTTCGGCTGCGGAGTATTGGGTCACAGCTGGGAAGGCAGTTGGCCCGTTGGACGGATCGAAACGGCTTGAAGCGCACAGCAGGGGAGGACGCTCCGGGAGCTGGAGGACGCACAGGTCAGGCGGCAGTTTCTCCGTTATTACAGTAGAGTCCAGGTGGACTGCTGTGGATTATGGCGCACACGGCAAGCACGCCGCTGGTGGTAGGGGAGTCTCTGACTCCACCGAAATACGGAGAGGTGTGGACCGAGCAGGCCTCTCGTGTTTTTTACGCAGCGTACCTCGATTATGAGGAACGGCTGCAGCTCGCCAACGCTCAGGGGGTGGTTCAGCACTCCAAAGTGAGCATGGGCCAGCTTATCCCCAATTACATTCATCGGTGTTTTGAGGGATTTTACAAGCATCAGACTACGATGACCGCCTCGGAGTTGTTGGACGCTGTTAGGCAGCACGCTGGTTACACAACCACCAGCAACAGATTTGACACCTCGCGGGCGGCAGCGGACTTGCGTCGCGTTCTCTCAATGAGGCGCGATGAAAAGCAGGGCGGTGAAACATCCGTCAAAGACCGCGCGATGATGGTAAACTCCGCTATGGAAAAGTATTTTGCGGAGAATCACGCGGTGCATGCCATGTACCGCGCGCAGGACCGTTCGTGGTTGCCCGGACCGGCGGAATTTGTGAGCATGGCGTTGGTGGATGGCTTATGGCCGTCCGAGTTCAAAAAGTACGTAAAAGGTCAGCTAACGTACGCTGCAGGGTGGAAGAAGGACCCGGCATTGGTCATGGACCAAATTTTTTCTGCTGCAGAACAGTGGAAATTCATCGAGGCGTATGGTCGGAAAGATGCTGCAGGGGCAGCTGAACCGCGACGCCAACAGCAGCAGAAACCGAAACAGCAGCAGTCCGCGAAAAAGTCGTTTGTTCGCGTCTGTTTCGAGTGTGGTGATCCCAACCATTATGTTTCTGATTGCCCAAAAGCTCGCGGTGGCGGCACAGCTCCCAGCAGTGGTGGGCGCGGGTCGTCAGGGTATCGCGGGGGCCGCAATGGCGGCCGGGGCAGATTCAACCATGGACGCGGGCGCGGTGGCCGTGGTGGCAATCAATTGACAGCGGGCGGTGGAACTTCTGCTGTTGCTTCTTCAACTTCTGGTGCGCCAGCGGCAGGAGCCGCTGGGTCGGGATCTGGTTCGTCTGTTGCCGGCCGAGCTGTATACGTTGGAGGAGCTGGAACATCGGTGGGTGCTGCTGGAGCGAGAACTTCGCCATCCACCGAGCGGGCGGAGTCAGTGTCTGGTGCTGCTGCAGGGGCGGTAGCGCCGGAACCGTCTGTATATTCGACGTCTTGGTCGGGGTGGACCGCCGATTCTATTTCTTCGGCGCCGGCTGTAGGAGGGCAGCCATGGCGTCAGGTGACTCTTGGTACCGACCAGAGTTCAACGGCAGGTGAAGTGCCTGTCGATCGCAGCGCTGAGTGTTTACGCGCTGATCTCTCTTTGCCAGGGTCGGTTGGTTCGCTGATGGCGCGTGTGATCCTTGATTCGGGGTCGGCGCTCACGTCCATCGGTGTCGGCTTACTTCAGCAGCTGTCTTCGCATTTCGGCGGCGCCGATCTGCAAATTCCGTTCGAAAATGGCCCGCAGCAGGCGAAAACCGCTACGGGTGTTTCAGTGATGGTCACGCACAAAACGGTGCCGATTGCCGTGAGTGTACGGACGCCGTGGGGAGCGGTGAAATTGGAGCCCATCACTTTCGCGGTCATGCCTGGTACAGATAACGTCGTTCTGTTTGGCATGGCTACCATGAAAGCTCTTGGCATCGACGTCTACCGTGAAGCTCTGGAGAAGCTTCGCCCTCGCGCAGTGCCGGTATCGACCGGTGTGGAGACTCCGAGTTACCTTGCGGCGCGCAGAGTGACGGTTTCCGTGCGTGCTTTTCAGACCGAGGCTACGGTGGATGCTCCGGAGGACAAGGCGGTGGAACATTTGGTCGACCGGGGGCCAGACATGTTCATGGATCCGGAGGAGGAGCGGACGGCCCGAGAACGGGCGTTGGAGGACAGCGTGCAGCAGGCAGAGCAGAGTGGATTAAGCGTCGGCGGAGCAACCCGTTTGCGCGAAATTTTGGCTCGTCGCGTGGGTGCTTTTCGCCGTGCGCTGTGTGGTGATCCGCCAGCGCAAGTGGAGCCGATGCGAGTGCAGCTGAAGCAACAGGCGAAGCCTGTCAAGGCAACGCCACGTCGGTACGAACCGACGAAAAGGGACTGGCTCTCGAAGTGCATTGCTGCTTTGGTGTTTTTTGGCTTTGTCTACCACAACATCCAGGCGGTGTGGGCGAGTCCGGCGATGGCGGTGCCCAAGAAGGACTCTTTCCGTTTGGTGAGCGACTACTCGGCGGTGAACGCACAGGTGGAGAAGTCCCCGGGCGTCATGCCCAACCATGAAGACATGGGAGATCTGCTGGGGGCGCGTTTCTTCGGCAAGCTGGACCTACTTCAAGGGTACTGGCAGATGCCTTTGGCTCCGGAGGCGCAAGACGTCTTCACCATGGCGACAAGCGACGGTTTGTTCACGCCTACCCGTGTTCCCCAAGGTGTTTTGAATGCGACTTCTTATTTCCAAGGTGTCATGACTGAAGTGTTGCGTGGTTTGGATTGCAAAGTTTGGGTCGATGACGTTTTCTTTTTCGCAGACACCGAAGAAGCTCTTCTGCAGCTGCTTGATGACATTCTTGAACGCCTGGAGAATGTTGGACTGTTTGTCGCCGCCCACAAGTGTACCTTCTTCTCTCGGGAACTGGTCTGGTGTGGTAAGGTGTATTCCAATGGTGTCGTGTCCCATGACCCCGCTCGAGTGCAAGGTTTAAGTGAAATGCGTCGTCCCGAAAACGCTGGAGAACTAATGCAATTCTTGCAGGCTGTCAACTGGTTGCGTACATCGTTACCACGTTTAGCGGAAACGGTAGCACCGTTACGTGATTTTTTGGAGGAGCTCCTTGTTGGGGCTACACGTCGGACTAAGCGAGTGGCGCGCAATCGTGTCATCAAGGATACCGCGTGGACGGAGGATCGGGTGCGGGCGTGGAATGCCGCACGGGGTTTGGTGGCGCAAGCAGTGCCGCTTCATCATCCTCGTCCCGGGTGCGTTGTTTTGATGTTTCCTGACGCTTCTGATTTCCATTGGGGTAGTTTTCTCACCCAAGTGCCTGAACACGAATTTCGCAGTGGATTGGCGTTGGAAAGCATGTCTCACGAGCCTCTCGGATTTCTGAGTGGTTCGTTCACAGGTTCGCAGTTGCGCTGGGCGACTGTCGACAAAGAAGGTTTTGCGATCGTTAATACGTTCCGGAGGCTCGAATACCTGCTTTGGGGTGGTGTTCATATCTTTACTGATCATCGAAACTTGCAGTACATTTTCAATCCGGAGAAGTGTGTCACGACGGTCACAAAGACCATGGCACAACGCCTAGAGAATTGGAAGGGTGTTTTAGGACAATACCGCTATGCAATCGAACACATCCCTGGCGATCGAAACTGTTGGGGGGATCTGTTGTCTCGTTGGGTCAAAGTTCCTACGGTGCCTGTTCGTTCGGTTGCCGTGCACAGCCCATGTAATGCTGACGATTCGCTTCCCGCATTGGATGTGATTCGTGCCTCGCAACAAAGGTCTGTCGCTCGTATCGGCGTTGGTGTTCATGAATTTTCGACAACCTTCGGTCAAGCTACCTTGGCCGATGATGGTTTGTTTCGTGTGCGTGTTGGGTGCGTGACGTCTTGTGGATTCCGCCGGATGATCTTGCTCTTCAAACTCGTTTGATGGTGTGCGCGCACATGCGCTCGGCTGGTCACCGTGGTGTGGCGCCGACTTTGTTTCGCCTGAAGGAATATTGTGTTTGGCCTCACATGGATTCTCAGGTTCGCGAATTCGTTCGCCAGTGTTTGCACTGTGTAGACACGCGTGCAGGTGCACTCATTCCTCGTCCCTACGGAGACACGGTGCATGGTACCGCTCCGGGAGAAGTGGTGCACTTTGATTTTTTGTATGTTGGCCACAGCGGGCCCGAAGGTAGCGATGGCCTGCCTGATGAGGATGGTTTCCGATATGTTTTGGTCATCATGGATGATTTGTCCAACTACGTGGCGTTGGAACCGGCCGAGGCTTGTACAGCCGAGGTCACAGCGAAGCATTTGCTAGCCTGGTGTAAGACTTTGGGGGTGCCGCGTGTGTGGGTGAGTGATACCGCCACGCATTTCAAGAACAGGGTGCTTGCTTTGTTGAGCGACGCGTTGCACATCGAACATCGTTTTGCTGTCGCTTACACGCCGTGGTCGAACGGTACGTGTGAACGCATGGTAAAAGAGGTGGTACGTGCTCTGCGTTCCATTCTGTCAGAACAGCGTCGTCAGGTTTCGGAGTGGGTTGATGTTTTGCCGGCCGCTCAGTGGGCCTTGAACACTTCGTTTCGTGAACGTTACCGAAGCACTCCGTACAGCGTGATGTTTGGGCGTGCTCCGCGTACCGATTTCTCGGCGCTCGTTTCTGAGTCTGATGGCAGGTGGAATGTTGACGTGATGAATGCTGACTTGTTGCGTGCGAACGTCCGTGAAGTCGTTGCAGAGCAGGAGAGATTTTGCGCCGATATTCGCGCAGCTGTTGCCGTGTCTCGCGACAACAAACGTAAACAGGCTCAGGGCCAGGTGGTGTTGCCAAAATTTGCGGTTGGTGATTTCGTGTTGTATGCTCGTGTTCGTCGGCAGGGTGTCACACCGAAATTGTTGTCCACATGGACTGGTCCGTGGCGTGTGGTAGCAGCTGATCATGATCATGTGTACTCAGTTCAGAACATCGTTTCTGGGAAGGTGCATCAAGCTCACGTGGCTCGTTTACGATTTTATGCGGATGCGACGTTGAACGTCACCGCTGATCTGAAGGATGTTTTCCAACATTCCTTTGCGCAGGGTGAATGCCGCATGAATGCTTTGGTGCATGTGGCCGAAGATGATGCCAACGAGGTGATTGTCTTGGTCGATTGGGATGGTTTCGAAGCAGAGGAGCGCACGTGGGAGTCTTTGCGGTCGATTTATTCTGCTGCGCCTGAATTCGTCGTGAAGGAATTGCGCAAATTACGGATGACCCGTGCGCTCAAGATTAAAATTGCTTCAGAGTTCAGCATTGATTTGTGATTTGCCGCATGCGATTTCGTCTTGGTTTTTTGGTTTTGTCAAGCTCGTTCGTGTCGAGTGAACTCGCTTTGGGGGTGCTGTAGCCAAAAGATACCAAGCCGTGGAGGTTTCAGTGTAATCGCATGTGTGAGTGGAGCAGTGGCCGGGGATCCTGTGTGATGTCCCCTAGCCACCTGGCTCGTGGTCCGATGAGGATCACTCCGTGATAATACAAGCTCTAAGAACAAGACTTACTGAGTGCGAGGCCAGCGAGACTGGTGGAGTCCCTCGCTGGAAGCCCTCTTGCTGATATCATCTGGCAGAGGCCATAGCCCATAATCGTCCCCAGTGTACAAGTTCATAGATGAGCAGACCGCCCTGGTCAGTTCATGAATTTCTTATTTTGAGGGTATTGATGCCGAGAAAGTGAGCTAACCAGTAGGCATCCGTTGGGCGTATGGACAACTAGAAGTAGTGCAACCGTGCCGTCTTCGCAAGCACGGCGATCCGTTGGGTTGTATTAGCACGTATCCTGGCAAGACGTTATCTCCAGCGTGTGGCCCATCGTACCGAGGAGGAGTCTCATAAGATGAAAGATCCTACTAGAAGTAGAGGCGACAAGATCTCCATTTAGTGCACACCGTGTGCGAGTGATATTAGGTCGTGCCTCAGGCGCGCTTTTTTCTTGAAGACCGAGCCCATATTTCTATTTTTTGCCTGAATATTGGGATACAGACGATTGGCGACCTTCTACACTCTGGCCGGTTGTCGACAAAATCGCCTTGCTGCTTATCCCCTACCCCGTTGATTTTGTCTACCGTCTCTATTGCCAGCACCCATGGCGATATGCCTCACTCAGAGCCAAGGACGAGGTCAAGCCGGATGCGGAAGGCCCTGGCCAGCTGTATCCGACCTTGAATGTTAACCTATCAAGGTGAGGCTGTACGCAATCTTGCCAGTGGGGGGTGTGTACTCGATCTCATGCATGGCCGTAGTCATACGACAATAGACCCTTGCATTCCTACAATGCCGGGACGGAGCACGTCTGGTTTTCACCGACCGGGCAGACATTGCTTGCACCAAGCGCGAAGCGCCGTGAGGTGTCCGGTGAGTCGCATGAAGGGTGAGCTACATCCTACTAAGAACCGCTTGTGAGGTGGACTTGCATATAGATGACAGCTTCAATGAGTCAATTCCATTTCCGGCGTAGCCACTTCCAGAGATTCTTGCCAGTGGAGGGGGACTATTGACCTATCGATAGCCAGTACGAGGAAATATCGTAGACATGATGGCTCGAGTATGTCGCAGTTAGTGGCATCGTGTGTGTGCGGCACCACACAAGCCTCGACCAAGGCGGCTACCAACAGTTATCTCTCACGGCCGTAGTACCTTGGTGAAAGTATTCGTCAAAATATTCTCACGACTTATATATATCGGTTTCGTTTCGTGAAGATCACCAATGAAATACACCCCTTAAACCCCCCTCCGCGCACTTACCATCGTCAAAATGTTTCGTGTGCACGGTTTATTGGGTATTTTGCCATAACGTCTTGTAACCCGTACTGCTATTGTCGAAGGGGGGGGAATGCTAGACACAGGTGAGCGTTGTAATGTTGCCAAGTACGCAGAACCATCGTTGTATAGGTCGCTTTCGCTCGTACTTCATTTGCAGACGTTCGCTATGCTCCCCTAGCAGGTAGTAAGCTCTGGCTCGAGCGAGTCCTCGAAAGGGTCGTGGTCGATCCTGATTTCCCCATGATTTTGCTGGGAAAGCGCAGGGGCATAGGCCCGAAGTTGGTCATATTGGGGGTCTACGCACAATGACCTATAAACGATATGCAGGAGGCTACTAACGGGTGGTTCCACCCTATATTTACAAGTTGGGCTTCAAGGATAACCCAGATATGTACTAAAGCCTGGTATCATTCCCCCTTGCGTCCTCACTGTCATTGGTTTCGTTCGCGCCGTTTGCAGGCAGTCAGACAGGAATCTGTCACATCACAACCGTCCAGCTAACCGAGAAGTCCAAAGTTGATCACTTGCCCAGCCGAGACGGCAGAGCACGTGGAACCGATGTTGCAAAAAGCTGGCTAGGCGAATAGGCTGAACGGCTAGTTTCGTGTTGGCTTAAAGTGAGTGCACCATATTCCCGAGAGTCCTCGCGTCAGAAGCTGCTCAAGCTATTCCATTGATGTTTGCCTTTATTCGCGCTGGACACAGGGCAGAGGCGCAGGAGGCTAACGAGCATGACATGGGATGTTGATGTTAGGGGGGGAGGGGGTGTGATGTGGCGGGCGGGGATGACGATGATGTTGTGTTCGCGGGGCGTCGTTACCAAATAGAAAACGGAATGCCGATTACATTCGCGGTTTGTTGATAATCAACAATGGATCTACTGCAGAAGCATTTTGCCAAATCTCAGTCCATCTCTTCGGCATCGGTGCCGCGTCGTTGTGGTTGATACATGCTTCAGGCTGTAAAGCAGGCCAAAAAGTAGTCTGCCTTTTCGTGGCAAATAGGGAACTTAGAGAGTCAGATCATCCAGGCTGCTATAGAACCGGAATACAGCTTGAATAATACTATTGTATCGTGGATCTACTGTACTACGTACGTAAGTACAGAATCTACAGCAGCACATACACGTACAGTAGTATGTGTGCACTGGTAAACAATGGAATGAGTATCTTCGGTATCCCTCCAGGACCAGTAGCATAGTTTAGTTCTGGTTGAAGTAACAGCGTAGGCTACACGAGGGTCATGAGAACGTACCCCAATGTATATTTTGATTTTTGCAGTAAAACTGCGGGTCTCCGTGTTGTTTTTGTTTTCGAACTGAATGCAAGGAGGGTATTTCCCTCCTTTTCTTTGGGTTTGAACGAATTGTAAGGGGTCGTCCTTTGTTGGAGCCGTAAGCGCCCACGCGCTCCACTCTCCTTTCACTCTACGTTTGCTCACCATCATCAGCTTCCAGCTGAGCAAATCAATCAGCGATGTGGCCTGGGGGCACCACACCATCATCGTCTCTTTCATTGAATCTTCTCGCACAAGTCACCTAACAGTGGCTATACCTTTGCTTGAACATTTTGACTGTGTATTGACCGGCCATCGACAATCGAGTCTAGGCGTAAGCACCATGATTCAGCTACGAGCTGGTACGCACGCCAATCACCATACCCAACAGAAACAACCACGAACTACAACATACCAGATACACTATTACTTCAGATTCACTGTACCATTTAAGGGGCATTCTTCTGGGAGAGCTATTTTCCCGTAAGTTCCACGTTTTTTTTCGCGCAATTTTTTAATCTTCCTGATTTTCCTATTTTTTTTTTCCAAATACGTGATATTTAGCAAACATGTTTTTTTGTTCTGGAGTTGCACGAATAGTGACAGAACGCCTCAGTATGTTGATACATATCTCCAATTATTTCCACACTTCAGAAATTCTTGGAACAAGCTCGCCGATAAGGATGAACCTATTAATAATACTAATAATAATAGTACATTCCGCGGAGCACATTATCTCGATAGCCTTTCCTTGCCGTCCTCATGGCGTCCCTCAAAGAATGAGCCTTAACCCTTTGTGTACTGCATTCCCGTTTTGGAGACAAACTACTTTGAATTTGACTGGTCTGTCCCCAATACGGGGACTGCAGTCCGGAAAGGGTTAGGCACTTATGGTCAGGTTGTCCCTTTGTAGGCACCGGAGTCACATGCGCTCGGTAAGATGACAAACTTAACTAGTAAGTAGGCTTTGGTATATATCACCCAAAACAATGACATACGGTCCATGCAGGACAATTCGCGAAAGGATGGCCGAGGTAAGGGTAAGAGTACGTGTAAGGGACGCAGGTGTTTCTGGCATCTGCGATGCAGTGCTTCGCTTCTTCTAATTTAGATCTTCAACATTGATGCCGAGAGCTGAGGAGGTGATCTGATTGAGAAGTGAGAGGTAGGGGCAAGGGACTCGACGTCCAGATATACTCGTCTCACCCCACACTACAAGCTATCCTAAATTCCTCTTATCAGAAGTACTCCCACAGAACTTTGCTGTGGCCACCGATAGTTCTTCTGCTAATATATTACTTCTCATTTTATGGTCGTATCTCCGCTGAAAAAAAAAACCAAAATCTCGCGTCTAACGGGCTATCCGCCCCAGAGAATATTGTTAGAAGAACGTTACTGTCGAGTAACGGACTTTCCGCCGGGTAAATCCATTCTTTGGATTGTTCTCTTATTCCTCAGACTAGGAAACTGCAGACTATTTTATCTATACTTATAGCCCATGAGTACTCATTCATATCACATTAGCCCACCCTGACTCGTTATATATGAAGACTGCAAGATGGTCGAAGGATGACTAAATTTTAAAGTTCATCCCAAACGACCACGAAAAAGTGGTCGAAGATACGGCTTTTCGAAACAAACGAGATGAGGTATAGATTTCCTGACACCTCGTAATAAGACCCAACCTGCGGCAGACGACGCCGGATGTGAAGTGATGGCCGAGGTAAGGGTAAGTGTAAGGGAAATTGGTGCAGGTGTTGCTGCCAGCTGGGAAGCAGTGTTTCGCTTCTTCTGATTTAGATCTTCTTTAATTATGACGAGAGATTTGTAGGCGCTCTGGTAGATAAGCGAGAGGTACAGGCGTGGGGGACGCGACGCCCTGATATACTCGTCCCACCTCACGCCACAAGCTCTGAAAAAAATTCTTCTCATCTGCTGTACTCCCACAGAACTTTCATATGGCCACCGATCGCTCTTGACTTCTGCAAATATTAGAACTTCTATTTTTATGGTCCTATCTCCGTTAAGGGGCATTACTCTCGTCTAACGGGCTTTCCGCCCTTAGAGCATTCCTAAAAGAACAATACTTTCGACTAACGGAAAATCAGTCGGGTTAATCCATTCTATGGATTGTGCTCGTATTTCTGAGATTACATAACTGCAGACTATGCCATACAAATCTATAGGAATTCCCGTTGCAACCTGTGAGCTCGGATCTTGAGGTTGAGAGGCTATCCAGGCCTTTCGATTTCTGTAGGGATCAAGATACGGGCGAAGACCCAACCCAACCCTAACCCTAACCTTATCCCTAACCCTGACTCCAAACCGCAGCCAATACGCATCAAAACTGGCCGTAAACGCGGCGCATCAAATCCGGAAAATTCTCAATGGCGGACGAAGATTCCAAAGTGCAGACAGCGTTAACCGAGTTTCAAGTAAAAAACACCCCTAACGATCCTAGCTCACAGATTGCAAATCCTACACGTCTATAGCCCATGAGTACTTCACTCATATCACAAATTCGTCCATTCACGTTTCAGGGCATATCTACATAATGAAAAATAATTGCATGGTGAAACAACAATTGCCGTGACCGCCGTCGCGAGGTACGTCGACAGCCGCGGACTTTTATACTTGAAAAAATGAATAACTTTCGATCCAAACTTACCCCAAAATATAAACCGAAATCCACCCGAACGGAGGTCAAGGGGCCTCTCATCCTACTTTCTGGAAAACCATCCAAATATATTATTTATGCAATCCATGAGGGAAAGCACGAAACCCACCCCATATGCCCCTTGGACAATTTGTGCAGCTACACGTGCATCATACTAACCAACCAATCAGAATACATCAGACATTTGCGCGGCTGTGAACAACTGTTATGTCTTACAGCCTCCCCGTTCGCGGCACACGGTCATGATCATAGTGTCATTGCCGTTCTACAGTGGGTATACAATCATCCAGTACATATGCGCTCCCGTCGTGCTACAAGTAGTATAGTGCCATCAATTCAAGCACAGAAATTCCAAAGATCCATAAAACAACTGCCTCCCAGCTAAGAAATCCCCTAACTCACCCAGAATCCAAAAATTCAAATTCAATGCAAATTTCCAAACCGTACTGTACTGGCGTAAGCCTCAACAATCTCCCGAACACGCAACTGCCGTAACTACAGACCTCCGTACGCAGTATCCAAACGGTCATCAGTTGAAAATCTACTACACACGCACAACGAAACATTCAACTGCAGTAACTACGGACGTCTGTCCGCGATGTTCAAATTGTGATCAGTTAAAAAACTACTTCACACGAACAACTAAACTTTCAACCGCCGTAGCTACGGATGTCTGTCCGCGATATTCAAACGGTCATCAGTTGAAAACCTTCTCCACACGCACAACCAAACACTCAACTGCCGTAACTACGGACGTCTGTAATATTTATTCAAACGATCCGTTTAACACTATTACACACGCACCACCGTCTCCCGGCTGTGCACACATTGCCCTTCGAATCCTAACACTCAATAAAATCCGAAATATCCTACTCCTCGAGGTCAGTATATCCAATACAATTTAAAATGTCTTGCTCCTCCAAGACAGTATAAATCCACCCGAATCGTTTGACGGTCCAAAGCTACGTCTTCCTTACGAACCAACCTCTAAAAATACTCATTGAATACCACTGAAAAATTACAACGGTAAAATAAGCAATTCATAGGTACGCGCACGAAAAGTATTTCCATTGTCTTATCTCCTACCTACGTACGTGACTTTACTTTATGCAGTAACATCGATAATAGTATTACCCAAACACTGCACAACGGGCGGGGGGGGGGGCGTACTCATTTGTTGCTTACCTTAGTCATCTGACCATTGACCACGCATCCCTTTCGAGACGGAGCACCGTTCCTACTCCTAATAGAGACACCTCCAACAATTGGGCGCTCATTACGTTGTTTCCATATATTACATAGAAACTTTTTGCTAATCTTATCCCCTTCCTGTTCGGCCTCCTGTGGCCACCATCTATATCCTAGGATAGCGATCGTTTTCGCGCTGCTATTCATTGTACCAAACTCCTCCATGTCACATTCTTTTATTTTCCTCATCTCCTCTTCTAACACATCCCGTTCCTCCTTGTATATTTCACATTCTCCTACTATGTGAGTTCTACTCTCTATTGCTTTGCCACACGGGCACATCTGTGCGTCTACGTCCTCCTCCTCCCGGCTACTGTTGTACCTCATTCTTCTTTCTGGCAGGTCCTGGTCCCCTACACGAAAGCGCAGTTTCAGCGTAAGATCGGGTGACGCAAGAGTAAGAATGACATTAGTCTAATAATAAGACTAACATATTTCATCAGTGCGGGGAGAGAGTGGAGTAGTGCATGGCATGTGGATGATATACAACATACAGGCTGTTGTTTAAAGGAAGGTTTGGGACAGAGGGGAAAGCAGCAGTGCCGGCAACGACAACGGTTATGGAAATGTTGCATAGTTGCTGGGCGGCCGCGATTTCGATGTAGCCAGCATAGGAGTTTGGATGAGACATGATATGTAAATAGTCTTCCAGGCTGCCGTAGTAACGAGGCGGGAGGCCCAAAATGTGGATCTGTCCGCTGTTGAACCCGTGGGGTATGTGTAGGGAGAAATAATCGTGATTTTGGGAAATGTGGGAAACAATTTGTTGCCTCTCGTTCGTCCTGGATGGCGACAATCTGCTTGGCGTACTGCTTCGGAATTCCGCGAAGGCCTGGAGCGGGCGAAATTGAAGGGAGTCTTCTTGCGCTTGATGATGATGTTTCCGTCTTTGATGGTGGAGTCCGTCAGGCGGCAGTTGTAGCACTTGCCACCGACCTGGTCGAAGTAAACATAGGGTGCGCGGGGCGGGAGTGGCGTGCAGGGAATGGCGGGGGAGGGGGGAGAGGGGGGGGGGGGTGTACTCGATAGGAGAGATGTACTCGATCTCATGTATGGCCGTAGTCGTATGACCATACGCCCTCGCATCCCTACAATGCCGGGACAGAGCATGTCGGGTTTTCACCGACCAGGCAGACATTGCTTGCACCAAGCGCGAAGAGGGGGGGGCAGCAGAGTTCATTATTTGTACTTCTCTACAGCGGCACAACAGCAGTATTTAATCGCTTGCTATACGACGGCAGCAGCAGCAGCAGAAGCAGCAAGTACGTGCGTAAAAACGCAGCAGGAAAACGGCCAAAATATTTTTTTGAACGTACCAAAACGACCATTTGGGTGCAAAAACGACCAAGAAAAACAGTAATTTGAACACATACGAACAATCAGTGGATATTGATGCAGCATTAGCAGTATTAGCAGCAGCAGCAACGGCTTCGAGCAGTGGTTGCGGCAGCATTAGCAACATTACCAGCAGCAGAAGCAGCAGTGGGTCGCCGCAGCGTTGGCAGCAGTAGCGGCATAGCAACGATATGATAAAAAAAAAAGTATGTGCCCTGGTATGTCGCGACCACAAAAACTACGGAATTTCATTGGCGAAACAAAAATATATCCACACAAATGACCAGCATGATGTACAACGCAGCAGCAGCACCACAGCAGCAGCATAGCAGCGATATGAAAACAACGAAGCCCAAAACGAGAAAAAGCAGTACGTCCGCAAAATGCAGCAGCAACATGACCAAATATTTTTTCCAGGCACCCAAACGACCATTTAGGTACAAAAACGATCCAGAAAAACAATAATCCGAGTACATACGAACATTCAGTGAATTGCGGCAGCATTAGCACTAGCAGCAGCAGAAGCAGCAACGGATCGTCGCAACGTTGGCTGCAGTAGCAGCAGCATAGCAACTGATATGAAAAGAAGGAAGAAAGAAACTATGTACCCTGGTCTGCCGCAATCGCACAACCTACGGAATTTCATTGACGATACAGAAATATGTACACACGCACAAGTGTAATAGACACACAAATCATGTCCAGCATGATGTACGGTAACAACGCAGCAGCGCCACAAAACGACCAAGAAACACAATTATCCGAGTACATACGAACCTTCAGTGAAAATGCGGCAGCACTAGCAGCAGCAGCAGCAGAAGCAGCAACGGATCGCCACAGCGTTGGCAGCAGCAGCAGCAGCATAGCAACGATATGAATAGAAGGAAGCAAAAAAGTATGTACCCCTAGTCCGTCCGACAAGTATTTTTGGTACCTCACGATAGACCCACCCCCACATGCTGTACGGCAACAACGCAGCAGCATAGCAAAAATACGAAAAGAACCAAGCTAACTACGAGAAAAAGTCGTTCGTACGTACGCAAAATGCAGGAGCAAAACGACCAAAATATTTTTTTTACGTACATGGTATCAAAAAAACCATTTAAATTTTGGGTACAAAAACGGCCAACAAAAACAATAATCCGCGTTGGCAGCAGCATAGCAACGACATGAAAATAAGGAAGAAAAAAACTATGTACCCTGGTATGCCGCGATCGCAAAACCTACGGAAATTCATTGACAAGACAGAAATATGTACACACACAAGTGCAGCATGATCTACGGCAGCAACCCAGCAGCAAGCAGCAGCATAGCAACGATATGAAAAAAACCAAGCCAAAAACGAGAAAAAAGCAGTACGTACGCAAAATACAGGAGCGAAACGACAAAAATATTTTTCACGTATCAAAAGAACCATTTGAGTACAAAAACAACCAAGAAAATAAGTAATCCGAGTACTTACGAACATTCAGTGGATATCGCGGCAGCATTAGCAGCAGCAGCAGCACAAGCAGCTACAGCATTAGCAGCCGCAGAAGCTGCAACGAATCGCCGCAGCGTTGGCAGCAGCAACAGCAGCAGCAGCAGCAGCAGCAGCAGCATAGCGACGATATGAAGATGAGGAAGAAAAAAAGCATGTACCCTGGTATGCCGCCATCGCAAAACCTACGGAATTTTATTCGACGATCCGAAAATATGTATACTGCCAGCATGATGCACGCCAACAACGCAGCAGCACTACAGCAGCAGCAAGTGCACAGGAGCAGCAGGTGCACAGCAGCAGCACTCATGGCGTGGCGCTGACAGCAGCAGCAACAGCAGCAGCAGCAGCAGCAGCAGCAGCAGCAGCAGCCGAAAACGAGCAAAAGGGGTACGTAGGGTCACCAAAACATGTACACACAGAAATCGTGTGCAGCGAAAATGCAACACAGTAACAGCAGCACTCACATCGTTCGGTGCAGCGGTGACGGCGACAGCTGAATCCTCCGTTCCTTCGTTCACGTCCCGCAAACAGTTGTGCATGTGCGCGTTCGCGTGCACTGTGTAAGAGGAGCCGACGCAACGCACGAAGGGGAAAGAACGAGCATGGATGAGTCCAAAAAATAATAAACGCTTTGACGTAGGTTTGTTTGCAAAAAGGCAATTGAAAACCCCCAAAAAACGTACTGGCAACAGACAGCATTCAACAATAGTAGACCCAAGACACTCACCACTGTCAGCAGTCTCGAGGCAGTACGAGGCAGTCCCGTCCTTGATCGGGTGAGCACAGAACTCGCAGTCGGTTCCCAGTACAGGATGATCCCGCCACCAGCGCACGTGAGATCCTTGCAGGTGGCGAAGGCCACGTTTTTGCCACCAAGCGCGGAGTTCTTGACCAAGTAAGTGCTGGTCCGTGCACCGGTCGCAAACAACAGCCGGCACCAGGTCGGTCTTTGTCGTTGCCGCTCTCTTGCCAGAGGGCGAGGACTACGCGCCTCTCGACGAGGGGAAGGTGAGCTTGGGGGGGGTGGAGAAGGGAGAGGAGGGGGTTGCAGCACCAGCAGGTTCGCCACCGACAGCAGCAGCTTGGCCGCCGACAACTGCACCTATCTATGCCGTTCATCGAAGGCGAGACGCTCTTTTAGGCCTCGTGCGAAGAGCTGTCTGTTGGTTAGCAGTTTGCGAAGAAGGAGGAAGAAAGGTTGTTGGGCTGTTTGGCTGTTCGGCTGTTTCAAAGAAGGGCTGTTTGCGAAGAACTGTCTTCTATCAGTCGGTGTGTTTGCCAAGAGGTAGCAACCGACCCCAAAAATCGTAAAAATACTTTTACTTACAAGGCTTTCCTTCGGAGTGGGCATTCCGTCGTTTCTTGCGCAAATAGTGCTTTCTTAGTTTCTCACAAAAATACATTTGGTTTGGTTGTCTTTGGGCAAGCAATTGGCGCCATAGCCCAAAGCCAACCAAACTAAATAAATGCAATTGTGTAAGAAACGGTGAAGCATGTAATAATCGCGTTTATTTATGAATGTAATGTGAAACGTAAGATCGGGTGACGCAAGAGCAAGAAGAATGACATTCGTCTAACGATATAGCGTAATAATCAGAGTCACATCTTTCATCAGTGCGGGGAAAGAGTGGAGTAGTGCATGGCATGTGGATGATATACAACATACAGGCTGTTGTTTAAAGGGGGGTTTGGGACAGGAGGGAAAGGAGCAGTGCCAGCAACGACAACGGTTATGGAAATGTTGTATAGTTGCTGGGCGGCCGCGATTTCGATGTAGCCAGCATAGGAGTTTGGATGAGACATGATATGTAAATAGTCTTCCAGGCTGCTGTATGTAGCCAAAAGATACCAAGCCGTGGAGGTTTCAGTGTAATCGCATGTGTGAGTGGAGCAGTGGCCGGGGATCCTGTGTGATGTCCCCTAGCCACCTGGCTCGTGGTCCGATGAGGATCACTCCGTGATAATACAAGCTCTAAGAACAAGACTTACTGAGTGCGAGGCCAGCGAGACTGGTGGAGTCCCTCGCTGGAAGCCCTCTTGCTGATATCATCTGGCAGAGGCCATAATATCTAGATATTCGCGGAACTTCTGTTGGAGGAGTTTTCGGCTGCGGAGTATTGGGTCACAGCTGGGAAGGCAGTTGGCCCGTTGGACGGATCGAAACGGCTTGAAGCGCACAGCAGGGGAGGACGCTCCGGGAGCTGGAGGACGCACAGGTCAGGCGGCAGTTTCTCCGTTATTACAGTAGAGTCCAGGTGGACTGCTGTGGATTATGGCGCACACGGCAAGCACGCCGCTGGTGGTAGGGGAGTCTCTGACTCCACCGAAATACGGAGAGGTGTGGACCGAGCAGGCCTCTCGTGTTTTTTACGCAGCGTACCTCGATTATGAGGAACGGCTGCAGCTCGCCAACGCTCAGGGGGTGGTTCAGCACTCCAAAGTGAGCATGGGCCAGCTTATCCCCAATTACATTCATCGGTGTTTTTTGAGGGATTTTACAAGCATCAGACTACGATGACCGCCTCGGAGTTGTTGGACGCTGTTAGGCAGCACGCTGGTTACACAACCACCAGCAACAGATTTGACACCTCGCGGGCGGCAGCGGACTTGCGTCGCGTTCTCTCAATGAGGCGCGATGAAAAGCAGGGCGGTGAAACATCCGTCAAAGACCGCGCGATGATGGTAAACTCCGCTATGGAAAAGTATTTTGCGGAGAATCACGCGGTGCATGCCATGTACCGCGCGCAGGACCGTTCGTGGTTGCCCGGACCGGCGGAATTTGTGAGCATGGCGTTGGTGGATGGCTTATGGCCGTCCGAGTTCAAAAAGTACGTAAAAGGTCAGCTAACGTACGCTGCAGGGTGGAAGAAGGACCCGGCATTGGTCATGGACCAAATTTTTTCTGCTGCAGAACAGTGGAAATTCATCGAGGCGTATGGTCGGAAAGATGCTGCAGGGGCAGCTGAACCGCGACGCCAACAGCAGCAGAAACCGAAACAGCAGCAGTCCGCGAAAAAGTCGTTTGTTCGCGTCTGTTTCGAGTGTGGTGATCCCAACCATTATGTTTCTGATTGCCCAAAAGCTCGCGGTGGCGGCACAGCTCCCAGCAGTGGTGGGCGCGGGTCGTCAGGGTATCGCGGGGGCCGCAATGGCGGCCGGGGCAGATTCAACCATGGACGCGGGCGCGGTGGCCGTGGTGGCAATCAATTGACAGCGGGCGGTGGAACTTCTGCTGTTGCTTCTTCAACTTCTGGTGCGCCAGCGGCAGGAGCCGCTGGGTCGGGATCTGGTTCGTCTGTTGCCGGCCGAGCTGTATACGTTGGAGGAGCTGGAACATCGGTGGGTGCTGCTGGAGCGAGAACTTCGCCATCCACCGAGCGGGCGGAGTCAGTGTCTGGTGCTGCTGCAGGGGCGGTAGCGCCGGAACCGTCTGTATATTCGACGTCTTGGTCGGGGTGGACCGCCGATTCTATTTCTTCGGCGCCGGCTGTAGGAGGGCAGCCATGGCGTCAGGTGACTCTTGGTACCGACCAGAGTTCAACGGCAGGTGAAGTGCCTGTCGATCGCAGCGCTGAGTGTTTACGCGCTGATCTCTCTTTGCCAGGGTCGGTTGGTTCGCTGATGGCGCGTGTGATCCTTGATTCGGGGTCGGCGCTCACGTCCATCGGTGTCGGCTTACTTCAGCAGCTGTCTTCGCATTTCGGCGGCGCCGATCTGCAAATTCCGTTCGAAAATGGCCCGCAGCAGGCGAAAACCGCTACGGGTGTTTCAGTGATGGTCACGCACAAAACGGTGCCGATTGCCGTGAGTGTACGGACGCCGTGGGGGGAGCGGTGAAATTGGAGCCCATCACTTTCGCGGTCATGCCTGGTACAGATAACGTCGTTCTGTTTGGCATGGCTACCATGAAAGCTCTTGGCATCGACGTCTACCGTGAAGCTCTGGAGAAGCTTCGCCCTCGCGCAGTGCCGGTATCGACCGGTGTGGAGACTCCGAGTTACCTTGCGGCGCGCAGAGTGACGGTTTCCGTGCGTGCTTTTCAGACCGAGGCTACGGTGGATGCTCCGGAGGACAAGGCGGTGGAACATTTGGTCGACCGGGGGCCAGACATGTTCATGGATCCGGAGGAGGAGCGGACGGCCCGAGAACGGGCGTTGGAGGACAGCGTGCAGCAGGCAGAGCAGAGTGGATTAAGCGTCGGCGGAGCAACCCGTTTGCGCGAAATTTTGGCTCGTCGCGTGGGTGCTTTTCGCCGTGCGCTGTGTGGTGATCCGCCAGCGCAAGTGGAGCCGATGCGAGTGCAGCTGAAGCAACAGGCGAAGCCTGTCAAGGCAACGCCACGTCGGTACGAACCGACGAAAAGGGACTGGCTCTCGAAGTGCATTGCTGCTTTGGTGTTTTTTGGCTTTGTCTACCACAACATCCAGGCGGTGTGGGCGAGTCCGGCGATGGCGGTGCCCAAGAAGGACTCTTTCCGTTTGGTGAGCGACTACTCGGCGGTGAACGCACAGGTGGAGAAGTCCCCGGGCGTCATGCCCAACCATGAAGACATGGGAGATCTGCTGGGGGCGCGTTTCTTCGGCAAGCTGGACCTACTTCAAGGGTACTGGCAGATGCCTTTGGCTCCGGAGGCGCAAGACGTCTTCACCATGGCGACAAGCGACGGTTTGTTCACGCCTACCCGTGTTCCCCAAGGTGTTTTGAATGCGACTTCTTATTTCCAAGGTGTCATGACTGAAGTGTTGCGTGGTTTGGATTGCAAAGTTTGGGTCGATGACGTTTTCTTTTTCGCAGACACCGAAGAAGCTCTTCTGCAGCTGCTTGATGACATTCTTGAACGCCTGGAGAATGTTGGACTGTTTGTCGCCGCCCACAAGTGTACCTTCTTCTCTCGGGAACTGGTCTGGTGTGGTAAGGTGTATTCCAATGGTGTCGTGTCCCATGACCCCGCTCGAGTGCAAGGTTTAAGTGAAATGCGTCGTCCCGAAAACGCTGGAGAACTAATGCAATTCTTGCAGGCTGTCAACTGGTTGCGTACATCGTTACCACGTTTAGCGGAAACGGTAGCACCGTTACGTGATTTTTTGGAGGAGCTCCTTGTTGGGGCTACACGTCGGACTAAGCGAGTGGCGCGCAATCGTGTCATCAAGGATACCGCGTGGACGGAGGATCGGGTGCGGGCGTGGAATGCCGCACGGGGTTTGGTGGCGCAAGCAGTGCCGCTTCATCATCCTCGTCCCGGGTGCGTTGTTTTGATGTTTCCTGACGCTTCTGATTTCCATTGGGGTAGTTTTCTCACCCAAGTGCCTGAACACGAATTTCGCAGTGGATTGGCGTTGGAAAGCATGTCTCACGAGCCTCTCGGATTTCTGAGTGGTTCGTTCACAGGTTCGCAGTTGCGCTGGGCGACTGTCGACAAAGAAGGTTTTGCGATCGTTAATACGTTCCGGAGGCTCGAATACCTGCTTTGGGGTGGTGTTCATATCTTTACTGATCATCGAAACTTGCAGTACATTTTCAATCCGGAGAAGTGTGTCACGACGGTCACAAAGACCATGGCACAACGCATAGAGAATTGGAAGGGTGTTTTAGGACAATACCGCTATGCAATCGAACACATCCCTGGCGATCGAAACTGTTGGGGGGATCTGTTGTCTCGTTGGGTCAAAGTTCCTACGGTGCCTGTTCGTTCGGTTGCCGTGCACAGCCCATGTAATGCTGACGATTCGCTTCCCGCATTGGATGTGATTCGTGCCTCGCAACAAAGGTCTGTCGCTCGTATCGGCGTTGGTGTTCATGAATTTTCGACAACCTTCGGTCAAGCTACCTTGGCCGATGATGGTTTGTTTCGTGTGCGTGTTGGGGTGCGTGACGTCTTGTGGATTCCGCCGGATGATCTTGCTCTTCAAACTCGTTTGATGGTGTGCGCGCACATGCGCTCGGCTGGTCACCGTGGTGTGGCGCCGACTTTGTTTCGCCTGAAGGAATATTGTGTTTGGCCTCACATGGATTCTCAGGTTCGCGAATTCGTTCGCCAGTGTTTGCACTGTGTAGACACGCGTGCAGGTGCACTCATTCCTCGTCCCTACGGAGACACGGTGCATGGTACCGCTCCGGGAGAAGTGGTGCACTTTGATTTTTTGTATGTTGGCCACAGCGGGCCCGAAGGTAGCGATGGCCTGCCTGATGAGGATGGTTTCCGATATGTTTTGGTCATCATGGATGATTTGTCCAACTACGTGGCGTTGGAACCGGCCGAGGCTTGTACAGCCGAGGTCACAGCGAAGCATTTGCTAGCCTGGTGTAAGACTTTGGGGGTGCCGCGTGTGTGGGTGAGTGATACCGCCACGCATTTCAAGAACAGGGTGCTTGCTTTGTTATGCGGATGCGACGTTGAACGTCACCGCTGATCTGAAGGATGTTTTCCAACATTCCTTTGCGCAGGGTGAATGCCGCATGAATGCTTTGGTGCATGTGGCCGAAGATGATGCCAACGAGGTGATTGTCTTGGTCGATTGGGATGGTTTCGAAGCAGAGGAGCGCACGTGGGAGTCTTTGCGGTCGATTTATTCTGCTGCGCCTGAATTCGTCGTGAAGGAATTGCGCAAATTACGGATGACCCGTGCGCTCAAGATTAAAATTGCTTCAGAGTTCAGCATTGATTTGTGATTTGCCGCATGCGATTTCGTCTTGGTTTTTTGGTTTTGTCAAGCTCGTTCGTGTCGAGTGAACTCGCTTTGGGGGTGCTGTAGCCAAAAGATACCAAGCCGTGGAGGTTTCAGTGTAATCGCATGTGTGAGTGGAGCAGTGGCCGGGGATCCTGTGTGATGTCCCCTAGCCACCTGGCTCGTGGTCCGATGAGGATCACTCCGTGATAATACAAGCTCTAAGAACAAGACTTACTGAGTGCGAGGCCAGCGAGACTGGTGGAGTCCCTCGCTGGAAGCCCTCTTGCTGATATCATCTGGCAGAGGCCATATGTAGTAACAAGGCGGGAGGCCCAGAATGTGGATCTGTTCGCTGTTGAACCCGTTGGATATGTGTAGGAAGAAATAATCGTGATGTTGGGAAATGTGGGAAACCATTTGTTGTCTTTCGTTCGTCCTGGATGGCGACAATCTGCTTGGCGTACTGCTTCGGAATTCCGCGAAGGCCTGGAGCAGGCGAAATGGAAGGGAGTCTTCTTGCGCTTGATGATGATGTCTCCGTTTTTGATGGTGGAGTCCGTCAGGCGGCAGTTGTAGCACTTGCCACCGACCTGGTCAAAGTAAACATAGGGTGCGCGGGGCGGGAGTGGCGTGCAGGGAATGACGGGGGAGGGGGGGGGGGGGGGGCAGAGTTCAGTATTTGTACCTCTCTACAGCGGCACAACAGCAGTACGTAATCGCTTGCTGTACGACGACAGCAGTAGCGGCAGAAGCAGCAAGTACGTGCGTAAAACGCAGCAGGAAAACGGCCAATTTGTTTTTTTAACGTACCAAAACGACCATTTGGACCAAGAAAAGCAGTAATCCGAATACATACGAACAATCAGTGGATCTTGAGGCAGCATTAGCAGTATTAGCAGCAGCAGCAACGGCTTCGAGCAGTGGTTGCGGCAGCATTAGCAACATTAGCAGCAGCAGAAGCAGCAATGGATCGCCGCAGCGTTGGCAGCAGTAGCAGCATAGCAACGATATGAAAAAAAAGAAGAAAAAAAGTATTTACCCTGGTGTGCCGCGACCGCAAAAACTACGGAATTTCATTGACGAAACAAAAATATGTACACACAAATGACCAGCATGATGTACGGCAACAACACAGCAGCAGCACCACAGCAGCATTTCAGCGATATGAAAAGAACGAAGCCCAAAACGAGAAAATGCGGTACGTACGCAAAATGCAGCAGGAAAATGACCAACATGTTTTTTTCAGGTACCAAAACGACCATTTAGGGCCGTTCCTAACGAACCGAAAAAAAAATCACGATTTCGGGCCGCACTATCATGGTCTTACCTCCTATGGGCAATTAAACTCATTTACCGCGAAGCGCCAAAAATAATTGGGAGCGACGCGACCAAACAAAGCGCGGTGTGTACAGGCTCCCAATATTTTACGAGTGTCTGCATGAAATAGTCGTGTTTTTGCATTACCGATTGCGAGAGCTGTACGTTACCGATTTCCACAACCCCGGTATCTGCAGAAGTGAGACATCGTGAGCTAACGCGTGGGATTTGTCTCGTTGCACGCCATCTCGAGTTGCGCTCGCATTCGCCGTGGTACTGGTGTGTTTTGAGTGCAGCAGGATTTAGTTTTGTTTCCGTTCATTTTTCTTACGAGCGCACAAGGCCTACATACCGCATGTGCAGCCTTGCCTCAATTTTCTCTATATTTTTGCTGCAGTACTTGCCTGCAATGAAGCTTTGGGGGCCATTTATACTCGCATACAGCAGAGATGCTGTTCACTCTCTCTTTCTTATTTCGCTCTGCCTGTATAGATAGTTGGGTCGTCATTTTTTTTTTTTTTTTTTTTTTTTTTTTTTTTTTTTATTTTTTTTTTTTTTTTTTTTTTTTTTTTTTTTTTTTTTGTTTTTTTTTTTTCTTTATTTTTTTTTTTTTGTTTTTTGTTTGTTTTTCTTTTTTTTGTCTTTTTTTTTTTTTTTTTTTTCTTTTTTTTCTTTTTTTTTTTTTTTTTCGTCTTCCCTTTCTTCTTGGAATTTGAAATTGGTCGATGTTTGATGTGACGACATCACGAGCACACTCACCGTGAGTGAGCAGCTTTGCCGACCGAGTGGAATGAAGCATAAACAAGTACGTGCAGGTGGAAGGCTATGTAAGATATAAACACAAAGATGCGCATCTTCTCTGGTACGTGGTACATATTGACAATATCGAGTAATTTCTTTGTCCCATAATGTGGTATCATGTTTTGACATTCTTAATGGTTTGCGCCTCGACAGTAGCAATCGTGAATTCTATTTGTTTGAACCGCGCAGAAGCAGTCCGCGTTGATCACTACTCCCACAGCCCCCCGAAGCATACAAACAAAAGAATGCTCTTCACATATAGCTCAAGCGCACCCCGCTCTTGGACGCTGTGCACCGACCGAACGTGTCGGGTGTAATTGCATGAGAGTATACCTACAATTCGTGCGAAACAACCAAGACACGTGAAAACGTTGATTGGAAGAATGCGCAACACAAGAAAATACCATCATCATCTTGTTCTCAAAGGGGTAAAATAAGGCCGGCTAAAACCTATGATATCTGCTTGAAACATACGGAGTCAATGTACACGTTGCACGCGTCGTACATCATATAGTTTGATCTGAGTAGTACTATCCAAATTGCCTGCACTTGACACACACTACTATTGCTTGTGCGACCGGCCAGAATTGAAGCCCGCCTGATGTATTTCGTCTCAGGCGCATCCAACTCGCACTGCCGACTGAATTTACAAATCACGTTCTTCTCCGACGACTGTCTTAAGTCGCGACAACGCTCGTCTGGTACACAGCAGTGAATGTGCCCTCCCACCTTGTGATCCAAACAACTGATTCTGGCGTTATTGTTATGCCCCCACTGTTATATAATATCCAGTTAATACGACGTGCGGGCAAACGTGCCAAGACGCCGATGTCATTGATGACTGCACAGCAATACTCTTGTGTCCCCTAATCTCGAACAGCTTGATGTTCTGCATACTATCTGTTTAAACTGAAGGTCGTCGTCGATACCACGCGTGGCGCCTGCATGGCCTCCACTATCCACGGGAGCGCCCAGCTTGTCCTGATGGGCTCATATTTCTCTCGAACGGGCCTTAGCGCTTCCCTGGTGATGCCTGCGTCATCACCCGTGGGGCGCGGGATGTGGGTAGCACGTGTCATGCTAGCCCAAAAACAGTAAATACATTACCAGGACGGTATAGGGCCTCGTTCGAGCACCCAGAACTGAAGAAAACGGGATAGGTTTCGTTCGATGTTTTAACAGTACGCCTCAAGGTGGCCGGCCTTGTTGCTCATTATCGAGACGACCACCGCAATATTTTTCGGCTTCCATATCGGCGACGACATCGTACACCTCACTGATGGATTAGGAAAGTGTACAGAGCTCCGTCGGTACGACGAGCGTCATTAAAGTGGTGCTGGGCTTAGAGGGGTGGCCGGTATGTTTTACTAGGGCGGCAGGCGACTCGAACAAATGGGAAGCGAAACAGCCCTGCTCGAGCGGTATGCATCAACCTCCAGGACTGCGTAGTAGCATTGATTCTATCGTGACATAATTCTTCAATACCTCCCGCACGCTTGACAGCCAATACCTCCCGCGCGTTTGGCATCCTGCTACGATAACTGGAGTGGGCCCCAACGTCACAGTCAGATATTGTGGAAATCCAGTTCGGATACTTCGCGTTGCCTAACTGTACGAAGACAATTATTTCACAAGGGCGAGTACAACCTATTCAGGCGATAGCAAATATTGCGTGTCAATGTCGGAACAAAAACACTGATTAAGTCAGTGGCACCATATCCAGCACTCGATCAAACTATTCCTGCATGGCCCCGTGTACCAGCTGCTCATACCACCCCCCTTGAAAGTTATGCTCCGTCCGTGCATGATAGGGATGCGAGGGTCTATGGTCGTACGACTACGACCATTCATGGTATTTATTCCGAGGGACCATATTAAATAGGACCTACCGTACACACAAAACCTATATATTTCGCTGTTTTTACTCACAATATTTGGTCCTATTTACTATGGTCCCCCGTAATAGTACACCCCCCACTTCATCAATATCAAGATCATGGTGTGATCAAGAGTGGCCATAGAATCTCCCTGCATGCGAGCAGATGCATATACACTCCTCTGCACCATTTGTACTGCAAGCACGCTGATACATTAGAAAGCCAGCCGCAAAATACTCCCTTGCCTGGATACTGTATTGGCAGGCCATCGGAATCAGTCTGTCAGTCAGCCTTGGCGTGCAGCCTTCCTCGCTTCGTCCCTCAGCAAAGGTTGCTGGGTCTTCAACCAGATTGACCCACCAAATGGGCCGCCGATGCTATTATATCTCAGAAGAAGATGTCATCATGCTCATGATGACGGGATCATCCTGATAGAGGTGGCAACGAACAAGAACAGGACAAAGCAGTGACAACGTCGTATGCTGTGCGGAAACAGCAGTGACAACTTACTTGACGGGAAACCCAGTCAAAATCCTTGCCACGTTGCGGCCGTATATTCACTTGGCAACACGGCACTGGACGAACTTAAATGGGATCAAGTCTCGCACCCGACGTGAATTTCACGTATACCGTTGAAGCTAACCTTCGGTAGGTATGAAAGAAGCGATGCCACTCCCACTGGTTTTTCGGTCTACATGGTCTTGACTCCTGACCTTGTGGCGGAGGGCCTGCTCCACCGCCTCGAATTCCTCTGCGCTTTCTTCATAAAAACGCATCTCCCAACCATAGAAAAGCAATGCAGACCACGGCTGCTGCCTTGTGTAATGGTAGGTAAAGTGCAGAGAGAGCTCGTGGGGTACAGACGACACCTATCTACTGGAGGGATTGCTGCGCAGGTTGCGACCGGCACACGGCATCCGTGCAAGTTGTGACGCACCAAACAGGTGCCTCCCTCGTAGGCAACATTCTCTTACAGCAGTCAGTACCTGGTAAAGCAGCAGTACCTCTCCTGCGCACACTGGTACTAGTATATACGTGCAGTCAGTACGGGAGACGTGAAAAATTCAGACAACTGCTGCTGTTGTGGTAGACGGTACGAGCACAGATGCCCTTGTGAAGCCCGTACGGCACAAGCGGTCTTAGAGATCTGCTGGAGGGACTCCTGTGGTGCTCGGACAGCAGGTAAGTACGAGTATACAACAGCAGCAGTACTAATAGTACCTACGGTACAGTTTTGTCGTGGTGCAGTACTCTTTTAGGTACCAGGTATAAAATTTCTGTACCAGCAGGCGACACTCGTAGGTGGTAGATTACTCGTATCGCCAGGGAGCACACAAGCAGCATGTGACACAACACGACGACATACACGCGCACCTGCTACATAGAAGCCCCCCCCTCTGCCGTGCAGGCCTTCTTGCACACGCAATCTGGAAGCGCTCCCTGGTGACTATAGGTTTTCATCCCGCCACGCCGAGGTTTTGTATCCCCACCAGCATCACCAGCTGAATACCCACAATGCAAAGAAGCACCTCCACCACCAGCAGCTTGCCCAGCGCCTCTTCACCTTTGAGTTGCTGCAAGCATCTGAGTTTGTATTGTACCCGCGCCTTCGTTCAGGCTCACAGGCAGAGGATGGCGGCAGGATGCAGCATGCCAGCCTAATCGCGCCGCGCATATTGATCTCGCCGCGCGAATAGTGCTGCTGATTAGACAAACCTTCTGGGAGCCTTATGGGAGCACCCAATCAGGATGCTTTGGTACTTGGCAAAACAAAACTACTCTAGGCGTAAATGTACGAACCGTTTAAAACACTAAAATGAGTACCAAGCGATCATTATATTTTCGACCAGAACCTTATGGACGATCAGGTAAGACCATGAGAGTGCGGCCCGATTTGGCTGCACGCCCATGGTCTTACCTGGAGCCGGCAATTAAATTAAATTGGCGCGAAGCGCCAAAAACGAGGGAGCAAAGCGACCAAAGAGTTTTTTCGCCGATAGGCGTTTTTTTTTTCGTATAGCGGTGGGTACAGGCTTCGTCTGTCTGTAACTAAAAAAGTTGTGTTTTTGTAATACTCATTGCGAGAGCTGTACCTGACCGATTTCCACACACTCGACATCTACAGAAGCGGACGATAGTAGGCTAACGCGTGGAACGTTTTTCGCTGGACAAATTGTCTTGAGTTGGTCACTGTCGGAGTGCTGCTATGGTCTTGGTGATGTTTTGGGGGCGGGGCTATTTCGTTTGTAGTTTGACTTCGTTTTCTGTGAACGCACACGGCCTACGGCATGTATCAGACAAACTCGCTTTCTCTATCTATCTACTGGTGGTACTGGCCGACAAGACGAGTACTACTGCTTTTGGGTCTGTCTACACTTGTCCACAACAAAAATGCTGGGTACGTTTACCTCGATATTCTCCATCTAATAGATACACTTCTTTCTTCTCGCCTTTCCTCTGGATGTTTTCAATAGATGAGACGATGTTTTTCTGCAGCGACCGGTTCAGTTTGCCTCTGATAATTCCCCGAACACTTACTTACATTGAGTAAGCAGCTAGCCTGGCCGGGTGAAGTCAATAATTACTAAGTACGTGCAGGTGGAAGAACGTGCCCATGGGAAGTCATCACCGGGTTTACAGGTGTGCGCATCGTTTTTTCTCTTGCACCTAAATCGAGTAGGTTCTCAAACAAAACGCATTTCCATTACGCTCGTGAGTCCTCGTTGGGGGCAACACGCGAAAACAGTCTTCGTCGCTCACTGCTCCTACAGCCCCCGAAACATATAAACCCAACAAGTTCTTCGCATAGATCTCAAACGCATTCCGCTCTCAGAAGCTGTGCACCGCATGCAAGTGTCGGATTTAGTTTGCAAGGACAGCATCTACATTTCTTGCGGAAGAATCAAGACGTGTGAACCATACGTCGATGAACAGTATGTCCAACACAAGGATACACCATCCTCGTAACATCAGCGGAGTAAAAACGTCGACTACAAGCGGTGACAGAATCTATCCCTGAAGCATATCGAGACAAAAAAAACAGTGCACATGCTGCACGCATCGTGCACGACTTGGTTTAATCTGAACAGTATTATTCGGGCCGCCCGCGCTCCACGTGCGCCATCATCGTGGGCTAGAATTGTAGCCCGCCTGACACATTTCGTCTCGGGCGTATAAACTCGCACTCCCCACTGAATTTCCAATTTTCGTTTGTCTCCTTCGGATGCTTAAACGTCCCGGGAAAGCTCGTCGGGTGCATACCACTTGATACAACTTCCACCTTCGTGCTGCTGCCAAAGGTGATTATGATGGTCTTTCTATGCTCCTACTGCCATCTCATACCCCGCGGCAAACCCCCGAAAAACTGCATGGCATTGACGACAGCACAGCTACCCTCTGCACCTCCCTGATCTTGGGCAGTTTGATGTTCTGCACACTATCTGCTCAACCTGAAGGTCATCAGCGATTCAAGCAAAGCCTTTGCCACGAGTGGTACTTGCGGGGCCTCCACAATTGACAAAAGCGCGGCAGTTGGTCTTGATGGGTGCAACTTTTGCGCAAACAGCCCTTGGTGGTTCCCTGGTGTTAATGTGACCGTGATGCCTCCGTTACCACCCGTGAGACGTCAAGCGTGGGAAGGACGTGTCATTTAGCCCAAATGCCGCAAGAAAATTACGGGAATTGTGCAGGCCCTCACTCGAGCATCCAAAACTTTTAAACACGAAAACGGGCTGGGTTTCACTTGCTGTTTGAACAGTACGCCTCGAGGTGGCCGTCCCTGTTGCTCAAACTGGGGACAACGACGTTCTTTACCGCTTCCATATCCGCGACGACATCGTCCTCCTTCAGTTTCGCACCAGTGCAGCTATCCTCCGGCACGTGTGAACATAGCGACACTCGTCCCGTTCCAGTGTTATGTCTACATCGTTTTGGCGCCCGCCCTGTTGGCGGAGGGGCTGTTTCACTACCGCGAAGGTTTATGGCAACGTGTCGCCTTCGCGAAGTCTTCTGCACGGAATTTTGAAAAATAGTTATTCGCCAATCCCAAAACATGCAAACTACTGCCGGCGCCGTGGCAAAGTAGGATACTGAATCGCATGGAAACCTCTAGGCGCATGCACACTCCGGCCGACGGCGGTGGCAGGGGAAACAAGAGTCACGGTACTTATAACACGACACTCAGTATAACAAAAACTACACCCATATCGCCGGTACTGCTGATTCATAAACGGCACGACCTGCCGTACCCTACCTACTGCTTTGGCACTGCACGAAAAGGCACAACGGTAGGCTTATAGTTCACAGAGATGGTGTGCAGCGTCAGTCACCACGAACAAGTAAGTAGAGGTTGGGGTAAAATCAAACGGCTAATTTACCCTCAAATCTTGGTACAAGTGCGCAAAAACGGCGACGAAAAGAAGTACCGGTGACTACTACTTAGTCCCAGTGCTGCTCACCTGAATCGAGATTTCCTCCCTACCCTCTCCATGGAAAACGCCGGCGTTCGCGTTAACACCAATGGGCCCTTGCTTTCTGTCGCCGTTCGGGATTCACCCATCGTGCACGCCTGCCTCCACACCTGCGACGACTAGTGTGGGTTCAGCGCTGAGAGCTACGGCACCGTGGAGTGTTTCACCGAGGAAGTGAATCCGGCGGCGAGGCGAGTTCCCTCTGCCTCATCTCCGTCGCTCGTAGCTCACTCGCCGCGCCGGGCAGGTGTAGTGTCCTTTCATGTCCGGCAAGACGAGCACCTTCTCAGTTGGCGTTTTCACCACGGCGTGCGGTTCCGGACTTGGGTCTTGCCATGGGATCGAGCGTACAACCCTCGGGGTTGAGCGTACAACCCTCACCACCCTCACCCGGCGGGCCTGTCCTTGCGCCGACTCTCATGCACGACTATTGCTTGCTACTGGTTAGTTTGTAGTCTTCCGTCAGCGGATTGATTCCCTCAGCAAGCAACGCCTGTGTTGTTCCTCCTGCTCTCTTTTCGCCGTCGCCGCCGCTGCAAGGGTATCGCTTTCGGCTGCGTGCAAGACAATCGCACGACAAACACAACGTGTATGTTGCAAGTGTGCGATACCACTTTAACATATCTTATTTTCTTATTTCGGGCCAGGCTCTATTTCTTTTCATGTGAGACGGGGTGTGTCCTATTCAACTTCCAGTGTAAATAATGCCACATCCTTATCTTTGTCAAAAACTCGAGCCTGAAGCTATAAACCTCTGTCGCGTACTGTAGTTGTTTTCTCTGGTGTCAGCATACCGCCTGGTGTTGCACTCTTTCTAGAGTGAAAGAGAGGTGCGAATGCCAAGAGAAAAACGAACAAAAGTTGTTAGATCGTCAGTGCCAGCAGTACTGCCAGTACCACCACCCCTGCGCATTGCTCTCAACATGATTTCAAACGCCACTCATCGTTCCACTAATCATACCAAAACGCACAGAGCGAAAACGGTACCGATCACTGCTCCTGTCAGTGCTGCTGCTGTAGGTACATATATAACCAGTGTGGTGCCCAATAACTACGATATGTGTTGGAAGGACTGCTGCGCAAGTGTAAACCGGTGCACAGCCGGGAGCGTGTAGCGATGAGGCCAAGAGGTGCCTCGCAGGCAGTTCTTCTCACGCCTATTAATGCTACTGCTGTAGTATGACAGGGCTGTAACTCTACCTCCCACTCTGGACGGAAATAAAAGGGATTTTTCGTATCCATATTAATGTGTACACGCTACCTATATTATCCGCTCAGAACGGTACCGGGTGACAATTCGAGCTGTACATCAATACCAGGCATGGCTACAACAACATGCAGCTGCTGCTGCTGCTGTGCGGGAAGGTGCGAATACAGAGAAATAGGCGAAGCTTGTAGGGTGCAGGCAATAGGGGTCAATCTTGCCCAAGTAGTAGCGCACCAAGAGGTAGAGTCCGTACAGCAGTACCAGGTACGAGTACCTACTGCTGTACCTGGTACCTGGTAGGTCGGAGGAAAAGTCTACAGCAGCAGTGCTCGACGTACATACTCTGCATTCATCGCCACTCTTGTACAACAAGACGACACTACAGTAACAGGCACCTGGTGTATAGACGTCTCCTCCGTTGTATCGGTCCTGGAGGCAAGTCGATGGCGCTCCATTGGAGCAGTCTCCGGCCCGGCGACCAGGTTCCGCCTGCCTGCCGTACGTAGCAGGCTCTCATACTGCGACCGCCAAGGGCCATCTCTATCGTCATCTCAGCTGAATACCCATCCTGGGAAGATCAAACAACTCGATCACCACTAGCTTACCCAGCCCTGCTGTACCTTTGTGCTGCTGCAAGCCGGCAATTCGGTTCCTACATCCCTCTGGCCGCGCTACACAGCACTGCAGCTGAGACGGTCGTCCTCTCGAGTCGACCACTTTTGGAATAAATGCGGTGCAAACAGAGCGTGGACGACGGACGGGATGATGGGTTCCACTGCCACATACTCCCCGTATTGCTCTCCATCGATCGCATCCCTCCGGTACTATGGGGTGTACTATGGGAACACCCTCCACAGGCGTTTTATTTATTGCTGTTATTGGTCAAGAAATATAAATTGAACGCTGATTGGTCTGTACTATGGGGCTCCAGGTAAGACCATGGGCGTGCCGCCCTCCCCGGCGAGAAGCAGATAGTGTTCCTGTTTTTTTATCTCAATACTCTGCTGTTCCAAAATAAAAAATAATCTAGAGTTTTGTGTGGGGACGAGCTGTACGGAATGTTAGGATTTTGAGGTGGTCCCCGAACAATCCCACCGCGTTTGGGGACCAGCTAGTTGGGGATCATCCCCCTACCCCACCCTAATTGTGCTTCCCAATGTGCACAAAACCTGTGCAACGGCAGCCGGAACAAACGTGCGACCGCCGGCATCGATAATCATCTGAGCGTGGCCTTGTCGCGGCCACGTGCCCTGCCCGGCTGGGCGGGGCAGAGCGAGGATGGAGCAACGACACACACGAGGTCAGGTCTCCACGGCAAGGTTTAAATGCATGCATCACGCCGGATGCAACGAGGGCACTCACTTCGAACACAAGGAGAAGAAAGAGCCCTGGCACGAACCGGGGTCAACACGCTGGGCACGTCAACACGTTGGAAACGACAAACGCCAGGGGCAGTGGGATGGGTTTTGTGTGTCGCACAAGGGAGAAGCCCAAGAACAGAGCTTGACGCAAGGGGTATCGATGTCAGGAGCGGTTAGAACAGGAGGGTTAGCGGAGAAGGGAAAGGGGGCAGGCGCAGGCCGTGTTGCAGTAAGGAAACGCAAACGACAACCAGGAGAGTCCAACCAGGCCGCCCGGATATCAGCCAACCTTAGAGTACTCGCTGCCTCGCATCCCCGAGCTTGGATAACGGAGGATTTGCAGGTCATTCCGCATGCCCCGCATTGCAGGGTTCAGACACACACTGACTTCGAGGCTAGCGAAGTCCTCGCGATGACGACGAGAATTGCCATGGACTTCGCCGAGGGGAAGGCACGACCAAAGGCCGACGGTGCGCTCACGCCAGGCATCGGGCGCTGGAGCGGGAACACAGAGGACGTGATTAAGGAGGGGTCCCTGCCGTTTCTGAGTCTCCCGCGAGCCAAGAATCGGGCGCTGGGACAAAGCCAGCATGGCGTTGGCGCTTGCGGATCATGTGGTTTCGGGAACTCTCGTGTTCGTGGTGCCTGAGGTAAGAGGTTGCGAACACCTGGCGTGTACAAGCAAGGGTACACCGAGGTGTTGAAGAGGCCGCCCGCCAGATACAGCAGATACACCTCAAGCAGCGGATACCCAAAATAAATTTGAACCTCGGACAGAGAATCGATTTCCACATCATGACCTACTGCAGGAGAATTTAAGGCAGGTATATTCCGCAAGATCTGGCGCACGTTTCCCGGGTTGTGTCTGTGCAAGACGTATCCTGCACAATCTCTCATGGCCCCATGTTGGGAACTACTATTAATTGTACATGATCTACTGCTGTTGATCATGATCTGTCCGCGGTGGGCGATCATTGTGTTATGTGCTTCTAAGTGTAAGAATATACAACAGTATGATACCATACCAGTACAGTAGACAAGACGAGGCAACAGGCACTTGGAATTTTGTCTTTTTGTTTTTTTAAGAAGCGAAGACACGTCTGAATCCACTAAACAAACATCAACACACCCCCTTTTTTGGTCGAGTCCCAAACGAGGGGCACGGGGTCACTAATACGAGTCAAACAAAAATGAAAAATAAGTGTTGAATTGATTTTTCGACAAAAATGTTAACCAGCAAGAAAAAAATCCCGATCCCGACATATTGACAATCGTGGCTCGTTTTATTTTATTTTTTCCTGTACCCATGCTCCCGCCAGCTCTTTAACCGAAAGGATTTGAGGCAGACTCGCACTTCCAGATGTTGGACGACAACACAGGCGACGTCATGGGAGTGAGGATGATGTGTCCAGCGTGCAAGAGCAACACCCACACAGCGTCGAAGGGGTGGCAAAAGCAGGTGGGTTATGTATCGACTCACGGCATATTTTAGTTAGCTGAACGAAAAACTCTTTGCGAACCTTTTTAAATTGTACAACTCTGACGCGTTGCCGGGCGCACTGACTCCTTTGCCATCTTCGCGTTACTTTCTCCTCTCTCGTTGAAGGTGCGCGCGGTGCACACCCCTGGCGAATCCGGAAACTGGTTTCCACTCGGCCATCGGTACGTTTGCTTCAGCCCCACATGTGAAGCCGCGAAGAAAGCGGTGAAACGCAAAGTTGCTCTCACTAGGCCGGCTCTTGCTGGTGCTGTGGGCGGGGCAGGGAGTGGCGATGTGGCTGGGGTGAGCAGTGGGACGGATAGTGTAACAGGGGGGGCTGTTAGTGGGGCAGGGGTGACCGGTGGCACCGGGAAAGCCGGTGGTGGGGCAGGGGCGAGCAGTGGGATCGGAGGAGCTGGTCGTAAAGCCCAAGCGAAGACTGTTTCCTGTACTTGGAAGATGGAATTAGCAGGCCTCTCAGAACAGGAGGTATGGGCCTTGCGGAATGGAGATCTCGGTCGTGCGACACCCTCCTTCCTGAGGCGACTGCTGGACGGAGCTGCAAGCTTCTTGATAACCGATAGGAGGTGATTGAACCGCTGCTGCTGTCTGTGTTGCTGTGTTTGCCGGGCGTGCTATCGGTTTGTGACTTGTATGAACGCATAACCCCCCGTGACACTGTGCGAGTACATTGTGATTGTTTCGTGTGCAGCTTTAGCTCCAACGATATAAGTAGTTCCCTATCCGGTGAAAGGAAAAACCGATAGTGATGGACACGACACTTGTTTTTCGGTTTACGAGACCCTTATTGCCCCTACCCCGTATGATACTGCCTGGGTCTGACACCTGTACACAGATATATATGCGATTCTTCCCACGGAGTGTTCAGCTCTGCTACAATTTCGACCTGTTCACCAAGTCAGGGGCTTCGCACAGCCTCCTGACGTTGGCGCTGTCGTCGAGTCAGTCGGTTGCGGCTCTCACCCGCGGTTTCCAGCAGGTGTGTATATTAACCTGATGAAGTATGATATGGTGTTTGCCGCTGACGAGTGCCGCCGTCAAGGAACCACTCCAAAATTTTGTAGAAGGCATCGAACGTATAGGAATGCTTACTATCGGCATTCATTAGGTTGCGTCACCGGCCGCGGCTGCTCTTCTTATCTTACTGCGAGGTGTCTAGTCTGTTGTATTTGACGAGGTTTACAACGAGGAGAAGGTGAAGAAATTGGAGGAGTATGCACACTTTACCAATGAAGAGAAGGGTACGTGGCCGGCGTACCGAACGATCGGCAGTGGCACCGTCTTGTCAGGTCGTACCGAAGCGAATGTGTCGACTTACATCACCAACAAGTATGAGGAGGTGAGTCGAATCGCCTTCGACTAGCATCTCTCCCATACTGTGTCGAGTGACTGACTACAAAGTAATTGCGTAGTCAGAATACATCAGTAGAGTCGGGGGCTCGTTTATCAAGTGGCGTCTCGCTTGCCTGTTCCCGTCGGTGACGCGAAGCAACGCGTCGTTGGGCGACTTAACGGCATTGTGAAACACACACGAATTTTGTCTGACGCGTGGTGTTTTTCGGAATCGCCGGCGATCGCAGATCAACGGGTTCCTCCACGACGACCTGTGCAGCCGCGGACCTGGGAGGTCTATATCAATCGACTCCACGTTCAAAATTGCTCAGCGTGTCAGCGGGGAAGCTGGGTGTTTGACGTTCGTGTTTGGGGAGTACGGTCACATCCTTGGTCACGCCGCTCAAGTCACTGAGAACTTCAAGACACTTGTCCCCTTACTGCACCAGTGAGTCCGGCGGCCAACATTAAGCTGTACGTCTCTGTTCTTGTTCCCGTTGTATGGTGCATACCTTGGACAGTTTCTCGACTTGGTGCCTAGCCTCTCATTTCTAGAACCTTGCCCGTGTGTTTCATTAGGTTACAGAGGCGCTGGACCCGGTTGGGAACGGAGGCCGAGTTAGAATTCATCTTCCTTGACACGTGCTGCCACGGGATGAAGATTCCTTCGGGCCTCCCGCTGACGTCGATTTATTCGAATGTCACCTTAGGGCCCAAAGCTGACGTCTTCCACAAAATCAAACTCATCTCGTCAACCACCCGGACCTCGCATCCGTTATACGTTCAATTCACCAAGTAAGTTTGAAGTCACTTTGGAGCGCCTGTTGTTTGTTTTTTGTTCACGGGGGGCTGATAGCTTTGGGGGTACGACGCTTGAAGCACGTGCAGCGTGTGCTATTATACATAGATCAAGTTGACAAATGCGTTATACGTTGCTCAAGCCCTTGTGCCCCATTTCCTTTGTTTTTATTGATTGTCGCGGCCGCTCTTGTATTTGTATATTGGACGCCAGGGAAGTTGGGGCATGCTCTGCGATGCGCTACGAGCCAGACGTGTATCGGGTTGCCAGGGAGCGGGTAAAAGCTGGTATGTCCCCGGAGAACGCCTATGCTGCAGCAACGACGCCACCGTACAGGAGATCGGTGAGGACAAGCACGCCAGAGGTAAGTAAATGCGTTCAGGGCCTACGTGCGTTGGAGAAGAAGTACGCGGAGATTTATCACAGGTTACACGTGGAACCTGTAGCGTACTCTTTGATGGTTCCATCCCCACCTACGTGCGGGTGACATTTGAGTGTATTCTTCGCAGAGGGAGGATTGGTTGCTCTTTCTATTCCCGTGTATGCTCCGTAGTTGATGTGACACGTATTACATTCGCTGCCCCCCCCCCCCCCCCCGCCGCTTCTGTTTTCGCCATCTATCAGCCGCCTAAACGGCGAGGTCGTCAGCAAGGCGAACACCGTCGGCGAAACACGGTCGCAGCGAGATTTGGATCTCCACGTTTACCGCAAAAACCATAAGGTTGACGTCAACAGAGGTTTTGCCACTCGAGACCTGTTTTCTGGGCGCTGGTGGTGCCAACAGATAATCGCAGCGGCATGGAAACACATCGAATGCCCTCCACCAGGTGGTAACCTTGCAATCCCTCCTTCGGTGAGTGTCCCGTTCGCGGGGGCTTTTGGCTTCCACACGCACGCGGCATGACGGGATCTTTATTAGTCACCAGGGAAGAAAACCCTCGTGACTAAACATGATAGCACGATTATTGGATGCATCCTTTGCTTCACCCTTTGGTTTCGAATTGGTCCTGTCGTGATGCGAATTTGGTTGTTATTTTCAGCTTGATGAAGAACACAGGGAGTACCACGGCTTTGATTACCTCAATCACTTCACGGAGCTACAACTCAAGGCGTGCGTTGCCGGGGTGGGCAAGGAGCCGGCGGCCCTGATAGAGACCATCTCGTTGCTACCGCCAGCACCACGAAGCGACCCCGTGGGCGACGACCTGGAATACGAACAGAACGTATCTCCAGGTGGGTGTACGCTATATGCTCAGCGTTGTACCCCAGTCCCACGTATATCGCTCGATTGTCGAATGATTGCTCTCGAAATGTCGATGTCTTTATCGCCGCCATTGATGTGCAAAAGCGATCATGAACCAACCTCCCCGGATTACTTCTCAGCAACGACCTTTCACCCTTTCCGTGCGCAGACACTATCGCCGAGACGCCGGTTCTTTTTGAAAACGTGGAAGGAGCTTCTCTCGGAGGTGGCCTTCAGGTTGACGGGGGTGCGATGGCGGCGGCGGCGCCGTTGGAGGTGGTGGCGGGGGCGGTTGCTGCGCCGGTGGCGGCGGCGGCTGCGCCGGTGGCGGTGGCCGCTGCGCCGGTGGCGGCGGCGGTGGCTGCGCCGGTGGCGGCGGTAGACGACGCCGACGAAGGGGCTGCATCTGGGCTCCACCATCTAGGCGAAGGGCGCGGCCGCCGTGGCAAACGAAGGAGGGACAACGTGTTTAGTACCCCCTCGCGTAAGCTGACGACGCCGGACGAGCTGGACCTTGCCTCCCGTTGCTTAGGGCTTGCATCGGTTGAGGTCGGTGGGGGTACGAACTTGTACGTTGCAGCATCGGATCTGTACAACCGCGAGTACTTTGACCTGATCAAGGCTGGCAACCCGTCGAAATAAACTATCAAGGGGATGACGAGCGCGAAGTTCCACCACCAACACACCAACAGCGTCACACAGCAGTTGCATCGGCAGCGAGTTGACGCCATGCAAGCGCCGCAACCCGGCGGGGGCGAGGGAGTCGAACCGACGCCGAGCACGGGACCGGGGTCACAGGAAGTGCAAGCGTCCGCGAGCGGAGGAGTGGCTTCGGATAGAGTTGCAACGTCATCGAGGGAAGGGACGGAATTGGAAGCGCCGTCGCTGCATAGGACAGGATCGGGGTCGGAGGAGGTGGCACCGTCGCCGACGGAAGGATCAGCAGAAGCAGAAGCGCCACGAAAACTTCTTCGTGACCTGATGGGCTCTGTAGATGGGGTTGACTCTCTCAGCGGCAATTTTTGAAGGGAATTCCTGCGCAAACACCGCAAGAGCAGGGCAGGGTTAAGGAATGGTCTAGGCACACACAGCATTACAGGGCGCTGGTCAAGGAGATGCTACGTGACAACCAGTCCTAGTGTCCTTTTTTTCTTTACACGGTTGATTTCGCTTTTTGTCGTCGTTTTCGATAGTGCAAGAGAGAGCTGTGGCGAAATAATTCGTGCTATCGGGATGCAGAGCACTGCTGTAGGTATTAAAATGTGTTTAGTGCGTTTTTCGAGATAGCGTCAACGACTGCTGTACTACTGTAGTATGTTGTTCCACTGCGGCGGACGAGTACCCGTACGGGACATATTTTAGTATTTTATGTGCATTTGGTTGATACACGCGCTCCCACCTACTACTCGTAGTTTTAAACCACCAACTGACGACAAGTACAGGTCACGTCTCAGGTGGAGAACTTCATAGCTTGTTTGCTGAAGAGTAACTTCTGGACAGCGCACAATTATAGGACTCGTGTAAAAATATGGACCGGCATTTTGTACGCGGTATGAGATAGTACAAGGGTATGTCTACAGTAAAAAAGAGTAGTTGGTGTGTAAAAGAGGGTAAATCTGCAACAGTAGTGTAAAAAAGGGTAAATCCACAACAATAAAAAAGTGTAATTGGTGTAAAAAAGGGTAAATCTGCAACAGTAAAATGAAGTAGTTGGTGTAGAAAAGGGTAGATCTGCACACTGCTGTACGTAGTACAAGGTTCCCCTCCGGGAGGTGCCGTATGAATAGGGGAGTGGCGCAAGAGCGAAGTAATATTCGTATGCAACCCTGCACACTTTTGTGTAGAAGTAGCACCTGCATCCACCCATCATTTTAACGTGAATACACACACTACATATTTTTGAGGACAGACTATTATACTGCTGTTCGCGGAATTAGTGTGGGACCATTACTACAATAATACAAAATAGGGTGGCGATAAGTGGATAATAAATTGATCCAGCCGACTCGCGGCGATTAATTCATACATAAAAATTGCGCGGAGTCGAGGTTGTGCGCCATAATACTTTGTGACCGGTTGAGTAAGGTACAGCACATACATACTGGTACATATATATGTTCCCCCAAAATAAATGCTTTTCTTGGTGCTCAGGGTAACATCAAGGTTTCACAGACAAATGCTCGGCGAGAACAAATCGTAGTCCGAGCACTGAGAGTATTGGAGTACTGGCGGCAAAAATATTGCCAGCACTGAGAAGGCCCAAATACTGAGAGCAATGAGAGTGTGAGCAGTAGTACCGAACCCCGAGAATACAGGAAGAAAATATGTACCCGCAGTAGTATCGAAACACGAAATACTTGGAGTAAAGGCAATATGCGCAGTGCAGAACCTCGAGATACTGAGAGTATTCGCAGTACATGCATGTATATTCCTCGCAAAAGCGTATCTCGAAATACTGCCAGACTGCTTTACGTACTCAAGTTGTCTCCGGCGAAAGTGGTTTGCTCCAACTCCCACTCGTGTGGGACTATCTAGGTGTGTTTGGTGCCGAACGCTGGGCCTGAGAATTAATTGCCGACGCGGTGCACAGACGGTTGAAGTATACATGATACTCACTCGAAGTATACTGGACATATTGAGGGTATTTTATAACTGCGAGCACTGAGTCTTGCAGAAGCAGCAGTACGAACACTACCAACGGACGAAATACTGCCACTACTGTGTAGACTAGAATACTTGTAGCACCCGCGGTACAGAACCCCGAGACACTTGAAGCACAACAGGGGGTATCCACGCCAGCAGCAGTAGCGAACCCCGCATTCTTCGTGCGAGCCCGAAAGTATACGAAGTAGTATCGACTGAACCTCAAAATACTGCGAGTACTCACAGTATCTCGAGTACAAAAACCCCGAAATACTGCGAGTGTACGAAGTATTATACCTACGATAATAAGAGCAGTATATTCTCTCGAACACACTTTGCTTTACTCGCAACTATTGGGGGTAGCTGTGAAATGTTGAGGTGTGAACGCACGCCACACACGTGAGAGCGCCCAAACTCTTTTCCTTGGAAAAAACACACACAAAGTAACTACAACATCATATTATATACGTTCAGAAAAGCAAGGTGGATGAATGTACTGGTCGGTACAAAAAAAGCCAAAAGTGGAAAAAAAAAAACACACAACTTATTATATTAATATTTCATCAGTCGAACTCACAGCTGACGTATTTCTAAATTTACAAAAATAAATAAATACAAGGCTTTCCTTCGGAGTGGGTATGTATTCCGTCGTTTCGTGTACATATAACTGCAATTAATTGGCGACATAGCCCAAAGCCAACCAAACTAAATGTATTTGTGTAAGAAACGGTGAAGGATGTAATAATCGCGTTTATTTGTGAATGTAATGTGAAACGTAAGATTGGGTGACGCAAGAGTAAGAATGACATTCGTCTAATAATAAGCAAACACATGTTTCATCAGTGTGGGGAGAGAGTGGAGTAGTGCTTGGCATGTGGATGCTATACAACATACAGGCTGTTGTTTAAGGGAAGGTTTGGGACAGGAGAGAAAGCAGCAGTGCCGGCAACGACAACGGTTATGGAAATGTTGTATAGTTTGCTGGGCGGCCGCGATTTCGATGTAGCCAGCATAGGAGTTTGAATGAGACATGATATGTAAATAGTCTTCCAGGATGCTGTAGTAACGAGGCGGGAGGCCCAGAATGTGGATCTGTTCGCTGTTGAACCCGTTGGATATGTGTAGGAAGAAATAATCGTGATTTTGGGAAATGTGGGAAACAATTTGTTTCCTTTCGTTCGTCCTGGATGGCGACAATCTGCTTGGCGTACTGCTTCGGAATTCCGCGAAGCCCTGGAGCAGGCGAAATGGAAGGGAGTCTTTTTGCGCTTGATGATGATGTCTCCGTCGTTGATGGTGGAGTCCGTCAGGCGGCAGTTGTAGCACTTGCCACGGACCTGGTCGAAGTAAACATATAGGGTGCACGGGGCGGGAGTGGCGTGCAGGGAACGGCGGGGGGGGGGGGCAGAGTTCATTATTTGTACTACTCTACAGCGGCACAACAGTAGCACGTAATCGCTTGCTATACGACGGCAGCAGCAGCAGCAGCAGAAGCAGAAGCAGCAAGTACGTAATTTCATTGACGATACAGAAATATGTAGACACACAAGTGTAGCCGGCGTCCCCGGTAGCTTGGTAGGTGGTCCGCGAGCCTATCAAGATCAATTTCGTGAGTTCGAGTCTCACCGAGTGCATGCTCATAGGGACTTTTTCTTGCATAAAAAAATTGATAAGCGGAAAGCGCGAAAGCGTGAGTTGGCTACATTCGATGAAAATCGACGAGCAGTGGGAATGCTGAACCCTATGCGCGATAAAAACTAAAGGCACGTACCGGGGGGAGAAGGGACGACACCTGTGACCACGGCTTGTCCAGAAGATCGTCGAGGGTAAAACCTCGTACGAGTGGGCTGGAAAGTAAAAGTGATGATTAAAAAAAAAAAAAAGTACAGTACACACACAAATCACGTCCAGCATGATGTACGGCAACAACGCAGCAGCACCACAAAAAAAAAATCATTGACGATACAGAAATATGTACACACGCACAAGTTTGAGAGTAATAGACACACAAATCATGTCCAGCATGATGTACGGCAACAACGCAGCAGCGCCACAAAACGACCAGGAAACACAATTATCCGAGTACATACAAACATTCAGTGAATATTGCGGCAGCACTAAAAGCAGAGCAGCAGCAGCAGCAGAAGCAGCAACGGATCGCCACAGCGTTGGCAGCAGCAGCATAGCAACGATATGAAAAGAAGGGAGAAAAAAAGTATGTACCCCGAGGCCGTCCGAAAAGTATTTTTGGTACCTCACTATAGACCCACCTCCGCATGCTGTACGGCAACAACGCAGCAGCAGCATAGCAACAATACAAAATACGAGAAAAAGTATTAATAGTACGTACGCAAAATGCAGGAGCAAAACGACCAAAATATATTTTTTACGTATCAAAAAAACCATTTGGGTACAAAAATGGCCAATAAAAACAATAATCCGCGTTGGCAGCAGCAGCATATAGCAACGATATGAAAATAAGGAAGAAAAAAAGTATGTACCCTGGTATGCCGCAATCGCAAAACCTACGGAATTTCATTGACGATACCGAAATATGTACACACACAAGTGCAGCATGATGTACGGCAACAACGCAGCAGCACCACAGCAGCAGCATAGCAACGATATATATGAAAATAATCAAGCCAAAAACGAGAATTGCAGTACGTACGCAAAATGCAGGAGCAAAACGACAGAAATATTTTTTCACGTATCAAAAGAACCATTTGGGTACAAAAACGACCAAGAAAAACAGTAATCCGAGTACATACGAACATTCAGTGGATATTGCGGCAGCATTAGCAGCAGCAGCAGCAGAAGCAGCCACAGCATTAGCAGCAGCAGAAGCTGCAACGAATCGCCGCAGCGTTCGCAGCGTTGGCAGCAGCAGCAGCAGCAGCAGCAGCAGCAGCATAGCAACGATATGAAAATAAGGAAAAAAAAAGCATGTACCCTGGTATGCCGCCATCGCAAAACCTACGGAATTGACGATCCGAAAATATGTACGCTTCCAGCATGATGGCAACAATGCAGCAGCACTACATACAGCAGCAGCAATTGCACAGGAGCAGCAGGTGCGCAGCACGGCAACAACGCAGCAGCACTACAGCAGCAGCGAGTGCACAGGAGAAGCAGGTGCATAGCAGCAGCAGCACTCATGGCGTGGCGCTGACAGCAGCAGCAGCAGCAGCAGCGGCAGCCGAAAACGAGCAAAAAATGAGTACGTGGCGTCACCAAAACATGTACACGCAGAAATCGTGTGCATGCACCAAAAATGCACCACAGTAGCAGCAGCACTCACGTCGTCGGTGCAGCGGTGACGGCGACAGCTGAATCCTGCGTTCCTTCGTTCACGTCCCGCAAACAGTTGTGCATGTGCGCGTTCGCGTTCACTGTGTGTAAGAGGAGCCGACGCAACGGACGAAAGGGAAAGAACGAGCATGGATGAGTCAAAAAAAAAAAAAACGCTTTGACGTAGGATTGTATGCAAAAAGGCAATTGAAAATCCCGAAAAAACGTACTGGCAACATACAGCATGCACAATAGACATAAGACACTCACCACTGTCAGCAGTCTCGAGGGAGTACGAGACAGTCCCTTCCTTGATCGGGCGAGCACAGAACTCGCAGTCGGTTGCCCTGGCAGGATGATCCCGCCACCACGCACGTGAGATCCTTGCAGGTGGCGAAGGCCACGTTTTTGCCACCAGGCGCGGAGTTCTTGACCAAGTGTTGGTCCGTGCACTGGTCGCAAACAACAGCCGGCACCAGGTCGGTCTTTGTCGTTGCCGCTCTCTTGCCAGAGGGCGAGGACCACGCGCCTCTCGACGAGGGGGAGGTGAGCTTAGGGGGCGTGGAGAATGGAGAGGCGGGGGTTGCAGCACCACCAGGTTCGCCACCGACAGCAGCAGCTTGGCCGCCGACAGCTGCACCTATCTATGCCGTTCGTCGAAGGCGAGACGCCTCTTTTAGGCGCCGTGCGAAGAGCTGTCTACTGGTTGGCAGTTTGCGGAAGAAGAAAGAAGAAAAGGTTGTTTGGCTATTTGGCGAAGAAGAAAGAAGAAAAGGTTGTTTGGCTTTTCGGCTGTTTCAAAGAAGGAAGAAAGGTTGTTTGGCTGTTCGGCTGTTTCAAAGAAGAAGGGCTGTTTGCGAAGAGCTGTCTATCAGTCGGTCTGTCTGCCAAGAGCTAGCAAGTGACAACGACCTCAAAAATCGTAATTATAGTTGTATCTATATATATCATACTACGTATACGCTCAAACAAAAGCAAGGTATGGACGAATGTATTATTATTAATATTAATAGTACTGTTGTAGTCTCATTGGTACTAAATAAGTAAAAAAAAGTGAATTTAGAAAAAAAAGGGTGGATGGTGCGAGTCGAACCTCGGAAACGAAAATTTTATCGCGCGCAGTATAGACGTCTATGCTATTACAGTGCTCGAACAACTGGCACGTCGCGATTTTTACGCAATCTACAACACTTTGCTCGATCTCCTACTACAGCCGTAGAGTAGCTTGTACAGGTACGACTGCATATACAGCAATACTGCTGTAGAATGCCACGCGAGGAACGTACGTGTATTGACCCCCTTTCAGCTGGCTCTAGGATCAGATTCTATCGGTCAGCAATGTAGGACACACAGCAATGAGAACTACTGCTGTAAGTATGTTTTGTACGAAACGCTGCTGTACGAATACTTTGTTGTACAGCACGAACGATTTGTTCTTGTTGTACTCGAGACGACGAATATATCGATCCGGGGATAATGGGTCACACACTGCGGAAGGTTCGTGCATCGGCCAATGCCAATGACAACAACAACGAACTACAGTGAGTAGTAATGAGCTTACAGCGCGGATCTTCTACAAGCGCAGAGTACGCTGCCTGCTGCTGCTGTTGGCGCACTGTGTTGAGCACAGCTGGAGCAGTGACAAAGTTTGGATCACGCACAGCAATAAGCAGAAGAAGAGGATGCTGAAGCAGGGAGAGAGGTGTGTGATGCTGGTTGGTGTGTTCGTGCGTGGTCAAGTGATCGATCGAATAAACCTACTGTGATAGCCGCTGTACGATCATCCATACGCGCAAGGTGTGCCCACTGCTGCTGCTGCTGGGCAGCAGGGCAGCAGGGTGGTGGTGCTGTAGGAAGCTGGAGGTATAAGCACGCTCTGTGCACTGCTGTGGCTATTGTTCTCTAGGCGGTGGTCCGTGCTCCGAGCAACACAAAAAAATATGTACAGCAGGGATATATACGTCCTCCTGGGCATATACGGATCAGAAATGCGGATTGCAGGCTCCGACAAACGCAACTAACCACAGCAACACTGCGCATAAGGGTGTGTCGTGCACGCACGGCGGGTGGGCGGGGGGGCGGCAGCGTTGGAACGTTGGGATCTGTGTTACAGCAGGGTACAGCTCTCAGACCGTAAAAAGGACCTGCGTTCGTTAGATCTCTGAGGCCGGCTCACCTGTTGTTTGGGACTTCGAGGAAGTGCCTTCAAGCGGTAATGATCGGGTTATGCAGAACGTGGATCGATGCAATGCGATAGATGCGAGCAGTCAGCGTGAACACTCAACGAAGCACCACAGACACGATGACGGGCACGACGGGCACGGCAGGGCCCAAGGGGCTGGGGGTCGATAGGACAGGTATCACAGATCACTTGGCTTTGACTTTCTTTCTTCACTCTTGGTGGTGTTTTGTAAACACCGGGTGGTCCCGGAACGTCGTTGCTGGCTCTGTACCCGAGACCGAAGGCGTTCCCACACCGGGGATCCTCCCTGCCCCTGTAAGATCCGCCCAGAGGATGCTAACCAAAGCTTGCCCTCTGCCTATCGAATAGACCCGACGCGTGACCCTGATCAGGACAGTGGTCTCGCGCCGTATTATCCTCCCCATGGCGCTGGTCACGACAGTCACAGCGCTATGAACCTCCCTCCCTGGCGCCACCCGCTGTAACACCCCCCCTGCCCGACACATAACCATTGTCGGCACAAAGCCGGCGCCCCGGTGCTAGCCCGGCGACAGCGTGTGCGCTTTCCTCCTCGGACACCCCCCCAGACCGGCGCATATGAGCGACGGTGCTCAGCGGGTATTACGGTCATGGACCGCTGCAGCGCCTGCGCCTTCCACCTCCGCACCTCGCCGTCGGCTCGATGTTGCAGCTCCTCTCCTTCCCTTAGCGCTGCCCTCAGACGGTGGTAGGAAGAGCGGCGGTCCTGACCATCGTCCAAACGTTCTTCAGCATTCCTCTTCCGTCCATCGCCGTCGGCCCGATGTTGCAGCGCCCTTCCTCTCCGCGGTGTTGCCCTTGGACGGTGGTAAGAAGAACGGCGGTCCTGACCTTAGTCCAGATGTTCTTCAGCTTTCCTCTTCCATCCATCGCCGTCCGCCCGATGTTGCAGCGCCCTTCATTTCCGCGGTGTTGCCCTTGGACGGTGGTAAGAAGAACCGGTGTCCTGACCTTAGTCCAGATGTTCTTCAGCTTTCCTCTTCCATCCATCGCCGTCCGCCCGATGTTGCAGCGCCCTTCATTTCCGCGGTGTTGCCCTTGGACGGTGGTAAGAAGAACGGCGGTCCTGACCTTAGTCCAGATGTTCTTCAGCTTTCCTCTTCCATCCATCGCCGTCCGCCCGATGTTGCAGCGCCCTTCATTTCCGCGGTGTTGCCCTTGGACGGTGGTAAGAAGGACGGCGGTCCTGGCCTTCGTCCAGAAGTTCTTCAGCCTTCATCCCCCGTCTATAGCCGTCGGCCCAATGTTGCAGTTCCTCTTGTTCCCGCGGTGCTGACCTTGGACGGTGTTGAGAAGAGCGGCAGACCTGACCCTCGTATAGTCTTCACTTGTAACTGCCAGCGCCACATCTGTCTAACACGCTCGGAGCATGTACTCATCGGCGAAAAAACATGTTTTCTTCCTGGCTCACCTGCATCTGAGGTGGGGGTTCCTCTCCAAGGCCTACGTCTGCACTTTGACAATAACCTACACGTTTAAGCTTTTGGCCAGACATACATTCCACTGAAAGCTACCATCGTCCCACCCCACCACCTAACCTTTAACTGAGACTGCAGATAATTCTGCCAGTCCTGGTCGTATGACTATATACGTGGCCACACTACCGAGACGCTGCGGTGGCTGTCCACTTTGCCCCTCTCTATATATCTGCGGGCTTGACTCGTCAAACCTGTTATAACGGTTCACCGATCAGTATTCCAACATACTCACGTACTTGTTGCATCGATGTGGCAAAACTTCACGTACCTTTGTCACGGTTCAGCGTGCGCAGTGGCCTATGTCGATGCTTCCACCATTCACGTGCCTTCGCCAGACGTTTCTCACTGTACCTTCCTTCAACAAATGTTTCTACGTAAGTTAGAATCCATCTGCTACTCTGAAGTTCGTCCAGATATCTCTAGTTTCTTGGTATGGATACCACATTTTGATATATTGACAGAACAAAAGAAACCAGCTTAGAGATCGAGGATTTCTTCCCAGCTCATCTTTGCCAGCTTCCACGCTAGTCCTTTGCAAGCTGTGTGTGTTACTTCGGTCGCGCGTATCACGCGTTTTATATATTATATACGTAGGCCTTTCTTTTAGTGATGATCTCAAACTTCTCTGCATTGAGAGTAGGTATTCCTTGCGAATGTGGAGGTCGTTTTATGTATACATCCATCACGGGCTGTAGGAAGTTCATGAGTTCTTTCTACTCCGGGCCAAAAATAATTTTCGATTGACTTAGGTCGTTTCAAGGTACTGACGTTCACGCCACATCGACTTGCTGGCACTAGCCAAGGTAAATATTTGATTCCAAGTTAAGTAAGTGTTTGAAGCTACTGGCGTTTGCGCCACCTCTATTCGAGTGACCTAGGTCGCTTCAAGGTACTCCACATCGACTTGCTGGCGCTAGCCAAGGTAAATATTTGATTCCGAGTTAAAAAGTGTTTGAGGGTACTGACGTTTACGCCACCCCCCCAGCACGGACACTGTCCACTCGTGAAACTTGTTCGTGGAAAAATCAATCACGCGTCTTAAAACGGCATTCGTGCAGACCTACTTCCAAATCGTACGCCTCGTATGCTTTTTGTGGAAGTAGTTGCAGCAAGGTGGAGACAAACACCCCCCCAGAACAGAAACTGCCCACCACCTACTGGCATTCCAATCACACCTGTCGATTCGTTCCTTCAACCCTCGACCACTATGCTTGGAGCGACCAATAGTATCCTGTTAGGTTGCGCAGATCATACCAAAGGTCGTCACGTTCCATCTCGGTTTAGCGTCTCACAAATGTGTACCTGTGCATGGTGTGGCGACTTGCACATGCACTCGTTCCTTCCTACATGTGTGTATCCAATTGTTATGATACCTGGTATACGCCTTCTCATGTACCTCCTGTGCGCGTGACGTCGAGTATCTGTATATAAACTAAATCTGTGTGAACAACCGTAAAGCCTAGGTATTATCACGAAAACGTATAGCAAAACACTGATGGTCTGTATCCCCCTGATATTTGGTTAAGGAGCCTGGTCGGTCCTAATAGATGCTTGGCTGTATCCAGCTATACCACTCTTAGCTGGGGTTTTGTGTCGACTTGCCTCTTATTCGACTGTCACTGTTGTTGTGCCATCGTGGCGATCAAAGATAGTCACCTGGAGAGCAGCAGTCAAGCAGCGAATGAGTATATGCGTCCTGGGGAGGGTTTTTACTATCGGAAAATGCCAGGTTTTCTCTGCCCAGTTTGGTTTGCATAGTGTATCTCGAATCCACCGCTTAGGATGCATGTATCAGTTCTCGGAGAGCAGTCGCAATTCCTGCAGGCAAAGCACTCATGATCGGAGCCAACGCTCCGGGGTCCTTTCGGCACGATATAGCAAAGACCAGTTTTCACATCAAGGTTTATATTCTTTTCTAAAGTTCTAGCCCGCTCTATGCTGGGTGTACATGTCACGCTCACACTCTGCTCTAGTTCATGCACAGACTATTCTTTCTTTGTCTTTTTGTTTTTAGCTCTATTAATAGGGCGTAAATGTAACAGCATGGACACGTTCATGGTGTCATTCATTTGCGATTGGCACGGGATGGTATGCACCATATCGAATAGCTCGTTAATACCGTTTCTCTCACCTACCGGTACAGCACTATTTCGTACTTGTTTGTTTGCTCCAGTCGCGATGTATTTTAGTTTTACAGCCTGTTCTGTGACCACCGGTGGGATTTCAGGAGTTTGAGCTACTATTGTTATTGTGTGAGAACATCACCCGAAATGCGTACTACAATAGTATGTATTTGACCACCCCACATTCTTGGAGGAGTTACAGCGTTTACCTGCTGGTCAGATTCGTTCTCGGACAACCCAATCTTCAGATGATACTTACGCAAGGGGTGGATCTAACAACAGGCAGTGTATTCTTCAAACCAAACCGATCTTGAAACCCCTCTACGCCCACCGACCATGCAGTGTTTCTTCGTACGCGTTTGCTCATTTATCACACCAGGTACCTTATATATTTTTTCGTTACGTAGTTATGTATGTACGATACAGATATATCATTGATTTCCATCCCATTCGTTATCTTCGACCTTTTTTCTCTATCCCTCCTACGTATAGACATCCGGTGTCACACAGCAAGCTCTTTATTCCTCTCCCCGATGTGGTCTGTGCCTTGGGTTTTAGTTCTTCGTTGCGCCTACACTCGTTAGGCGATCTCAGCAGTTGATTCCACACCTTTTTGTTGTATATATTGCGTGAATCCCCGCCTCACCCATCTTGAGATTCGAGCTCCATGGTTCAACGCAAAAAACAGAAGGGATACTCTAGACCACGCGGGTCTTTAGATGAAAAGAATAGGCCGACCATATCAAAACCAACGAAACTCTTTCAGGGCACGACCCAGATCGGGTATACGTATGTATATCATATAAGGTCGAGCCCTAATAAATACCATGGTATCATCTTTGTGTTTCTGTGCGGACATTATTAACGTAATCTACAGCAGATAATAATGCTTCAATCGAATTTTTGGCCATGGACGGAGAAGTACAACATTAATAGTATCGTACGAAGCTCATGCACAACAGTAATTATCTCATTGCTCACTTCCTCGCCGTAGTGGACAGAATTATACGGGGTATCTGCCAAGAGTAAACTGAGGCTGTGCGATACCGCTCGGTATACTGAAGATACTGCTTGCTGTATATTATAGAATATGAATGAAAGCAACATACTTTGCAGTCAGCATGAATAATGTGCGATCGTACGGATGTAAAAACCTTTTTATAACACTACTGGATGTAGAATGTATGGAGACCCCACGGATATGAGCCGTAGGGGTAAGTACTTCCTTTATGTGTGTGCCATACCGTTCTATATGTCGCCGGCGTCCCCGGTAGCTTGGTAGGTGGTCCGCGAGCCTGTCAAGATCAATTTCGTGAGTTCGAGTCTCACCGAGTGCATGCTCATAGGGACTTTTTCTTGCATAAAAAAATTGATAAGCGGAAAGCGCGAAAGCGTGAGTTGGCTACATTCGATGAAAATCGACGAGCAGTGGGAATGCTGAACCCTATGCGCGATAAAAACTAAAGGCACGTACCGGGGGGGAGAAGGGACGACACCTGTGACCACGGCTTGTCCAGAAGATCGTCGAGGGTAAAACCTCGTACGAGTGGGTTGGAAAGTAAAAGTGATGGATAAAAAAAAAATAAATAAAAAAAAATATACCCAAATACATCTCTCCAACCCAGTGTCCGTTCTGATTTATTATTATTTGCAGACAAAGCAATGAGTAAAGCAAGAAAGCAAGGGAAATGCCAGCGTACCGGTGAATACCGGGTAAAGCAAGTGAATTGCCAATGTACCGGGTACGAGAATACCGTAACGGGTAGAACAAGTGAAATGCCAACGTACCGGGTACGGGAAGACCACAACACCGGCTATGTTGTGAGCATATGAGTCGTTGTATAGTTCTCAGTTTCAACGTAGCTTTCATGCGGTGTTTTCAACCGAATAAAAACCTGATTGCTGTACTGGACAGCTGACCGGTTTCACTGCAGTACTTCATGCCGGGAGGCAGCAGTGTTGATACGTTGCTGCGGCAGCAGTGTGGGACACTATTTTAGGGCCCAGGATCGAGGGAGATCTTGCCGTACGACCTATAGTATCATCAACTGCTACAGTTAATTTCATTATAGTATGAATACCATATAGAACGGCTTCACAACAGTACTTTATGCCGAGAGGCAGTGGTGTTGATGCTTTGGTGCGGTAGTAAGGGACAACTATCGTAAGGCCCAAGGATCGAGGGAGTTCTTGCCGTACGACCAATATTATTACCCATATATTTATATACATCCTCCAGGTTGTTTGTTGTCTTGAGTTTTTAGACCAACGTCTTCTACCCAGCTTCACTTTCATCCAGCTTCAAGTATGCCCCGTGTGAATATGGTGTATGTGTGTGTTTTTCACATTAAACCGTTCTTCTACTCGTCGACATCCAGCAATAGTGTCCGTGCTGATTCTTCACCCTAGATATATACATACGGGTGTTGTGTAGTGCATCCAGCAGATACTGCCGTGTAGGTACTGTTTCAACGAGTCAACATGATAACTCGTCAAGATAGGAAGAGAGATAGGCTCAAGGGTCCCTCGGGATCTTGCCATACAATTTTAAAATCATGGATATATTGTACACGTCCTCTATGTACGTTTGTCCAAAAAGCAGATGTACTGCGAGCCAAAGGGTCCCTCGGGTTCTAGCCGTACATCAGTTTTAGTATTATGGACATATTGTATACGTCCTCTATGTACGTACGTGTCAAAAGCGTGCTGCGAGCCACCTGCGAGCCAAAGGGTCCTTCGGGATCTTGCCGTACAGTTTTTGTATTATGGGTATATTGTATACGTCCTTTATGTACGTATGTATGTGTAAAAAGCATACTGCGAGCCACCCCCCCTGTACGCTTGTGGTTTAGTATTCACCAACCCCGTATATAGATAAATCAACCTTGTTCGGGAAATAAATAAACAAAAACTGCAGGTACAGCGTATAGCAGCAGTATGGTTCCTGTATTTTCTTCCAAATTACATGCACTTAGACTGATATTAATACCAATAGTGCACGGCAGTGCAGGTCGTCAGCAATATTCCCTTAATCGTTTTGAGCATCGTGCGTAGTGTTTAGACTACTGATAGCATTGTAGAGACGGAGATATGGCTCTTCTGTGTAATTCCGAGTTGAGGCGCCTTTGCTCCGGGCGGCGGTAGGCAAGGTTTCGTGGCATGGTAAGCTCATCAGAAGTAACTACGTCCAGCTTCACACTTAGAACCATCTATGGGAGGCGCTCATCCCGCAATGATATTCAAAAGTACTCCCTACTACTGCTGTTTCGATACCAGCAGCGAGATATTCTTGAACACCAGTACATGTGATATGTGACAACAAAAATACTGACGGTTGATCAGGTTGGGCTGACTAATTGAGTCGTACATATGTTGACAGCCCACGGCAATACTTTCCATGGTAGTCTAAATGAATACAGCACATCAATCAATTTACTACTCGGATTCCATGCCTTTCCGAACACACCGGGCAGGTCGTCACTGGTATGCGCTACGTCATGCTTGCTACCGGTATCTCATTGGGTCTATGTCCTTGGTCTTACATCGGTCGTCCCGCATATTACGGCATGCGCTGCGCGAGTTTTCTAGCTTTGGTGCGTGACTTGAAGTCTAAGTCAATCAGGGCGACACAGCAGCCTACCCCCCCCATTTTTCTTTTTTTGCGCTCGAGGAAAAACGTACCAGCAAGAATAATACGTATAGCATTTTCGACTGGATACGACATCAGAAAAAGAGAAGGATCACCACGGTTGTGTTTCACCCGCTCCATACCTGTTGCCCTGGTACTACTCAGGTTTGGCTGCATCTATATATCTAGCCCTAGCCGTCTGGACACAGCAAGCCACACCTTCCTCCGTTGTGTGCAAGCTCATCATCGTCCAGCTCGAACTATGTCACCCCGTGTGACCCGTGCCCCCCGAGGGCTTGCGTAGCCGATCTTCATCTGCTCCAGTTTTTTTTTTGTCATTTCCTCTTGTACTTGGCTTTCAGTCCTCCAGGTGTTGTACCTGATACTCGAGCGCAACGCTCGGTTGGTATACAACACAGAAAATGGTACGACCGGAGACATCGAAGAGGGTCAAACGTGCATCGGACTTTCCATTTGGTGTGCATAAAACGACGATTGGTCTACTACTACTGATGTAGTCTACAAACATCGCGGCAAGAATACTAGTGACCAGAGTATACGTGGTTTTCTCGAAAGTTCTATGTTTGCCAGCCGACAATGCACGGTGTTGTCCAGGTGTTTCATGGTCCTATAGGGTTACGTACGCCCAAACGACGTAAGGCTCAACGTTGATAGTTTCCGGTATCACCTAACCAGGCAAACGGTACACGAGAGTATGCGTGCATTAGTACGTACGGCACCTTTGGCTTGTATCGATACCTGTCGATTGCATTCGGTTTTGAAAACAATAAGTGGTCAATAGCATGCAGTCATTTATTAACGAGCATGCATGTGTGTGCGATCATGAACAACGAGAGCGAACAGACGAGCACGAGCAACAGGAAACGGAGCACGAGCAACGAGTATGTTGCACTTACCAGATAAGTATCTTCAAAGCCTCACGAAACAAACAAGCAGAGCACCATTGGCAGCGTGAATACATAACAGCATATTGCACGTATCACCATCATACAAGGCAGGCAACAACGAAAACATGTGCATGTATGCATATACCAAGTAACTGGTATGCAAATAAAGTATTATGCAAGATCAAACGTGGGATTATACAAAGAACACGATGACATTGTTTCACACGTTTGCAAACGCTCCGATCTCTTGCAAACGTTTTGCGAACACTCAGATCTCCTGCAATGCACTTCGATCAGCCTGGGTTCATCATGTTACAGCAGGGTACAGCTCTCAGACCGTAAAAAGGACCTGCGTTCGTCAGATCTCTGAGGCCGGCTCACCTGTTGTTTGGGAGTTCGAGGAAGTGCCTTCAAGCAGTAATGATCGGGCCACGCAGAACGTGGATCGATGCAATGCGATAGATGCAAGCAGTCAGCGTGAACCCTCAACGAAGCACCACAGACACGATGACGGGCACGACGGGCACGCTAGGGCCCAAGGGACTGGGGGTCGATAGGACAGGTATCACAGATCACTTGGCTTTGACTTTCTTTCTTCACTCTTGGTGGTGTTTAGTAAACACCGGGTGGTCCCGGAACCTCGTTACTGGCTCTGTACCCGAGACCGAAGACGTTCCCACACCGGGGATCCTCCCTGCCCCTATAAGATCCGCCCAGAGGATGCTAACCAAAGCTTTTGCCCTCTGCCTATCGAATAGACCCGACGCGTGACCCTGATCAGGACAGAGGTCTCGCACCGTATTATCCTCCCCATAGCGCTGGTCACGACAGTCACAGCGCATTGAACCTCCCTCCCTGGCGCCACCCGCTGTAACAGTATCTCTGTGACGTAGCTTTGTTACCACAGAACTTATATCTCTCTACTAATAGTATTGAAGAATCGGCACGGACGCTGGTCCTGGGACTGGATGCCAACGGGTAGGAAGAACGGTTTAATATGAAGACAACAGCAGTAACAACAACATGGCGCGGTGATATTTTGTTTTCCCATATGTATACGTATATTTGTCAAATTTTCGTACTTTTGCCAACTTTTCTCTTCGCACGAGCACTTTTAGGCAAAACACTAAGTACACGGACACGGGAAGCCCTGCCGGACACATTGGTCTAGGTTTCGGCGCGATCCGTGCACTCTGAAGCGCGTGGCAGGCGCTTTTAAAAAAAAAATATCCGGCGGGAGTGGATAAGACGATTTGCGTGGTTTCAGTAAAGAGGCCATATTTTGTACGTACGACCACTTGCAATAAGACCGAAAAAAAAAAAAAAAAACGCTCTGGGGGGGAAGCGATTTCTAGATATGAAAAGCGGAATAGTTTAGATGAAACAGGATGAATCAACAATAATATTAATATCCTGTTTCCTCCGTCTTGTTTTCTTGGGAAATAGGGCTGGCATGTGGCATACCAAAGCACAGCAGTACGAGGCCCTGGTCTACGGCAGAGCTCTTGACCAACACTGCGAGGGAATCACGGCGGCATCCCCACCTGCTTCTGTAGTTTACTAGCATGCTAGGACGATGTCCTCGTGGCGTTGTTTGATTTGTTATTTGCTGTAGTTCCGAGTACTACTGCTGTGCTGCTGCTGTATGTAGTAGAAGCTCACAGCCCAGCTTTGTGCCCGTACCTTTATTTTTGCTATATACTATACTCGCACGAGAACTGGCTGTTGTACAGCAGCAGCAGTATATTTTTTGTTGTTAACTCGATGCTCGTGTATCGCATTCACCAACGAGCTTGCCGGGTCTCGATTCGGCGGCGTGCGACTGGTGAAGCGTCGATGCGCACAAAGAACGCCGGTGGCAGCGCGAAGTGCGTCGGTGGAGTCGCTGTTGTTGAGTGACTTCCCAAGATGGTGATAGAGGATGTGGCTTCACAAGGATGTGTTGGGCCATGTACATTATTGTCATTTTTCGCGACATGCCGTGGCATGCCGTGGCACGACCTGCGGCAAAACTTCCACGGCATACCACGGAATCTTCCACGGACCCCCACGGCATACCATGGGACCCTAACCCTAACCCTAACCCTAACCCCAACCCTAATGCCGTGGAAGGTTTTGCCGCAGGTCGTGCCACGGCTTGCCGCAGGTCGTGCCACGGCATGCCGCGCGAAAAAAGACAAAATAATGTACATCCGTCGATGTGTTGTGCCTTCTTCATGTCTGCTTGGATTTTTTCGTGCGTGTTCGCCGTCTATTTCTGCTCGCTCCTGCCAGGCCTGTGTGACAGGTCATCATCCCTACATGCATTCCGGTTAGCGATAGTGCCTGCTGTTTCCAGCCGCGGAACACCACAACAAGCTGATGAGCGATGTTGCGTCGGCGACCTCGTGCTACTACTGCACTCGTGCTACTACTGCACTGCTGTAGTAGTAGACATGAGGTGCTCGTGGCGCGCGACCTGGTGCGAGTTGTTGAAAGGTGCTGCTGCTGTTGTAATAGTAATTAAAGTTCAGGTCATCCTTGTTATTTTTTCCAACTTTCTGCTCCACACCATTTTTTTGTGTCACTTTGGTACCAGATTACGGGGCCATCACAGAACCTTGAGCAAAACTAGAGGGACGAGGAGCCGTGACCTTGACCTGTCTTTTTTATGGTGGACTCCGACGGCGCACACATCAACAAATGCTCGTACCGTCGTGTCCGGGGCTAGAGGCAAAAATAGTTTATCGCCCGATAGCCTGCTCCAAGTCCTTGCACAACAACCCACACACAGGCATACGAATAGACTATGGAATCGTGCTCGTATTTTTAATAGACTACATCATTCAGCTGTGAGTTTTTCCACCTTTCTGCAAACTTTCTGCTCCACACCATTTTTTTGTGTCACTTTGGTACCAGATTACGGGGCCATCACAGAACCTTGAGCAAAACTAGAGGGACGAGGAGCCGTGACCTTGACCTGTCTTTCCTATGGGTGACTCCGACGGCGCACACATCAACAAATGCTCGCACCTTCGTGTCCGGGGCTAGAGGCAAAAATAGTGTATCGCCGATAGCCTGCTCCAAGTCCATGCACAACAAGCACACAGAGAGGTAGACGAATAGTCTAACTAACTGCTGCCTTGCTCATTGGCTGGTCAGTTGTATCGGTGGGATGAGGGAATCATGGTTCTGTGATGGCCCTCTAGTTTTGCTCAAGGTTCTGTAATGGCCCCGTAATCTGGTACCAAAGTGACACAAAAAAATGGTGTGGAGCAGAAAGTTTGCAGAAAGTTCGAAAAACTCACAGCTGAATGACGTAGTCTATCAAAAATACGAGCACGATTCCATAGTCTATTCGTATGCCTGTGTGTGGGTTGTTGTGCAAGGACTTGGAGCAAGCTATCGGCGATAAACTATTTTTGCCTCTAGCCCCGGACACGACGGTACGAGCATTTGTTGATGTGTGCGCCGTCGGAGTCCACCATAAAAAAGACAGGTCAAGGTCACGGCTCCTCGTCCCTCTAGTTTTGCTCAAGGTTCTGTGATGGCCCCGTAATCTGGTACCAAAGTGACACAAAAAATGGTGTGGGGCAGAAAGTTGGAAAAAATAACAAGGATGACCTGAACTTTAATTACTATTACAACAGCAGCAGCACCTTTCAACAACTCGCACCAGGTCGCGCGCCACGAGCACCTCATGTCTACTACTACAGCAGTGCAGTAGTAGCACGAGTGCAGTAGTAGCACGAGGTCGCCGACGCAACATCGCTCATCAGCTTGTTGTGGTGTTCCGCGGCTGGAAACAGCAGGCACTATCGCTAACCGGAATGCATGTAGGGATGATGACCTGTCACACAGGCCTGGCAGGAGGGAGGAGAAATAGACGGCGAACACGCACGAAAAAATCCAAGCAGACATGAAGAAGACACAACACATCCTTGTGGAGCCACATCCTCTATCACCATCTTGGAAAGTCACTCAACAACAGCGACTCCACCGACGCACTTCGCGCTGCCACCGGCGTTCTTTGTGCGCATCGACGCTTCACCAGTCGCACGCCGCCGAATCGAGACCCGGCAAGCTCGTTGGTGAATACGATACTGAGAACGATCATCGAGTTAACAACAAAAAATATACTGCTGCTGCTGTACAACAGCCAGTTCTCGTGCGAGTATAGTATATAGCAAAAATAAAGGTACGGGCACAAAGCTGGGGTGTGAGCTTCTACTACATACAGCAGCAGCACAGCAGTAGTACTCGGAACTACAGCAAATAACAAATCAAACAACGCCACGAGGACATCGTCCTAGCATGCTAGTAAACTACAGAAGCAGGCGGGGATGCCGCCGTGATTCCCTCGCAGTGTTGGTCAAGAGCTCTGCCGTAGACCAGAGCCTCGTACTGCTGTGCTTTGGCATGCCACATGCCAGCCCTATTTCCCAAGAAAACAAGACGGAGGAAACTGGATATTAATATTATTGTTGATTCATCCTGTTTCATCTAAACTATTCCGCTTTTCATACCTAGAAATCGCTTCCCCCCCAGAGCGTTTTTTTTTTTTTTCGGTCTTATTGCAAGTGGTCTATTGTCATGCTCCCTGTTTTCTCCCCCCGGCTCTCATGAGCTGTGAGCACACAGCTCAGGCATATACCAGGTACACAACAGACAACATGCACAGATCCCATCGTTCCAACGCTGCCGCCCACACGCCGTGCGTATTCGGCACGCCCATATGCGCAGTGTTGCTGTGGTTGGTTGAGTTTGTCGGAGCCTGCCGTCCGCATTCCACGGTCTGAACCCAGGATGACGTACAATATCCCTGTACATTTTTTTTGGGTTGTTTGCACGGAGCACAGTCCACCGCCTAGAGCACAATACCCACAGCAGTGCACAGAGCGTGCTTACCTCCAGCTTCCTACAGCACCACAACCAACCCTGCTGCCCAGCAGCAGCAGTGGGCACACCTTGAGCGTGTGGATGATCGTACTGCGGCCCATTCTTACAGCAGCGTTCGTACAAAATATACTTACAGCAGTACAGTAGTTCTGATTGCAGTGTGTCCTACATTGCTGGCGGATAGATCCTAGAGCCAGCTGAAAGGGCATCAGTACAGGTACGTTCCTCGCGTTGCATTTTACAGAAGTACTTCTGCATATGCAGTCGTACCTGTACAAGCTACTCTACTGCTGTAGGAGATCATGCAAAGTGTTTTGGATTGCGTGAAAAACACGACAAGCCAGTTTGTTGTACGAGCACTGTTCTAGCGCACACGTTTATACTGCGCTGGATATGTAACCTTTATTTTCGTTTCCGAAGTTCGACTCGCACCATCCACGTTTTTCTTTTTAGTTTCACTTTTGACTATTTGTGTACCGGGACTACAACAGAGTACTACGGTAATAAAAATAATACATTCGTCCACACCTTTTGCTTTTCTGAACGTATAATATGATAGTCTAAGAGTACATGTTACTTGTGTGTGTTTAGCCCAAATTAAAGAGTTTGGACGCGCTTGCGTGTGGCGTGCGTTCATACCTCAACATTTCACAGCTACTCCGAATACTTGGGAGTAAAGCAAAGTATGTTCGATACTGCTGCTATTATTACCGTAGGTACTTCGTACACTCGCAGTATTTCGGGGGTTTTGTACTCGAGATACTGCGAGTGCTCGCATTATTTTGAGGTTCTGTAGATACTACTGCGTATACTTTCTTCGGACTTCTGTACGGCGGGTACTACAAGTATACCAGTAAGTACTAGTCTTTAGCAGTATTTCGTCCGTTAGTAGTGTTCGTACTGCTGCTTCTTCTGCGAGACTCAGTACTCGCAGAAATGAAATACCCTCAATATGCCCAGTATACTTCGAGCATGAAGTATACTTCAACCGTTTGTGCACCGTGTCGACAAGTCTCGGGCCCAGCGTTCGGCACAAAACGCACCCAGATAGTCCCACACGAGTGGGAGTTGGAGCAAACTACTTTCGCTGGAGACAACTTGAGCACTCAGAGCAGTCTGCCAGTATTTCGATATAATATTATGCATGTGACGGCGAATGCTCTCAGTTACTGTATCTCGAGGTTCTGTACTGCGCATATATTGCCTTCACCCCAAGTATTTATTTCGTGTTTCGATACTACTGCGGGTACATACTTTAAGCAACCTGTATCCTCGGGGTTCGGTACTGCTCACACTGTCAATACTCTCAGTATTTGGGCCGCCTCAGCACTCGCAGTAGTTTTGCCGCCAGTACTCTAATACTCTCAGTACTCGGACTTCGATTTGTTCTCGAGCATGTACCTGTGAAATCTTGATATTATACCCTGAGCACCAAGAAACTTTTATTTTGGGGGAACATATATATCGTAGTACCAGTATGTATCTATGTGCTGCACCTTATTACTCAGCCGGTCACAAATTATGGCGCAACCTCGACCTCGCGCAACTTTTATGTACTTACGAATTCATCGCCGCGAGTCAGCTGGATCAGTATATCTCCACTTACCGATACCCTATTATATATTATTGTAGGAATGATCCCACACCAATTCTGCGAACAGCAGTATAATCTGGTCTGTCCTCAAAAATTTGTATGTTGTGTGTGTGTGTTCTTAACGTTATAATGATGGTTGGGTGCAGATGCTACTTCTAAACAAGTGTGCAGGGTTTCATACGAGTACGAGTATTATATTTTCGCTCTTGCGCCACTCCCCTGTTAATACGGCACCTCCCGGAGGGGAACCTTGTGTAAAATATATTTTTTATTTTCTCATATGTTCTGACAGTCCCGTGACTGACTTTTCAGCTTTTGCTCGTACCCTCCCCACAAGGTCACACTTCCATCTGATGTCAAACTTCTACGGGTTTCTACCTTGTCAGCTTACGTGAATACCTGGAGATTATTTTCAGCGCGGACACCAATCCGTTACTTCGCTGTCGGTGCAGCATCTCACCGCACCATTGCCACACCGGGTGCCGTTGGCACTTCATCCGTCTCCTCCTCGAGTAACTAGTCGTCTACTGGTACCACCGTTCTCCTCAAGTCTACTCGTCGTGGTGAGGTTTTTGTTGTGGGTGGGTACGTACGTTCCCTGTGTCTTTTGTTTTATCTTTTAGTGGTTCAGGTCGAGCGTCACCCGCGCGTACGCATGATACATGACCTTTGAAATCCAGGAGGCACCTCTGCCCCGCCAAAGCTTTGGCGCCCTTTGCGCCTTGCAGCGAATGGACGTATTCCAGGATTTCGAGCATCGGCTTGGTTCATACCAGGTAGCATGGTGTGCAGACGCTTGCTACGACAGGTATTTTTTTTTTTTGGCCAGACAAGTTCTTGTTGACACAGATAAAATAGTAACCAACGACTGCGTTCTCTCTATTTCACTATAAAAATATCACATAGATGTTGTTGTTGTTGTTGTTGTTTTCGTCCTTTCTACCAGTCGACGTCCAGCACAACCAGTGTCCGTGCCGATTCTTCAATCCTAGAGAGATACAAGTTCTGAGGTCTAAAAGCTACGCCACAGCAAAGATACGATGTTGCCACGTATGCAATGCAATACCACATATACCACGTATATTTTTGTTTCTTTTTTTTGTTTCTTTTCCCTTTCGAGTTATCTTTGTTTTTGTTTTGTTTTTGTTTCTCTAGGTCATGGAATGGGTATGTCATGCCTGTCGTACGCAGTATGATGACATGGCATTGCATTGCATACGTGGCAACGTAGTATCTCTGTGGCGTAACTTTGTGACCACAGAACTTGTATCTCTCTAGGTTTGAAGAATCGGCACGGACACTGGTTGTGCTGGATGTCGACGCGTAGAAAGAACGGTTTAATGTTAAGAAAACAACAACAATACCATATCATATTGCGTACGACAGCCACGACATGCATATTCCATGACCTAGAGAAACGAAACGCAACAAAAAGAAAAAAAAAACATAGAAGACAATGCGAAAGAGAAAAAGTATCAAGAAAAAAAAAATAATATATATATAGAAACAAACCATCGTGTCCCCCCCCCCCCCAGGATAAAATAGGAAAAAGAAGAAAACACCACTATTAATATTCGTCGTCAACAGAGTAAGACTTAGAACCAAGGGGAAAGAACAGGAAAACCAAACAAAGCACAAAGCATCCTCCAGGCAGCGGCAGCAGTTTTTCGTACTAGTAGCACAGTCAAGGTCTTCCTGCTGGTCTGCCTGGTACCTTGCTACCCTGTCTACCACCTCCGTCCAGCGTTCAACTATGCGAAAGCCCCTCGGCGTCAGACAATACGAAACAAGCAAAGCAGTCTCGTAATCCACCCACGCCACACGACTTCATTAATAAGGCTTATCAATCGGAGAAAGGAATAAGATGAAAATCACATAGCGTCAGCACAAAGAAGAAAATAAAATGAAATAGAAATAACAAAAGGAAGACCACGTTCGAACCATTTGCATCAGTTGATGGTACGAGTAGTATAAGCATGTTCTACTTCTTGGTGTGCCCGGTACCTTGCTACCCTGTCTGCCATCTCCGTCTCCGTACTTCCGTCCACTGCAGTTTCCTTCTACTCCTATTCCGCCCTCGTTCCGCATTCCCTTGGTCGGGTCTTTTGCTACTCCTCTTGTTGCCCCCCCTCCCCCATTCCCTTAGACACCACCCACGGCGGATGCGCGGCGCTGCCTACTCAGCTCAGCCCCGGCCTCGTGCCACCTCACCATAGTAGAGCTATTATAATAACAGTGGGCGATCTCAGTCGAAATACCTATTAGTCACTGCAGAATATTCCAGAAATTCAAAATTCGTATCTCTAATTTTGCATCCTCCTCCATGTCGAGTTGACTCGCCTCATATGGAGTATAGAGTTACCCTGACGAGTGGCATTGGTAGACACATTTGGTTGTCCACTTCCACGAAAAAATGCATGATAGTTAATGAAGAAGCCGAAATGGTGGGGGGGGGGGGGCGGGGCTGCCTTGGCCCGTCCCCAATCATGCGTACGCCTTCCTTACTCCTATATAAATTAGCCGGAGGGAAGAGAGAAAGGGGGGGCGGTCGCCCCGTCCCTTTTGCTTTCTTACGTCTCCCCCCCCCCCCCCCCCACACAAACGAAACGCGGTCGACCTCCTTACCGGTCGCGCTCCGCTAGTGGCACGCCCCCCCCTGCAGAGCACCCGCTCAGTCCAGGGGCGCTGAATTGCTCAATCGGTCTCGTGGCTCCGTTTCTAACGGCCCTGTCATGTCGGCAACCTCCAACGACTGCCAAACGATTAACACATGATTCCGTTTCTAACGACCCGTGCTATCGGTAAATCACGGCTAATCGACCACTACTTTGCGCGTGCTTTCGGGTGGTGTTTCCGTTTCTGACGACCCGTTCATACCGGGGACCCACCTCGACTGCCAAACGATTATGAGTGTAGTGATTCCGTTTCAAACGGCCCGTGCGATCGGGATTGGCCCACTACTATTCGACCACTATGTGCTTGTGCTTTTGGGTGGTTCCGTTTCTAACAGCCTCTTCGTACCGGGAACACACCACGATTGCTAAACGATTAATGAATGTGATGATTCCGTTTCTAATGGCCCGTGCGATCGGGATTATGCCACCACTTAATCGACCACCACTTACGCGTGTTCTCTAGTGGTTCCGTTTCTAACGGCCCGTGCGATCGGGAACCCACCACGAAAATCAAACGAGTAATATGTAATGATTCCGTTTCAGACGGCCCGTGCGGTCGGGATTAAGCCACTACTAATCGACCACTATGTGCTTGTGCTTTCGGGTGTTCCGTTTTGAACGGCCCGTTCGTACCGGGAACCCACCACGATTGCTAAACGATTTATTGAATGTGATGATTCCGTTTCTAACGGCCCGTGCGATCGGGAACCCAGCACGAAAACCAGAACTCATTAATACGTATTGATTCCATTTCGAACGGCCCGTGCGATCGGGATAAAGCCATTACTAATCGATCACTGTGTCTCCTTTCCATCCGTTTGCCCATCCGCCGTGGGAACTTGTTGCGGGAGGGTGGGCGGGAAGAAAACAACTAGATGACTCCCTGACGTCCCTTACCCGGTTCTATTCAGCTCTTGCAGGGCCTTGCCCGTCAGCTATCTATCCTGGGTACTCGCGGCACCGACGACCACGCTTCACACCGCTCTACCGCTGCTTGGTCGTATCTGAACTGCGTTGGTCTTTCCTGATCAATAATCCGGAACATTCTTTTTCATTCTTACCCCGTACTAAACATCCTGTGTTATTATATAGGAAACCCTCCGAAACAGTCTCATTCCTTCACTGGTTTATCTTTTCTATCCGTTACCCCCCAAACACCAGGTTGCCCCTACGACAACTATCCTCATTACCCCGATATCTAACCGTACTGCCAGAATCCCTTTCCTGCATGGACCTCCTCAATGTACGATGGATCTTATATGCCGTATGTCTGAATACAATCGTAAAAACATTATAACATTGAGATAAAAACGTCTAAACGGCTGGTTTTATCAATTCATTGGATGGTTTCAAGTCTGATAGGCTCAAAAACTATGTACTGTTCAACAGCAACCGACCGCACGTATTCTTAAAAAAATCGAACGAGTACAGACAACAGTAGTAGTCGGAGTTACAGCAAACCAACATATTTACCGCAGATTATTCATTTTTCGCTTCCAACGATTGTTTTTGCCGTACCACCGGATGTATTGGCCCGCTCTCATTTAAAGTAAGTGCGTTCGGTTGCTGTTGAAGAGTACATAGGTTTTTTAGCCTATCATACCTGAATAATTTTTCGAATCGAAGGAGTTAACAGCTTAGACGTGTTTTCTCAACTACCTGTCATTTTATCAAGTTATAAAAATCCAGCGACTCCTACGTGTGCATAGGTATACAAGGCTTTCCTTCGGAGTGGGTATTCCGTCGTTTCTTGTACAAATACATTTAGTTTGGTTGGCTTTGGGCTTTGACGCCAATTGCAGTTGTATTGCAATTGGGGTAATAGCCCAAAGCCAACCAAACTAAATGTTATGACGCCAATTGCAGTTATATTGCCAGTTATATTGCAATTGGAGCGATACCCAAAGCCAACCAAACTAAATGTATTTGTGTAAGAAACGGTGAGGGATATAATAATCGCGTTTATTTGTGAATGTAATGTGAAACGTAAGATCGGGTGACGCAAGAGTAAGAAGAATGGCATTCGTCTAATAATAAGGATAACATATTTCATCAGTGCGGGGAGAGAGTGGAGTAGTGCATGGCACGTGGATGATATACAACATACAGGCTGTTGTTTCAAGGAAGGTTCGGGACAGAGGGGAAAGCAGCAGTGCCGGCAACGACAACGGTTATGGAAATGTTGTATAGTTGCTGGGCGGCCGCGATTTCGATTTAGCCAGCATAGGAGTTTTGATGAGACCTGGTATGTAAATAGTCTTCCAGGCTGCTGTAGTAACGAGGCGGGAGGCCCAGAATGTGGATCTGTCCGCTGTTGAACCCGTTGGGTATGTGTAGGGAGAAATAGTCGTGATTTTGGGAAATGTGGGAATAAGTTGTTGCCTCTCATTCGTCCTGGATGGAGACAATCTGCTTGGCGTCCTGCTTCGGAATTTTGCGAAGCCCTGGAGCAGGCGAAATGGAAGGGAGTCTTTTTGCGCTTGATGATGACGTCTCCGTCTTTGATGGTGGAGTCCGTCAGGCGGGCAGTTGTAGCACTTGCCACCGACCTGGTCGAAGTAAACAGGGTGCGCGGGGCGGGAGTGGCGTGCAGGAAATGGCGGGGGAGGGGGAAGGGGGGGGGGGCGGGGGGGCAGAGTTCACTATTTGTACTGCTCTACAGCGGCACAACAGCAGTACGTAATCGCTTGCTATACGACGGCAGCAGCAGCAGCAGAAGCAGCAAGTACATGCGTAAAACGCAGCAGGAAAACGGCTAAAAAACATTTTTTTAACGTACCAAAACGACCATTTGGGTGCAAAAACGACCAAGAAAAACAGTATTCCGAATACATAAGAACAATCAGTGGATATTGAGCCAGCATTAGCAGTATCAGCAGCAGCAGCAGCAGCAGCCGCAACGGCTTCGAGCAGTGGTTGCGGCAGCATTAGAAACATTAGCAGCAGCAGAAGCAGCAATGGATCGCCGCAGCGTTGGCAGCAGTAGCGGCATAGCAAAGATATGATGAAAAAGAAGAAACAAAGTATGTTCCCTGGTCTCCCGCGACCGCAAAAACTACGGAATTTCATTGGCGAAACAAAAATATGTACACACAAATGACCAACATGATATACAACGCAGCAGCAGCACCACAACAGCGTAGCAGCTATGTGGAAAGAACGAAGCCCAAAACGAGAAAAAAGCAGTACGTACGCAAAATGCGGCAGCAAAATGACCAAAATATTTTTTCCAGGTACCCAAACGACCATTTAGGTACAAAAACGATCAAGAAAAACAATAATCCGAGTACATGCGAACATCCAGTGAATATTGCGGCAGCATTATTGTTAGCAATAGCATTAGCAGCAGCAGCAGCAGCAGCAACGGATCGCCGCAACGTTGGCTGCAGCAGCAGCAGCATAGCAACGATATGAAAAGGAGGAAGAAAAAAACTACGTACCCTGGTCGGCCGCAATCGCAAAACGTACGGTAATTATTGACGATACAGAAATATGTACACACGCACAAGTGCACACAAATCATGTCCAGCATGATGTGTACGGGAACAACGCAGCACCGCCACAAAACGACAAAACTACCAGAAACACAATTATCCGAGTACATGCGAACATTCAGTGAATATTGCGGTACCACTAGCAGCAGCAGCAGCAGCAGCAGCAGCAGCAGCAGCAGCAGAAGCAGCAACGGATCGCCACAGCGTTGGCAGCAGCAGCAGCAGCAGCATAGCAACGATATGAATAGAAGGAAGAAAAAAAGTATGTACCCCGAGTCCGTCCGAAAAGTGTTTTTGGTACCTCACTATAGATAGACCCACCCCCGCATGCTGTACGGCAACAACGCAGCAGCAGCAGCATAGCAACAATACGAAAAGAACCAAGCTAACATACGAGAAAAAGTAGTTCGTACGCAAAATGCAGGAGCAAAACGACCAAAATATTTTGTTCATGTATCAAAAGAACCGTCTGGGTACAATAACGACCAATAAAAACAGTAATCCGAGTACATACGAACATTCAGTGGATATTGCGGCAGTATAAGCAGCAGAAGCAGCTATACAGCATTAACAGCAGCAGAAGCTGCAATGAAATCGCTGCAGCGTTGGCAGCAGCGTTGGCAGCAGCAGCAGCATAGCAACGATATGAAGATATGGAAGAAAAAAGGCATGATGTACCCTATTAATAGTATGCCGCCATCGCGAAACCTACGGATTTTTATTGACGACCCGAAAATATGTACACTTCCAGCATGACGCACGGCAACAACGCAGCAGCACTACAGCAGCAGCAAGTGCACAGCAGCAGCAAGTGCACAGGAGCAGCAGGTGCACAGCAGCAGCACTCATGGCGTGGCGCTGACAGCAGCAGCAGCAGCAGCGGCAGCCGAAACGAGCAAAGGGGGTACGTAGGGTCACCAAAACATGTACACATAGAAATCGTGCGCACCGAAAATGCACCACAGTAGCAGCAGCACTCACATCGTTCGGTGCAGCGGTGACGGCGTCAGCTGAATCCTTCGTTCCTTCGTTCACGTTCCGCAAACAGTTGTGCATGTGCGCGTTCGCGTGCACTGTGTAAGAGGAGCCGACGCAACGCACGAAGGGGAAAGAACGAGCATGGATGAGTCCAAAAAATAATAAACGCTTTGAGGTAGGTTTGTCTGCAAAAAGGCAATTGAAAACCCCCCAAAAACGTACGGGCAACAGACGGCATTCAACAATAGACCCAAGACACTCACCACTGTCAGCAGTCTCGAGGGAGTACGAGACAGTCCCTTCCTTGATCGGGCGAGCACATAACTCGCAGTTGGTTACCCAATACAGGATGATCCCGCCACCATCGCACGTGAGACCCTCGCAGGTGGCGAAGGCCACGTTTTTGCCACCAGGCGCGGACTTCTTGGGTAAGTAAGTAAGTGCTGGTCCGTGCACCGGTCGCAAACAACAGTCGCCACCAGGTCGGTCTTTGTCGTTGCCGCTCTCTTGCCAGAGGGCGAGCACCACGCGCCTCTCGACGAGGGGGAGGTGAGCTTAGGGGGCGTGGAGAAGGGAGATGCGGGGGTTGCAGCACCAGCAGGTTCGCCACCGACAGCAGCAAGCAGCTTGGCCGCCTACAGCTGCATCTAGATGCCGTTCGTCGAAGGCGAGACGCCTCTTCTAGGCGTTGTGCAAAGAGCTGTCTATTGGTTGCAGTTTGCGAAGAAAGAAGAAAGCTTGTTTGGCTGTTTGGCTGTTCGGCTGTTTTTACTATTTAATCAGTCGAAGTCACAGCTGACGTATTTCAAAATTTATAAAAAAAAAATACGCAGCTTGCAAAGTTTTTTTGAAATACGTCAGCTGTGAGTTCGACTGATTAAATAGTTGATACTCAACTTTGCAAGCTGCGTAATACGCCTCGTCTGTTTCAAAGAAGAAGGGCTGTTTGCGAAGAGCTGTCTATCAGTCGGTCTGTCTGCCAAGAGCTAGCAAGTGACAACGACCTCAAAAATCGTAATTATAGTTGTATCTACAAGGCTTTCCTTCGGAGTGGGTATTCCGTCGTTTCGTGTACATACAACTGCAATTGATTGGCGACATAGGCCAAAGCCAACCAAACTATAAATAAATGTATTTGTGTAAGGCCAGATCTTATGCAATTTTTTTTGAGGTGATTGAGGTGATTATATGGCTGTTTACGGAGGCTTCGGGGTATCTGGTCCCGTTTCTGATCAGATTTTATCAAAATCACGTCTTATGGGGCTTGTTTGGTGGAAAGAATGTTCCTCCGAGATTTTATCACTCACGAATTTCCAGGAAGTGATTTTTTTTTTTTGACAGCCTTTTCTGATCAACTCTGAAAGTGATTAAATTTGCTTTTGCACAAGACCTCGGGAGCATTGTACAATTTTGTATAGGTTACAGACAGGGCTCATGATGGGTCACGACGCTACATGCTTGGTTACTCTTGTACACAGCTGGGCTCCAGCACTTGTGCATCGGCCACTACGGAGAGAGAGGGCATCAATACCTTGGCCACCATTGCGTCCCTTGCGGCCGCCCAACTGCAGCTGCTCTATAGGCAAAACAACTTTGGAGACGAATAGGACGAGAACCACAGCAGTATCAAAACAATCTATCGTTATTCTTTTCTGACTACGACGGCCGCAAGCAGCTCATGCTCCGCGAGAGCGAGAGCTCCTTGCTGGTCCAGCGACCCCTTACGCAGCTCCCCAGGAGGTTCCACGTTCCGTTCCTTCCTTGGAGGAGCTGGTGGTGAAGGTTGATCGCCCAACCCGGCGCGAACGACTCGTTCGTGTCGTGGTCCACGTACGTAGAGTTCAAGGAAATTTCAAGATCTCGGTTCTGTTCTTTTTTTTTATTCTCCCATGAAATAAAACCAAAAACACCATAAGACGGCACATGGCGCACCGATCTGGTGTGGCCTTTTGCCGCAGGAAAATCCGACTTCCTGCCTTTTTCAATCACTAAAAAATATATTGCATAAGATCCGGCCTAAGAAACGGTGAAGGATGTAATAATCGCGTTTATTTATGAATGCATTGTGAAACGTAAGATCGGGTGACGCAAGAGTAAGAATGACATTCGTCTAATAATAAGAATAACATCTTTCATCAGTGTGGGGAGATAGTGGAGTAGTGCTTGGCATGTGGATGATATACAACATACAGGCTGTTGGTTTGGGACAGGAGAGAAAGCAGCAGTGCCGGCAACGACAAAACGGTTATGGAAATGTTGTATAGTTGCTGGGTGGCCGCGATTTCGATGTAGTCAGCATAGGAGTTTGGATGAGACATGATATGTAAATAGTCTTCCAGGATGCTGTAGTAACGAGGCGGGCGGCGCAGAAAGTGGATCTGTTCGCAGTTGAACCCGTTGGATATGTGTAGGAAGAAATAATCGTGATTTTGGGAAATGTGGGAAATAATTTGTTTCCTTTCGTTCGTCCTGGATGACGACAATCTGCTTGGCGTACTGCTTCGGAATTCCGCGAAGCCGTGGAGCAGGCGCAATGGAAGGGAGTCGTTTTGCGCTTGATGATGATGTCTGCGTCTTTGATGGTGGAATCCGTCAGGCGGCAGTTGTAGCACTTGCCACGGACCTGGTCGAAGTAAACATATAGGGTGCGCTGGGCGGGAGTGGCGTGCAGGGATGGCGGGGGAGGGGGAAGGGGTGGGGGGGAAGCAGAGTTCATTATTTGTACTACTCTACAGCGCACAAAACAGCAGTATGTAATCGCTTGCTATACGACGGCAGCAGCAGCAGCAGAAGCAGAAGCAGCAAGTACGTAATTTCCTTGACGATACATAAATATGTACACACACAAGTGTAGTACAGTACACACACAAATCACGTCCAGCATGATGTACGGCAACAACGCAACAGCACCACAAAAAAAATCATTGACGATAGAGAAATATGTACACACGCACAAGTTTAAGTGTAATAATAGACTTACAAATCATGTCCAGCATGATGTACGGCAACAACGCAGCAGCGCCACAAAACGACCACGAAACACAATTATCCGAGTACATAATAACATCCAGTGAATATTGCGGCAGCACTAAAAGCAGAGCAGAAGCAGCAGCCGAAGCAGCAACGGATTGCCACAGCATTGGCAGCAGCAGCATAGCATCGATATGAAAAGAAGGGAGAAAAAAAGTATGTACCCCGAGGCCGTCCGAAAAGTATTTGTGGTACCTCACTATAGACCCACCTCCGCATGCTGTACGGCAACAACGCAGCAGCAGCATAGCAACAATACGAAATACGAGAAAAAGTAGTATGTACGCAAAATGCAGGAGCAAAACGACCAAAATATATTTTTTACGTATCAAAAAAACCATTTGGGTACAAAAATGGCCAATAAAAACAATAATCCGCGTTGGCAGCAGCGGCATAGCAACGATATGAAAATAAGGAAGAAAAAAAGTATGTATCCTGGTATGCCGCAATCGCAAAACCTACGGAATTTCATTGACGATACCGAAATATGTACAAACACAAGTGCAGGATGATGTACGGCAACAACGAAGCAGCACCACAGCAGCAGCATAGCAACGATATATATGAAAATAACAAGCCAAAAACGAGAAAATGCAGTACGTACGCAAAATGCAGGAGCAAAACGACAAAAATATTTTTTCACGTATCAAAAGGAACCAGTTGGGTACAAAAACGACCAAGAAAAACAGTAATCCGAGTACATACTAACATTCAGTGGATATTGCGGCAGCACATTAGCAGCAGCAGCAGCAGAAGCAGCTACAGCACTAGCAGCAGCAGAAGCTGCAACGAATCGCCACAGCGTTGGCAGCAGCAGCAGCAGCAGCAGCATAGCAACCATATGAAAATAAGGACGAAAAAAAGCATGTACCCTGGTATGCCGCCATCGCAAAACCTACGGAATTGACGATCCGAAAATATGTACGCTTCCAGCATGATGCACGGCAACAACGCAGCAGCACTACATACATACAGCAGCAGCGAGTGCACAGGAGCAGCAGGTGCACAGCACGGCAACAACGCAGCAGCACTACAGCAGCAGCGAGTGCACAGGAGAAGCAGGTGCACAGCAGCAGCAGCACTCATGGCGTGGCGCTGACAGCAGCAGCAGCAGCAGCGGCAGCCGAAAACGAGCAAAATGAGCATGTGGGGTCACCCAAACATGTACACACAGAAGTCGTGTGCATGCACCGAAAATGCACCACAGTAGCAGTAGCACTCACGTCGTTCGGTGCAGCGGTGACGGCGACAGCTGAATCCTACGTTCCTTCGTCCACGTCCCGCAAACAGTTGTGCATGTGCGCGTTCGCGTGCACTGTGTGTAAGAGGAGCCGACGCAACGCACGACGGGGAAAGAACGAGCATGGATGAGTAAAAAAAATAATACACGCTTTGACTTAAGTTTGGTATGCAAAAAGGCAATTGAAACCCCCAAAAAAACGTGCTGGCAACATACAGCATGCACAATAGACATAAGACACTCACCACTGTCAGCAGTCTCGAGGGAGTACGAGACAGTCCCTTCCTTGATCGGGCGAGCATAGAACTCGCAGTCGGTTGCCCTGTCAGGACGATCCCGCCACCACGCACGTGAGATCCTTGCAGGTGGCGAAGGCCACGTTTTTGTCACCAGGCGCGGAGTTCTTGACCAAGTGCTGGTCCGTGCACTGGTCGCAAACAACAGCCGGCACCAGGTCGGTCTTTGTCGTTGCCGCTCTCTTGCCAGAGGGCGAGGACCACGCGCCTCTCGACGAGGGGGAGGTGAGCTTAGGGGGCGTGGAGAAGGGAGAGGCAGGGGTTGCAGCACCAGCAGGTTCGCCACCGACAGCAGCAGCTTGGCCGCCGACAGCTGGACCTATCTATGCCGTTCGTCGAAGGCGAGACGCCTCTTGTAGGCGCCGTGCGAAGAGCTGTCTATTGGTTGGCAGTTTGCGGAAGAAGAAAGAAGAAAGGTTGTTTGGCTGTTCGGCTGTTTCAAAGAAGGAAGAAAGGTTGTTTGGCTGGCTGTTCGGCTGTTTCAAAGAAGAAGGGCTGTTTGCGAAGAGCTGTCTATCAGTCGGTCTGTCTGCCAAGAGCTAGCAAGTGACAACGACCTCAAAAATCGTAATTATAATTGTATCTACAAGGCTTTCCTTCGGAGTGGGTATTCGGTCGTTTCGTGTACATATAACTGCAATTAATTGGTGACATAGCCCAAAGCCAACCAAACAAAATGTATTTGTGTAAGAAACGGTGAAGGATGTAATAATCGCGTTTATTTATGAATGTAATGTGAAACGTAAGATCGGGTGACGCAAGAGTAAGAATGACATTCGTCTAATAATAAGAATAACATATTTCATCGGTGTGGGGAGAGAGTGGAGTAGTGCTTGGCATGTGTATGATATACAACATACAGGCTGTTGTTTAAAGGAAGGTTTGGGACAGGAGAGAAAGCAGCAGTGCCGGCAACAACTGTTATGGAAATGTTGTATAGTTGCTGGGCGGCCGCGATTTCGATGTAGCCAGCATAGGAGTTTGGATGAGACATGATATGTAAATAGTCTTCCAGGATGCTGTAGTAACGAGGCGGGAGGCCCAGCATGTGGATCTGTTCGCTGTTGAACCCGTTGGATATGTGTAGGAAGAAATAATCGTGATTTTGGGAAATGTGGGAAACAATTTGTTTCCTTTCGTTCGTCCTGGATAGCGACAATGTGCTCGACGTACTGCTTCGGAATTCCGCGAAGCCCTGGAGCAGGCGAAATGGAAGGGAGTCTTTTCGCGCTTGATGATGATGTCTCCGTCATTGATGGTGGAGACCGACAGGCGGCAGTTGTAGCACTTGCCACGGGCCTGGTCGAAGTAAACATATAGGGTGCGCGGGGCGGGAGTGGCGTGCAGGGAATGGCGGGGGAGGGGGAAGGGGGGGGGAAGGGGGGGGCAGAGTTCACTATTTGTACTACTCTACAGCGGCACAACAGCAGTGTACGTAATCGCTTGCTATACGACGGCGGCAGATGCAGCAGCAGAAGCAAGTACCTAATTTCAATGACGATACGGAAATATGTAGACACACAAGTGTAGTACAGTACACACACAAACCACGTCCAGCATGATGTACGGCAACAACGCAGCAGCACCACAAAAAAAAATCATTGACGATACAGAAATATGTACACACGCACAAGTTTAAGTGTAATAGACACACAAATCATGTCCAGCATGATGTACGGTAACAACGCAGCAGCGCCACAAAACGACCAGGAAACACAATTATCCGAGTACATAATAACATCCAGTGAATATTGCGCCAGCACTAAAAGCAGAGCAGAAGCAGCAACGGATCGCCACAGCGTTGGCAGCAGCAGCATAGCAACGATATGAAAAGAAGGGAGAAAAAAAGTATGTACCCCGAGGCCGTCCGAAAAGTATTTTTGGTACCTCACTATAGACCCACCTCCGCATGCTGTACGGCAATAACGCAGCAGCAGCATAGCAACAATACGAAATACGAGAAAAAGTAGTACGTACGCAAAATGCAGGAGCAAAACGACCAAAATATATTTTTTACGTATCAAAAAAACCATTTGGGTACAAAAATGGCCAATAAAAACAAAATTCCGCGTTGGCAGCAGCGGCATAGCAACGATATGAAAAGAAGGGAGAGAAAAAGTATGTACCCTGGTATGCCGCAATCGCAAAACCTACGGAATTTCATTGACGATACCGAAATATGTACACACACAAGTGCAGGATGATGTACGGCAACAACGCAGCAGCACCACAGCAGCAGCATAGCAACGATATATATGAAAATAACCAAGCCAAAAACGAGAAATTGCAGTACGTACGCAAAATGCAGGAGCTAAACGGCAAAAATATTTTTTCACGTATCAAAAGGAACCATTTGAGTACAAAAACGACGAAGAAAAACAGTAATCCGAGTACATACTAACATTCAGTGGATATTGCGGCAGCACATTAGCAGCAGCAGAAGCAGCTACAGCATTAGCAGCAGCAGCGGCTGCAACGAATCGCCTCAGCGTTGGTAGCAGCGTTGGCAGCAGCATAGCATCGATGTGAAAATAAGGAAGAAAAAAAGCATGTACCCTGGTATGAGCCCATCGCAAAACCTACGGAATTGACGATCCGAAAATATGTACGCTTCCAGCATGATGCACGGCAACAACGCAACAGCACTGCATACAGCAGCAGCAAGTGCACAGGAGCAGCAGATGCACAGCACGGCAACAACGCAGCAGCACTACAGCAGCAGCGAGTGCACAGGAGAAGCAGGTGCACAGCAGCAGCAGCACTCATGGCGTGGCGCTGACAGCAGCAGCAGCAGCAGCGGCAGCCTAAAACGAGCATAATGAATATGTGGGGTCACCCAAACATGCACACACAGAAATCGTGAGCATGCACCGAAAATGCACCACAGTAGCAGCAGCACTCACGTCGTTCGGTGCAGCGGTGACGGCGACAGCTGAATCCTACGTTCCTTCGTTCACGTCCCGCAAACAGTTGTGCATGTGCGCGTTCGCGTGCACTGTGTGCAAGAGGAGCCGACGCAACGCACGAAGGAGAAAGAACGAGCATGGATGAGTAAAAAACAAAACAAACGCTTTGACGTAAGTTTGTATGCAAAAAGGCAATGGAAAACCCCAACAAAACCTACTGGCAACATACAGCATGCACCATAGACATAAGACACTCACCACTGTCAGCAGTCTCGAGGGAGTACGAGACAGTCCCTTCCTTGATCGGGCGAGCACAGAACTCGCAGTCGGTTGCCCTGTCAGGATGATCCCGCCACCACGCACGTGAGATCCTTGCAGGTGGCGAAGGCCACGTTTTTGTCACCAGGCGCGGAGTTCTTGACCAAGTGCTGGTCCGTGCACTGGTCGCAAACAACAGCCGGCACCAGGTCGGTCTTTGTCGTTGCCGCTCTCTTGCCAGAGGGCGTGGACCACGCGCCTCTCGACGAGGGGGAGGTGAGCTTAGGGCGCGTGGAGAAGGGAGAGGCGAGGGTTGCAGCACCAGCAGATTCGCCGCCGACAGCAGCAGCTTGGCCGCCGACAGCTGCACCTATCTATGCCGTTCGTCGAAGGCGAGACGCCTCTTTTAGGCGCCGTGCGAAGAGCTGTCTGTTGGTTGGCAGTTTGCGGAAGAAAAAAGAAGAAAGGTTGTTTGGCTGTTCGGCTGTTTCAAAGAAGGGCTGTTTGCGAAGAGCTGTCTATCAGTCGGTCTGTCCGCCAAGAGCTAGCAAGTGACAACGACCTCAAAAATCGTAATTATAGTTGGATCTATAATAGGTCTCAGCTGTTGATCGCAATTTATATGTACATACAACGAAACATATACCTATATACCTATATGCCGATAAGTACAACACCAAAAATAATTCACTAGATTCAACTTACAATATACGCAGTATATATACGAAGAAGAAGAAACCTCGCCTTGGCTGAATTTCTTAATTGAGAAGCGGGGCGCGTTATCCTCTAGTTCATGTAAAAAACGATTATTGAGCTAATATTTTTTGCTGTTAATCTCGGACTTCCTTTCGTATTACTCGTTTTCTTGTTGGGTACACTGCTGTACCGCCAAAAGTGTACCACATACATTCACCAAGGTATTACGGGGGACCATAGTAAACAAGACCTTATATTGTTCGTAAAAATAGGTAAATATATAGTTTTTTATGTATGCCACAGGTCCTATTAACTATGGACCCCCGTAATAGTAATGTGGTGGTGTAACACGCATGACCTGGTACTATTATCCTGTGTCAGGGCTGTATGGTGATATTTGTTGCCGTGTCCCCTATCCCCCCCTGGGAGTCGTTCGGCCCTTTATCGTCTAGTCGTATCGTTGTCGTGTATCGAATTATCGAAACTCGTATCGAAATAACCAGGTAAAAGACAGAGCAAAATGAGCTGTTGAGTCCTCCGTGGCTATCCCTACCTCTTGGTCCAGCCTAAAAAGGGGTCGACTAAAGAGGTCCGGCAAGTTCATGACATGAACACTGGTGGAGTGTCACGTTAAATCTGTGTTCTACAGATGGACAAGAACCGGTACACAAATAAGAAAGTGTGTTGGGCGTAAGCTTTTTTTACCCAGCTCTGCAAGGAGGATGATTTTTTTTTTTTTTTAAAACGCATCGAAATACCGAAATTTTTTCTGTTCGATATATATAAATATTTGTCGAACGATATATCGCAAGTTTCGGGACGATATCCAGCACTATTAATAGCTATCAGGCTAAACTACGCATACGTATGGCACCGTGAGATTTTGTTATCCCATATATAATGTATATATATATTGTTTTCTCATATGTTCTGACAGTCCCGTGACTGACTTTTCAGCTGTTGTTCGTACACTCCCCACAAGGTCACACTTCCATCTGATGTCCAACTTCTACGGGTTTCTACCTCGTCAGCTTACGTGAATACCTGGAGATTATTATCAGCGCGGACACCAATCCGTTACTTCGCTGTCGGTGCAGCATCTCATCGCACCATTGCCACACCGGGTGCCGTTGGCACTTCATCCGTCTCCTCCTCGAGTAACTAGTCGTCTACTGGTACCACCGTTCTCCTCAAGACTACTCGTCGTGGTGAGGTTTTTGTTGTGGTGGGCACGAATGTTCCCTGTGTCTTTTGTTTTATCGTTGATTGGTTCAGGTCGAGCGTCACCCGCGCGTACGCATGATGCATGCCCTTTGAAATCCAGGAGGCACCTCTGCCCCGCCAAAGCTTTGGCGCCCTTTGCGCCTTGCAGCGAATGGACGTATTCCAGGATTTCGAGCATCGGCTTGGTTCATACCAGGTAGCATGGTGTGCAGACGCTTGCTACGACAGGTATTTTTTTTCGGGCCAGACAAGTCTTGTTGACACAGACAAAATAGTAACCAACGGCTGTGTTCTCTCTATTCTACCATAATAATGGCACATAGATGTAGAACTGTTATAATAACAATTGTACGTTACCTGTACAACTACAAGTCGTAGTAGTAGGTACCACCTGTAGTGTATTACCGGCGACCATAGTGGATAAGACCTACGGCATACACAAGTAGCTATATATTCCCTATCTTTACTATTAATAACAGTATTTGTATAGAGGGTGGCTCCGTTGCCGGTGTCGGCCTTGTCTTCGTCTTTGACGGGGTTGGCCGAGGCCTTGACGTGCACGTTTTCTTTCGTGATATGTGGCAAGGAGGTGCCTCCACAAGCCTCCCTCGCGTCTCGCAAGGAGAGAACTTTTAGAAATTGTGAGAGTGCGGGTCCTTCTCCGAAGGACCATTTTCTCCCTGGCGCGTTCGGACTTCATGGCCCGAACGTCAACCACTATGAAGGTCCATCAGTGGTGGCGGATCTCATAAACCGGACGTTGGTTAACGTATCTTCATGGTTGGCATTTGTGGTCGGAGATTGACGGTATCTTCGTACCCTGTCCTCCGCATCGCCCCCCCCTCTATGCGCCTCAAGTCCATCTTTGCTAAGGATGTATGTGACTTTGGGGCGAGCATCCGAGAGGGAATGCTAGTGGTAGGTGGAGTCTTGACAGGGGAACGTATCGTCTTCTTCACTGCTCACGGTATGTACCTAAATTCACCCCCCCCCTGACAGTCTACGACAGCACACTTCATGTTGAGAAAACACGGCAGTAAGTGTTGGGATTCGTACAGTCCCGTTAGAATGGCAGCTAAATATCGGAGTTCCAAGGGTTGTCCCATTTTTGTCCTCAACGCTTCGTATCTGTCGTGTGGCCACTCTCAGACGGCGTTCCTCGTGTCGGCTACATATATATATATACTACGACACGGGCGAATGTTTCTGATATCTCCTTGCTCGAACAAGGTACTAGCTTGTTATGGGGCAAGTGCCAGATTTCATGTCTTTTATTTGTTCGGCGTGCGCATGCCTGGACATCGATTTGCGGGGGGTAAGTTCGCGAGACTGGACCGCTTGGGAGATGACCTCGTTTCGCCCACATAGTCTCGCTGAGATTTTTGTGGTCGCACCGGGTCCTTTCGAACTGTAATATTTGGTAAAACGGTGGTATATACTCGTGTAGTATTTCGGTCTGCTCTTTTATTTAGTGGATTCCTGGAAACTTTCGTTTCCTTATTCTCGGATTCCTGGGACAGAGGCTTCCATTGCGAGACATCCTCCTTGTCAACAAATGCCCAAACAATTGTTGATAGAGCACAAACTATCGTTGCTACTCTCGTCACCGTTGGTATCCCTATTTGTTTCCTACCATAGGTAATACCCTCTACTTACCTTCTCGTTCGAGATTTATTTGCCGCAGCACAACATGAATTTATTTGCCGCAGCACAACATGAAAATCACTGGTTGTTTGTGATGGATGTCCTTAGGTTGTTGCTATACTCAATCCCCACCATTTTGCCGTTTCCGCTTTTTGACGCCGCGAGACGTGGTGTTTTCGGGAGACGCGAAGTGTAAACTGTTTTTGGTTCTGTAGGCGGCTATTAATGCGTGACATTGTGGTACTTCTTCTGCGCGATACTCGACATCTGATCCGGGGCCATATCCCCTGAGGCGCAAGCGGTGTTTAAAATTGTGCAGACTTTTCCTGCCCGGTCCAAGCTCGCGACCGACCACTTTGTCAACGACATATGACTCAATTCTTGTTTGAGCTCCGTCAGGATGGTCCAACGCAGGCAGAGGGATTTGTTTTCCCAAGAAAAAATCAGCCAGCTTGTCAAATTGAGGCGCTGGTGGTGTTTACCGCGGACGGTAGGGTTTTAGGTGGGCGAGGTGCGCGGATACTTTTCTTGTTTCGATCATACGTCTCACTCGGTACACCACGGGTGACAGCTGTGAGCAAATTACGTATGGTCCTCTCCACGGCAACAACAGCTTTGGGTTTGGGCCATCCGAATCCTGATATGGTCTATATACTAGAACTTGTTGGTCAGGATGAAACACGGGGTACGGCGATAACTTTTCGTTCCTGGCCGTTTGTTTCGCTGTACGTTCCGACAAGTTTCGGCGCGCTAGTTCGAAGGCAATTTGTAAATTGTCCAGTGTTTGTTGTGCTAATTCCTCGGTATCTGCTGCGCTTCCTCCGTAAGGGTTGCCAAGGATAACGTCTACCTGTAATCGTGCTAGTCTACCGAACATCAGGAAGAAAGGTGTTTCCTGTACCGTAGTACTAAATGACGAATCGTGGGCCAATTGTAATAACGGTAGGAGTGACGCCCAGTTGTCGCGCTCATGGAGCTGTGCATGCTGATCATGGCGTGCATTGTTGAATACACACGTTCTGAAACGGAATTTCCCTGCGGACGATATTATGGCGTTGTGCGGGTTTTCTTATGTCCGAGTATGCTCTGCAACTGGGCAATGACTTTATTTTCGAATTCGGGACCTTGATCTGAATGAAGGATCTCGGGTGGTCCGAAGATACCTATGATGCGATCAATGATTGCTTGTGCGACTACGCGAGCCTGATCTGAATGAAGGATCTCGGGTGGTCCGAAGATACCTATGATGCGATCAATGATTGCTTGTGTGACTACGCGAGCAGACTTATTTGGTATTGGTGTTTGAATTGCAAACCTTGTTAGGTGGTCCATCATTGTGAGCACGTATTTGCATTTCACACCGGCAGCTGAAACAGATTGTGCCTTATATTCGACTAAGTCGACAGAGATCGTTTCAAACGGCCTTTTAACGGTTATGTGTCCCGCGGGTAGCTTCGGCCGGTTGCGTGCCGTCTTTCGGCGTTGACATGCCCGGCATTTTGGGCACCAGTCACATACGTCGCGATTTATTGTCGGCCACCACTATTTCTGGCGATTCTTTTCGTACGTCGGTCGGAATGCAAGGTGGCCCCCAGACAAAGCGTGGTCGTGGTATGCGTTCAGAACCAGTCTTGTTAGGGCTTTGGGTGACCCTAACTGATCACGAAACGTGCTTCTCTTCCTGAGGTGGCCTGGCATATACGACTTATACAACCCGTCTTGTACTGAATAGTATGACATGGTTGTTTTTGCTTGCTGTGTCGGAAGTGGTGCGTTGTCATCCAGTATATGTTGAATATATGGGGCGTATTCAGCGGCTTGCTTTTCACGTAATTTTTCGTGGTCTACCGATTCGAACACGTTGGTAGCACTAATATACACCGATTTTAAGTGAAAAAGTTCGCGATCGCTTCGGACCGATTGAACGTCACTAAGTTTATCTGTTGACACTTCATATGGTCTGCGGGGTATCTCTGTTTGTAGTGCGGGGTCATCTGGAACATTTCTACAGATGGGTGCTAGTTTGAATTCTGCCATATCTTGATGGTGTTCAAAAGCAAATAACCGCGACAGCGTGTCTGGTACGACGTGTAATCTCCCAGGTTTATGTTTCACAGTAAAATCGTATGACTGTAATGATATTGCCCAGCAACACAACGTGTTGCCAGTGTCCTGCATTTTATATAGGTATCGCAACGCTGCATGATCAGTCACACACTCAAAGTGTTTCCCCCACAAGTAGGGTCGCCAGTGCTGTACTGCCAGTACGACTGCATAACATTATTTTTGTGTAGCCGAATAGTGTCGTTGGCTATGCATGGTTAAAACGTTGGATGAAATATGCGATAATTGAGAGGTCGTCACCGTTTTGTTGGGCCAGGAATGCTCCTGCTCCTGCCTCACTAGCATCGACATGAATATTAAATTTCTTGGAAAAGTCCGGAAAGTGCAGTACAGGGGATTCAGTGAGTAGTTGTTTAACTCGCGGGAAAGCTCTGTGGTGCTCGGGATTCCAACGTTTAGCAATTTCATTTATTGCGTCCTTTTTGGTGAGATCAACCAAGGGTGCTATTACTGCGGCCAGATTTGGGATGAATTTTCTCACAAAGTTAACCATGCCATGTACTGATCGTAGTTCCTTTTTATTTCTTGCCGTTGGCAAATCTCCTATAGCTTTTATTCGGTCTTCACCTACTCGGATTCCGTCAGCAGACAAGATGTGACCCAAGTATTTCACTTCTTGAGGTCCAAATTGCATTTTTGTCTGTTTGAGGGTTTGACCTGCTACTTGCAGAGCTTTGAACATGTCTTCTATTAGTGTCAGGTGGCTTTCCCAAGTGGAAGAACAACAGATGCAGTCGTCCGTATCGACGAGGAGACCACTTTTAGGACCAAAGTGTGCAAATGCTAATGACATCATTCGTGCGAAGAGAAAAGGTGCATTGGCAATGCCGAAAGGGAGTCTTTTGAAGACCCATTTACCATTCTGCGTCACGAAAGCGGTTTTGTCTTGATCAGCTTCCGCTACCGGAATTTGGTGGTAAGCATTTTGCACGTCGCAGACCGTAATAAACTTGGCGCCTGCTACCGTATATATGTGTGCGTTCATGTCAGGCATAGGCCACGACTTACGCACGAGATTTTTGTTGATGGTAGATCGATAGTCCACGCAGAACCGAGGAGTTCCGTCAGGTTTTGCAACTATGGGTACGCTTGACCCCCATGGACTCGGGAGTTGTTCAATAATTCCGTCTCTTTTCCATCTGTTTGACACATTTCTGTTTGACACATTTGTCGATTACTTGTTGTACACGTGGGTTTGTGCGATACGCTGATCGATCGACAGGTTGTGTTCCTGGTTGTAAGGGGAAGTTAGCCTCCGCGATTGTACACCTGCCTAGTTCCTGCGGCGACAGGGAAATACCAACCGATATTTCGTGCACAACTCCAGTAGTTGTGAACATTGATCTACAGAAAAGGTGGTGTTTTTAAACGAGTCTTTCAATGCGGTGCGTAATTCTTCGCGAGCACAGTCTGATTTGGCGCTACAATTGTTTATGGTATAATACTGACATTCTGGGCCAAGACTGATTTTACTGGCGAGATATAACCTAAAATCACTTTTCGTTTCAGGTGGACGTGTCTGCCGGACAAGTTTGCCATTTGAACCGTGGTGGTGTTATTGACGGATGACCATTGGCATACCGTGCGCGCTACTACGATTCTGTGGAAAGCGTCGGGCACGTCCGTTGATTGCGCGTCATCGCATGTCGTGATGAGCGGTTCGATTAGCGCAGCCGTTGTTTCATCTGGTGCGCTTGCTGTTTCTACTTCGACTTCCATTTCGTGTTGCGGAGGTATATACAGCATTTTTTACTCAGAAAAACAGGCACCGGGTTATTTTCTCCAGTCAGTCGTACCACTGAGCATTGTGTTGCGTCAGTGTCTTCTTGAGAGGGGCGAACATAGCGATGCGTTGCTTGTATTTTTATCTGAGACGTTTTAAAGGATATTTCTTCCATGTGCCAATCAAGCACAGCACCAAAGGCTCCCATGATGCTATTGTCGAGCAACACTTTATCTGGGCCTAAGGAAGGCAACACAACGGCCTCTACAGGCAAGGTAATGTCTCCTAGCGTGAGGTGGAAGCGGATATATCCTACTATCTTAAGCGGAGATCCATCGGCGCTATTCAAATTGATCGCGCCGGGTGGGATCTGGCGAATTTCAGATTCGTCCAAAGTTGGGTGAGCATCCAAAGTTGGGTGAGCACGCACAACATTTTCAACAATGCATTGAATATCAGAGGCTGTATCGACCGTTATGTCATCCACAAGCCGCTGATTTACTCTGGCTGGAACGCGTTCACGTTTTGACGAGGCGTTCAGAGCAGAGGGGTATTTTGGATACCCACTTAAAGATGATGCATGGAAAGCAGCAAACTGACTCTCATTTCGAGCCTTGGTCGCACCTGTCGACCGTTGTTTCATATTATGTTCGGACACCATGGACACATGCAAGGCGTGTGGCGCTACAGGGGAAAAAATGCATGCGTTCAGCTTATCTCTTTCCTTAGCTACACACTTGCTTCTTTTACTGTCGAAGAAATCGTGCGTTTATGACGCCTAGTACTGCCTTGAGCTGTCCTGGTTTCCTAACATTGCTCTTGTTGTGGTTGTCTGCTAAGCTACCTGGGGTTCTATATCTAGTACTCCGAGGTATGCTCTAGCTTGTCTCGAATTATCTGCTTTCTCATGGTTGCTCATCGCCAGAGGTTCGGCAGTCGTCGTACTCCGTTTTTTTTCCCTTGTACCAAACTGGGCTACTTGCATAGCTACGGCTGCAGATCCGTCGACATTTTCTGATGACGGTTCTACGATTCCCGCTACATAACCCTTTGGTTGACAACCACTACCAGGTGAGGGGGCCCGGAATGGGCCCCGTCATCCATCGGACTTTACCCCCTTCATCCCCCTCTTCTTGTCCGACTCCTCGTATCGGCAGTCGGGGCGTGAATGCGATGAAAGCTGGTGGCAACCGATTTAGGTGCACGGGTTGTCGACCGCCCGGCGGCCAGGGGTGTTATTGCGGGAGTAGGCGCCTTGCGTTTGGAGTCACTTTTATCGCCCCCGCGACTGAGGAAGCGGTCGCGACGTGCCGAGTTTTCGTCCCCGTCCCGACCAGTCGTCCTGTCCTCGCGGTTGTTGCCAGCGCGGCCCGGCGAGTATTGCAGCGCTGATACTTGCTTCTTTAGTGCCTCCATTTCGGGCACAGTGTCCGCCAGGGTGGCCTGCAACTGGGGGGGTTGGTTCCGGCCGAGGTGTATAGCAGAGGTAGTGGACTGGTGTTCAGTCGTGTTGCCGTGTATTGCGTTTCTTTCATGTTTTTTCGCGCGTGTTCGAAATGCTTGAAATGATTGTGCCGCGTCTTCGCGTATCATTTCGATGCGAAGGTGGGGGGGCACACCATTTTCAAACGATGCCATCATGGATTTGTGCCATGCGTGCTCATATGCTGTCGTGTTCATCGGGGCGATGCGTTGAGATTCAGCGAGCATGCGCGCGTACGCTTGTGTTACACGCAGGTTGAATGTGTCAACTGACTCGCCTTCAACCTACTGTAGTGACGCAATTGTACGCGCGAATAGTGAGATGCGGTTTGCCGGCGAAAAAAGGTTGGTGAATGCCGTCACCCATTCATTCCAAGTAATAGGAGTTTGAATTTTTGTGTCTGCGTTTTGTGACCTGAGGGTTGCAACTTGTCCCTCTGTTCTCCACTTTAGTGTCTATGAAAGCAGGTGCTGTAAGCTACTTGCTGCAGTTTTCTTTACCAGGAGAGGTAGGTGTCAGATTGCTCGTCGATCGATCACCTCTTCTGGTGATCCATCTAGGGAGTGCAAGCGTACTCGGGATCGGAATTCTTGCACAATCTCTGGTATTGGTATGTCTTCGCTGGGACCACCAGTGAGTTGGAGAGAGGCTGGCACATCAGATGCTTTCATCGAAAAATTCGATTCAGTCTGTCATGGCGCAAACGGGTTACAGTAGTAAAACCCGAGTTAGTCACGGTGCCTGTGCTATTCGTAATAGCGGGAATCACAGTTCAGCTACTCGTAATAGCGGGGGTCACAGTTGCGCTATTCGTAATAGCAGGGGTCACAGCAATTGGGCTACTCGTAGTAGTCTGGGTCGCAGCTGCGCTCTTCGTAATAGCAGGGGTCACAGCAATTGGGCTACTCGTAGTAGTCTGGGTCGCAGCAATTGGGCTACTCGTAGTAGTTGGGTTTCTTGCGGGCTGAGCTAGGCATGCATTGTTAGCTGTGCTGAGGTTAGTCTCGAGTGACTCTGGGGACAGCGGTTCCAAAGTCATGTCTGAGAGCAACGCGCGCGGTTTCACCTGTGCGTAGTCCGGTGGTGTCCCCCCAAACCGTCCCATCGCCAAGTTTATTACACATTGCTGGGGTGTCGTTCCGGCCCTCGCGTGCTCTTGGAGGTGCTCCCGCACCCATGCTCCTTCCATTTCCGTCGAGCTGGTGCTCGTTGTCTTTCGTCCAGTGGTCTGGGGTGTCTCGTCGACTTGCCCCTCCTCTTCCTCCTCGCTTCCGGGGTCGTCGTCCTCGCCATTTTCCGACGTCGATTCGACGTCGGGGAGTTGGTCTTCCTCCGCGATCGTGGCGAATCGGTTGGACGACGTCGACTGGTCCGGGCGCGCGGCTGGGGTGCGGGTGGCTGGGGTTCCCCTCCCCTGCGTCGGAGCCGGGGTGCGCTTCCTGGTCGGACGCTACAGTTTTACGGCCCGCCGAAGCTACCGCTGCGGCGTACGATTTGTTGCTTTTTTTCTCGCCCATTTTCTTTTCTTTTTTAGTTGGGTTTTGTTTTATCAGAGTTCAGTACTCGTCGACGCCAATATGGAGGGTGGCTCCGTTGCCGGTGTCGGCCTTGTCTTCGTCTTTGACGGAGTTGGCCGAGGCCTTGACGTGCACGTTTTCTTTCGTGATATGTGGCAAGGAGGTGCCTCCACAAGCCTCCCTCGCGTCTCGCAAGGAGAGAACTTATAGAAATTGTGAGAGTGCGGGTCCTTCTCCGAAGGACCCTTTTCTCCCTGGCGCGTTCGGACTTCATGGCCCGAACGTCAACCATTATGAACGTCCATCAGTGATGGCGGATCTCATAGACCGGACGTTGGTTAACGTATCTTCATGGTTGGCATTTGTGATCGGAGATTGACGGTATCTACGTTCCCTGTCCTCCACATTTGGTCTTATTTACTACGCCCCCCCGTGACAGTATTTATTCATGCTGCTTCTACCTCTGTACTGCATCTACATATTGCTGGCAGTGGTGTATACGGAAGGGGTGCGCCTGAGGTCTTTTTTATAGGCGGTACAATCAATATCAGTGTCCATTGACCGTTGGGCGCAGAGATGAATTTCGTTTTATTTTTTACCAATCACAACGAAGAAAATTGAAAGCAGCCGTCATCATTTTTTTTCATTAGAGACCAAAGCCCAAAAGCTTGGAGCATTTCTGGAGATCAAGAATTATTAGAAAATAGCAGTCATGTGTAAGCCAGGGTCAGCTGCAGCAGCAACAACAGGCAGCGCAGCAGCGGGAGAAAGAAGGGATGGAAGGTGGCGATGCAGCGCGGTCCGTTGCCGTTCTCGCGGAAGAAATCATATTTGCAATCCGCATTGGGTGCATCTTGCATGTCCTCCACCTTGCCGTCAACGTGGAGATGAAGAACGGGTTCTTGGTAGGTCGAAGCAACACCTCGTCGAGTTGCACGCCGGCGCCCTCGTACATAACTTTCATGTAATGGGGCCGACGTGCTTGAGCGGGGTCCCGGTCTCAATGATGTGCCGACATAGACGCGCCGACGTCATACCGTACGCGCGTCTCTTGCCTTTTCCACCGCCTTTTCCACCGCCCCCCTGCTCGTCGTCCTCCCCCGCAGTCTGGCCATACGGGCGCAGATTGTCCAAAATCCTATTCTCGACAAACTGTCCCATGTCTTGCTGCTGGGGCGGCCTTGTCTGGACAGGGACAGGCGTGCGCCTGCTGCCGGTCCCACCGGCCATAGCTGCTGCAGCTGCTGCCGAGGCCTCGATCTTTGTGCTTTGGCGTCTATTCTGTTGTCGTCAAAACCAGGAGGGTCGAGGCATGACAACACGGCATTGGCAACAACAAAGTGGCCGCTATTAATAATAAGTACTCCGTGTTGGTTGCATATCAACTTTGTTTTTGTCATGCCTCAAATAACAAGTAATACAAGTATACGTTAATCACAACAACAAAAATCAGTAAAAAATCAAGTAATATAAATAATATGATATACTATTAATTAAATAGTGTTTCCTGCAGCTGATGCATCATGTTGAAAGAAAATATAGCACATTGCCAAATTCGGTCGAGGCTACCCCAAGCCGGGCATGCCATGAACAACAAGACGACTGTTTGCGCTGCTGCTCACCCTCTTCCTCGAATTGGCGTTGTTCACTAGCTGCTGCCTCCGCCGAGCTTTAGCGTTCTCCACCTCCCTTTCCATCTGCTTGAGCTTGAGCTTCTCGAAGCTGAGCCGCTCTCGAAGGTGCATCCCGGGCTGACTCCTGCTGCGCCAAAACATGACCTCCAAAACCGTAAAAAACCTGATCAGACGTTTTTCTTGTGTCCCCAGAGATTGTTGAGAACCACGGACTAGGGTCGTACCGCCTCATACGAAGGCCAATAACCCGTGGTTCCAAAGGGGGGGAGAATCTAATATGGCTTTGGTTGGGTAGACGACCTATAAACCTCGTGCCATTCGCCCAACTGACTAAGACTTAAGAAATTCTCCGAACTGGAGTCGGTCTTAGCGACACGTACGAGTACTATATTTCATTTTTCCTGAAATTCATTAATTCGTCAGAACAATGTAGCGAGGGTTGAAGCTTGTCGAGTACGTGTGCCTCGGTTGGCTCACGAAATACTTGTCCAATTGGCACAGAACCGTCACTACGGCAGCTGCGCTCGCGGAAACTATTCGTGCGGTTCCCCCACTAACGTCCGTCTGCTTCGTAGGCACGTGTCGGAGCCATGGGGAGTGAAATGCATCATCTACTCGTCACGCTACAACGCCCAAGTTGATGAAGTTTCAGCTATATCCCGCACCGAGCTCAGTCGGCTGGCCACCTCCTTGCGGTCACGTTGTGAATTCCACCACAAGAGCCTACAAATGTATAGCGCATTCTGCGTTCGGCCATCACTTGCAAACGACCCAGGAAACGACCCTGGTCAGCCGTTCGCGCTCGCGGGTGGTGGTATGAACGTACAGCTCGAGCGGCGAGGCTGCCCGACGACAAGCAGCCTTGCATCGAAAGTTCCCAAGACGAATTGAAAAACTTATAATACGTTTTTTTTTCGGGGCTGGACGTTTGCGACTTATATCGAACAATCGTGAAATATAAATAAGTCTGGACATTCCAATTCTCGAACAACACGAACTGTCGAAACCGATCGAGATCCCTTTGGTCGCTGCGGTTGTCGGGGCAATAGTAGTAGTAGTCGTCTTCCTCTAGAAATATAGACCGAGGTCACGGGTTCGAGCACTGCCATGTTGTGGGGTCTGTATTCTGAACAGTATCGACTGCAGCAAACGCCTTCTATCCCGGCGCTAAGCTCGACACAAGTGATCGAGGGAAGAAAATGCTGCATCCTTCTCGTGGCAGAAAATGAGAGCACAGCAGTTGACGACGATGTAGAATGAGTAGCACATGGCCATTTTCTTTGGATCCAAGGTTTCGCTATCACTACGAAACTGATTTCAGAGACAACTGTCTTCACCTTTTGGACGACGTGTCAAACAAAGTTGGAGAACAAAGGGGACTATTTTGTATCATTTGCCCGCAACCCTACATTTGTTTTTCACGTGTGACCTTCTGTCATTGTAAATAAACCATGTGAAAGTTGAAAACGAAACGTATGTCATACCCGGGCACCAATGAACTTCCTCTTTCCAGGCGGCGAATTAGCGAAAACATCAAACGCGGGAATGGAACTGAACCCCCCCCGGGTTTTGCAAGTGCTCTGATCGAAATGAAAGGTGTAGTGTGTGATGGTTGCGGGGCGGGAATTTGATTCCAGAATTTCTTAATCGTACTCGGTGTCGAGTGGAAGTGATGCACACCAGCACTAATATAATATTGCCGCATCCTTCAAACAAACCCAGAACATAATTATATTTGAAGTACGAAGAAACTTTACAAGTCAAACATTCATATATTTTGAGGACAAAACAAGGGAGATCAAAGGACGTTGAAACGAAGGCAATCAAACACCACGTGCAAGCCCAGTGCACCTCGCCCACTCGATGTTTCTTTGTGTGCTGTAGCGGTAACCATCTTCATCAAGCCGGCCATCTGTGATTTGTCGAACACGTTTTTTTTCGCCTCATTGGTTTAAGCTAGGTCGGCCGGAGGACCCCCCCCTGCGCCTTAAGATCTTGCCCGAATAACCACGATAACCGTCTCATCATTTCCAGCCAATCCGAGTTGCGTCTGCGTCTCTCTTGGCCCGCATTACCTCGCGAGCCTCCCGGGAGGCCATCCAGGCAAGAGCTGTCGCCGTGGCCACGGGGTAGGCAGTGTATTTGGTTCCGATTCTGCCTCTTTTCTTTGGTTTAATGAGTGTAATGAGCTGAAAGTGACGGGTGTGTGGAGTCCGTGTTTATCTCACGACAAGCTCGCTTGGTTGACCCATCAGGGATGTGTGCATTCGCACGACACCGATGGGGTGACTGCTGGGCTCAGCCCAGCCTCAGAGGTCCTCATCTCCAAGCCTTTGCCATCGTGGTTTTGTGTCCGAACAAGCTTTTGAATGGCTCAATCCCCCCCTAAGTCGGCCAAATAGAAGCGAGGGCGCAACTCGTCGGAGAAAAAAATGACGGGAATGCACCAAAAAAAGGAACAACTTGGACAAGAGCCACGTTTTGTTTATGACGAGTTAATACCTGTATCACGTTTTTATTTGCGTTTCAAAGCCGATTTTACGTTGTTTGTTTTTCCATGGAGGAACGTAAATTTGATAATTACCGTGTAACCCGCCAACAATACCGTTTTCTTTTGAATTTAAGCCAATATCGGATATACCTGGCCACCTTTGGGCCACGATCAGGTATATCTGACCAGGTTTGGGCCAAACTCAATTACAAACTTTGAACAAAAGTACAAATCACACGCGAGAAGCACTGCTATTGGCCAGACTGACCTTGTACCCGACATTGTCTCGAAAAGGCCAGGGTACACATGGCTTTGTCTACTGTCTAGCTTTCAACTCGCTTTGGCGAATTTTGAACCAATCAAAGATAACGTACGTACCCTGGTACTTCGCGTGTCTGCGTTTGCGTCTGTTTGCTGACCTTCGGTTGGATTTTGCGCTTATGAACTATACTCGTATGTGCGTGCGTATTTTCACATACTTGCGTACGCTGAGGTCACTTTTCCTTCTTTGGGGTGTACGATGCGACGATGTTCTTCATTAACGTGTTGCACGCTGATGTTTCCTATCATGGGTCAGAGGCGTCATACGAGTTTCAGCGCAATTCTTTTACTTACTCCGCTTCGAGGTGGTTTCAGGTTCGTTGCGGGAAGATAATTTAACGCGCAGCAGACGGTTTCGCGAAGATGTCCCGAGCCTTTTAAAGTACGCTGCCGAAGAAGGGGGGGGCGGGAAATACTATAGACGCTTCCGCCATGGGGAATACACAGCCTAGTGACCCTCTGCAGGTCCAAGTGGAACCCCTGGAACCTGTACCTTGAAATAAACGAAGAAATTCAGATTTTGAAGGCCGCACGCCTAACGTTTACGCACATGGTTTTTCCGAATGGATTTCTGTGGACCAAACACTCGTGGCGCCCGATTTACCTGGTACGTGCCTGATGTTGACCCAAGTGGGCTCGTATAATCATCCTGACTCAGATCCCAAGATCACATAGATATAGTACCTTGTATGTTGTAGCCTCTTATCGCCACTTCTGTCACAATACGTCCCTTGTGTTTTATCGGCGAATTTAGGTTATTTGACAGTGGAAACCCAGTACAAGCTGTTTCAAGATTTTCTGCAACCACGAATGCCAAATGCAATGACACCTCAAAGGTATATACTTGGAATCATGCTGACCGCCGTGAAGAGTAACAGAAGATGCCATGTGTCCGATATTGTCACAACATAAAGCTCCATTTTTCTCACCTTCGGGCGGCCAGATATTCCGCCGTACGCCGAACGTTCCCGTACTGCACACACGCGCATGACGGCATGGACAAAGGGAACGCATGGATGAAGACATTTCTGGCGTGCGAATTGTCGTGCGCAATCGACATTCTTCGTAACTGTTGTGGAGGCTCTACTTCATATCAGATACATATTACCTTTACGTAGTGCAAAATCAGATGCAAAATCAGAATATTATGCAATCAAGCCATGTACCGGTGAATTCGGCGAGTAATGCCACACGCAACGTCTTGACACGGACGTATCAACATGAACTAGCTGTCCGTATCATTACTTGTTCTTTTCTTCAAGTATGTTGGGAAAAGCGCCTTCCAACGTAGTAGAATATTGTCTTGAGCGAACTTGCAACCATGGGGAAAAAATTAACCTTTCCGGGGCTTTATTTAGACGTCATTTTTTATTTAGAGATGGAAGCCAAAAAGAGTGGCAAGGATATTATTGGTAGCATAACAATAAAGGGTCAAGGGTGCCCTTTTCATATTTGTTTATGGTGGTGCATCAGCTTCGGTCGAAGTCCCCGGGAAATCAAGAAAAAACCATGAATTGAGCTTAAAGAACGATAATCATATATTGTTACAGTCAACCCTCCATTCTTCACATTGATACGGAGAACAACCGTGCCGAAAACAAAATCGGTGCCGGCGTGCCCGGAGACTTGGTAGGTCGCCTGCGTTGCTACTAAGATCAATTTAGTGGGTTGAAGTCTCACAGGGTGCGCACTTGTACGAAAGGACTGTCTCGCGTAAAAAACGATTAGCGGAAAGCGCGAGAACGTGAGTTAGCAACATTCGATGAAAATTGACCAGCCCTGGGAATGATGAACCCAATGCGCGACAAACATTGGGGCGCGTACATGGGTGGAGAAGGGACGACGCAGGTGACTACGGCTCGTCCGCAAGGTAGCTGAGTGTAGATCCTCTTCAGGTTTAAGCTGGGAGGTAAAAGTGATGAAGAAAAAAAACAAATCTCCAAAAACATGATGCATAGTTCCGAAGCCGAGTCTTCCGCCTGCCCTCGAACCTACTCGTAGAAAATAATTTTTGCGTTTACAGTTTGAGGACCTATGACTTGCCATACTGTCCAAAAGGCGACAGGTCTAATCACAGACCTTCAAATAGGAGAGTGGGTATGATACATTTCCGTCGGACGGATACATATTTTAGATAATTTTTTCTCATGAAGCTGATTCCAAGTGGATCAATGCGAGTTTGCACAAGTTTTACCCAAATATAGTACACCGTCGGATGAAGGAACACTCGGAGAACCTTTACCTACGACATGACACCTGACAACAGGACGTGACCACGTGATAAGGTGGTGATAGCACGCCAGAAACGATCACGGTTAAGCTGCAACAGAGCGTTTACGCCTACGAATTTGCACACGGGTTAACTTTATGTTTCTGCTCGATCCCGTCTAGCGCTGCTACAAAGTAACACTTACGTTTTTTCGTAGTCCGTGCTTGTATAAACAATGTAGCAGAATGTCAGGATTTGCCTGTTCACACTCTAAGATGCCCAGATCGGTACTCAAATATTTACTCACATCTTAATGTCACTGTGTACGCAGCGCTAAGACACACCAACATTGCGTTGCCCTTGACAGGAGTGTTACACATATCACCCTAAATAACGCTACGTGCTGTTCAGCACTACTAGGGACCCCCGTCTGATTGCCGTGAGGCCGGATAACGTGACGGTTTCACCTACGTTAGCAGCGCTACAGTCTTAGTCGCAACATGATTCCACGGTGTTTTTTGTCGGTAAATATCTGATTATAACATTTCGTTACTGCCGTGGTGCCGTAACAGTCAATCCGGGTCTAACACCATGTTACTGGGTCACTGTGGGGCCCGAAGGCCTTCCCGATAAATTGTGGATTTTTACTCTCTGGGTGTTCCCGAGAGAAAACAAGTGTGACAGAAACACACCTCAACTAACACACCTCAACTACAACATTGCGTTTTATTATGGGGCCTATTGACCTGTTCACAATTTGCAGCCTCGAAGTTATCCTTCTTTCAAGTAAGTTTTAATTTGTCTATGCTTGGACATTATTCTGGAAGACCACGTTTGACGTCATCTTGCACCGCCATCAGCAGTGAAACCACTTATACACACCTTGGACGCATATATTGGCCAGGGTAACATCTCACGCAGTTGACGGCGGCAGCTATTAGTACTGAAAGTTTGGAGTACAAACACAAGTTAAACCTCGCCTATTGGTTAAGCCTGATGTTGCTCTCGTGGGATGGTGTGTGATAGTCTCAGATCAAACGTGTGTTTTGAACGTGTTAAAAATCAGTCGCATGGATAAACAGCCCCCACGCAGACATACGTGTACCTGGTATCCAACTTAATCACCCTCGTTCTCCGCTCAGGTGCTTGACGGCTCTAGGATGGGGGTTTTTGACTCGATCACGATGGGCTACCGGTGCAAGGCCTGGTCGTTGCAGTCAGACGCTCCACATGCTTATACGAGTGTGATTTCGAGAGGCCCCACAGACCAAGGCGACAAATGGATCGTGAATGCCGCCACAGGCGGCCGCCTAGAAGAGGTCACCCGTGCGTCGGCAGTTGTCCTAGACGGCGGACCGAGGTGGGTGTTGTCCACTGCTCTTGGATTTTTCACGGGTGGAATATGCTGGACAGTAATTTTGGCAGCGTTGTTTGGGCTAATTAACTATACCCTCTACGTGAACACTGCGAGTGCCAGTGAAGAGGGGACGTCCGCGGATGAGGTGCCCGGGGTAGTTGCCTATACAATACTTGCGGCCGCCATCTCTATGTCGTCCGTTCCTGAGGCATGGCTCGATGAGAGTTCTGTTGACAGGAAAAACCTCGCCTGTGGTCTGGTTGTCGAGTTGGTTTTGTGTGTCTCTGTGATAGTAAGCGCGGGTATTGCCCACAGGTTTATCGAGCCATTCAGCCAAACCTATGCAGGGCTCCCCATCTTCGCAGATGCAGGCCGGTGGCTAACCCCTGCCCTAGTGTGGAAGGTGGCGTCCAACCTAAGGGATAAGGCTAAAAAGGAGGTGCAGAATAGGTTGGCGAGTTTGTGGTGTTACCACCCTATCGCGGACTCAACCTCTCTACCTCTCGATATTCTATGGGATGATTGGTCAGTGCATGTTAGCGAATGCGCCAGCAGGGTGGGGGGTTACAGCTTGTTAGGCTTTAAATCCGTTGATTTAGCCATACTCAAAGCACGGTCGAAAGGCGACAAGGCGAAAACCGTCATCAAGAAGTTAGGCATAAACGCCTTTATGAGAAGGGGCCCAACTGAACCTTGGATCGTGCAATCGTTGTCGTTTCTCGCTGGGTATGATTGTAGGCTTAGACACATGGGCCCCAAGACCGATCGCCCGACCGTCTCCTTACATTTGCTGCCGCCGGTGATAAGGGGTTTACTTGAGGTGAACCATCCTGAGATCGACGCCTATCAGACGAGAATCGATAACGACCCGTGCCACAGGAGAAATTATCGGGATACTTTGGAAGACGACAACCGCAGGTTTTTCTTCGCAGGCGCACTAATCGCAGATTCGGACCAAAGGGAGGAAGACGTACGACCAGGACAATACGGCTCCCGCCTCGCGGTCTCCTTAGCTCTACTTGTCGAAGGCACGGACCCGCTAGCTAGACTTGATTGCTATGCTGAAATGAAGTTGGAAGGGTCCGGCTTGAAATCGCTTTGTGCAGCCATATCGTTGAGTGCGAAGGCACTGGTGTCCAAACTAGCTGATTCTGCACAAGTGGCGATTGAAGGTGATCCGCTAGGGGAGAGGGGCGTAGCCTATGCGACGTGCCGGGCAGGCTCTGAATGGTTATCGTACTCTCCCGACGAAATTGTCGCTGCCTCGCACCTTGACGAGTCAATCGTGATATCCGACGTCACCTTCATGGCGACGACGCCCGAAGAGATTTTTGAGACGATGTGGGGAGGATCCGAGAGGGTGAAAAATATGGTAGACGTAAGCGACATGGTTCCCTTGACTGCTTTAGAGTCTGAGGCAGGTTCCAGCGCGTGCCGTGGATTCGTGTTCCACGTCGGGTTCACACTCGCTATATTGATGGCCTACCTTCTCGATGGCCCTTCCATGGGGATGCTAGTCGCTGGTCTTGTAGCCATCCCGGCAAGCATCGAGAGCATGAAGGTTGATATGAAAAACCACTTTTACATGATATACATAAGCTATATACTAAACTACATTCGTTTCGCCAGTCGAGCGGTTTCGCTGGCACCTCGGGGTCAAGCGAGTATAGACAAGGCCAATCATGTGGAAGTTGTCGTGTTCGTGTTCGTCAACGTGCTGCCTGGTATATCTTGCATCATATTCACAGGGTGGCAGTGGTGGTTGGCGTTCATCCCGTGTATGCTGAGCAACCTACCAGGCTTGCTTAAGATCGCTAGGTATGGCTGGGGATCCGCCTTCAAGTATGAGTGGTGGTCGTGGCATGCACTTCTTAGGTGGTACCCAGGACGAAATTACCTTCGAATTAAGAAATTGAGGAGTAGGGTAGGAAAAAATGTTCTGTCAGTGAACCTTGGTGCCACAAGCGTCCCCAAGGTAGTCGGGAAAGTATTACCGTATCCTGGCTCACGGGTACGTTTCATGGTGATCGGTGGTCGAAGCTGAACCTCGTGTAGGTGAACCATGAAACATCTATTGGACAGTTTTCGAATTCCTGTGTGAAAAATTGAGATGCTTCTACATGGTGTTGTACTGCAGTGCTTGACCAAACGTTCAGGTTGCGTTGACTACGTTCAGGTCAACACCCGCCCCCCCAAACGAAACTGATACTATCAGTACCTGAGAGAAGCAGGTGTGTTTGTAGAAGTGCGTTTTCTATATGTTGGTCTGTTCGTTTTACGCATGCACTAGACAGGTGATGTAGCCACAGCTGGGTGGCCGATGTCATGAGCGGTACATTGTCAACATGAAGACTTTGTATATTGAAAAGCTTTGAATGTCGTATCAGGATAACCTAGTTTGTTAAAGTTTCCCCTGCCCATACGGACTGTTTCATATTGTTTGACGACCGTGTTCGAAACGATTAAGCGGCTTTGTGCTACGATGGCCGTTTTTCCCCATCAAGCACTTGCTGTGGTAGTTGGGACGTTAGTGCCGGTTTGCCCGGTGTTCTGCGATATGTCGTTCGGCGCACCTTGCATGTACCACGGAAGAAGGGGGTTGTTTTTAAAGCTGCGGCGGTCAATACTCTAGTAGTCTACGGGGACTAAGAACATGTATTGGGTGAAAAGGACGTTTAACATGCCCACAAGCGCGTTTGTTTTGCAGGGCGATCAGCCTCTCCGTCGTAGGTTGGTCAATATGATATTAGGGCCCGCTGGTGTAATGCAACGACACTACAAGCCAATCCATACATGTGGGTGCATACTGTCACGTCAAGGTATGACTTACTCATTTGTCCTCGTGTAATTGACGGCAGAGCGGCAGGCCGCGTGGTGACCATAGTCACAAACAATACATCCACACAGCAACACATGGATAAAAACAACCACCTGATTCCTGACAGCAACGGGTACCCAGTGATTTCGTGCCCCAGGTATGATACGTATCCCTTTCCTTTGTTAGCTTTGTGGCGCCCTCGACGGCCGCTGGTCTCCGGTTTGATCGATGCGCAAATGTGTGCCTGTACTGCTGTTTTAGCAAAGGATCATGGTTGAGCGGGATACGAGGAGCTAGGAGAGCTCTTCACTCGGCCTACCGCGCAGAAAAAAGAGTGCCCTCTTCACAGCGCTCGCTGGAGTAGCCATGTATCAATTTGTCTTTTTGAGACATGTTTCGTGTCGTGTCATTTCTCACGCGTAAAATATGAAGGTCTGTGATATTGTGAAACATACGTATGCTCTGCACGGTGGAACAAACTATCTCGCAATGACGTCAACGAAGCAACAGCACACGACTCGTTATCAAACCAGTTATCTCTTGGGTGTTCGGTATCACCTAAGTTCAAGCTACTTGTACTTCACTGTATGGTTATATTTCACCACTGTATTGGAAGAATGCTCTTGACCTCTTCCGAATCCGTATTGCCGGCCAAGCGTGACTCACAAAACACATGGAAGAGTCGGTCGGATGGAGCTCAGACGGTGTTGCTATGAGCAGCCCTGGTTGAGCTACAAACACGTTTTTCGGGGACGTCCCACCTTGCCGCGTGCGCTGTGAGCTGAATGCCACGACAGCACAGAGTGGTGTTTTCTTGGAGGGTAATGACTCGCCCGGCAAAATACGAATATCGTGTCTCGAATATAAGGTTCGTATGGCGATGCCCGGAGGCTTCCGGCGGTAGTTTCTGAGCCCTCCCCGTCGTTTGAACAACGCACACAATCAGACCCTCCATGGCTGCAACGTCTGTTCCCTGGTCTTGCCCAACTCAAGACGCGTTGGCTGCCGAAAATCTCTATCTCGGTGCTTTGTACCACGACCGATCAGCACAAACAAACAGCGGTGTCTCAAGATCGATTGAAGATCGGGTAACTCGTTCGCCGGAAATATAACGCCTCCTTGATATTCACATGCTCACACGAGCTGCACAAATGTGGGACACAATATCCTGTCGATTCTCCCACTCATGTGGGTGCGCCGTAAGCTCCCACCTGAAGGTTGTTGTACTAGGCACTGTCTAGACACTCTTTATCTCACTAAGGCACGGTCCATGTCGCGAAGCCATGTTCATGCAAGGCCGCCGCGAAGGCCAGCAAACGTCTGTGGCCAAAGGCGCCGGAACACCGATTGATATATAGCACATGTCTGGTAGCTACTGGAGCACCACACGTCGGAGTGTTTAATTTTCTCGTTTGAAGTGATTTGTTTGAAGAGACCACGCAGGCAGCACGGAATTGAGTGTGTCTACTACTAGACCGGCACCGTCCATTAAGGGAAGGATTCCGGCGATAATCAGTCACCAATGAGTTCACTAGATGTTTCGTTTTGAGGACCGGTTACATCCAGCGTTCTTGTCGATGAAACCGGTCACAACGGGAAATATCCCCGTGAGAAACAGCTAACAAGAGCAATGACTAGGACATTCAGAGTACTACTGTCCTTTCTAATGAGGGAAGATATGCCGCGAGAGTCAGTTCTACCGGTACCGAACGGAGCTATTTCTAAGCGTGCGGGAAAAGGATTGGCCCTTTCCCGTGGCGCGGGAGTGATATGAAGCCACATTTGTGCTGGGTGCGTTCGTGCCGGCACAGGGTTTCACATTTATGGCGTGACCGCGAGATGTCTTGGCTGACTTCGACCGCGACTGCGGAATGCATCTGACGCCTTCACACATCACATTCGGAACGTGACCCAGTTTCGATTGTTGTGGGTTGTAGTTCGGACCTGTACCTGGCCGCGAGCAAGCTGTTAAATTGAGAGTTGTCGTTTCTTCTCTTGCCCGTTTGTGCGGGCGCGCGATTGCCATGTATCACAGGACCACGATAGTTTCCCGAATCCCGCACAAAATAGCGGATTAAAGCCGGCGGAATAAAGCCCAAAGTATTTCCCTGAAACGCACGGGGAAGCTTGTTAGCGCAGCGCTCACCACCGGACTTAACTTGTTATCATTCAACACCGTGATGTCAGATGCATTGTTCTTACATGTACTATAATCTATTATCTACTGTAGTTAGTCAGAAGCCCCATAACCAATAGTGTTTTGTTCGAGTGGCCTTTAACGCCAAAATTATCGTAGAGTGGAGAAAATGCAAAAACACAACAACTATCCGGTTTCACCTCCCACACTCATTCAAAACACACCCTTTTCCCTTAGCCTGCGTCTCTGGTACCCCTCGTTTACCTCGCAGGTTGATATGGTACAACTTGTACTTGCGCCGTGCTTGTCGTTGTGGCCACAGGCAATGTCGACTGCTCTACTACATTCCAAAAACGTTTTAACGTATTGCTCGTGTACGCTCTGGTGCTGGTATCATATGATAGGTACATCGGCATTTGTGAACGAACGCAACGGAAATACCATCGATTCCCAAACATACGGCATCTCTGAAGGCCCCTACGTAACATCGCCATCGTCCTCTGCACGAGCCCAACGCCGTACGTAGCCCGTAAAGCTTGTTGAACTGCCTGCTTACCGGACAGGTACTGCGTTTCGTCCCGGGAAAAGCAAGCACATATACGTATTCCGCCGCATACCATGTAGCAGGTGTTTAAAGAATATCGGAGACCTCTCCATTAACCATCCTGAAGTCGAGCACCACATCTAACGCCACCAGATGAGCACCAGCGTAAGTTTGTCGGCGGTGGTGGTGGTGATAGTGGTGGTTGCTGCTTCTGGTTGTGGTAGTGGAGTGGGCCTCCATTCTCTAGGTCGCTGACTGCTGCCGCGTTACTTCAAAATCGACCAGGTATCGGGTATTAGAGATCATCAGTCACCATCCTCGCCACCACCACCACCCCGACGCGCTGACCAGATACAGCAGCAAAGACTTGTAGCTGCCGGTGGGAGGGGGGGGGGGGTGGCAGTTGTGGTGGCTACTACTGCTGGTTGTGGTCGTGGAGACGGTGGGTATGTTCACGTCGCTGGTTTCTTGTAGTTCAAACACTCATGCCTGGTAAAAGTATTACCTGGAATGCACATACCTGGTACCACGTAAAAATGTTTCTGCGACGACGTCAATAGCTCAATCCTATAGGAGATAGCCCAAGACTAGTGTATCATCGTCCGAACAGGTTAAACTGAATGCACTCGCTTGAAGAAACTCAGGTAAACAGATGCGACCCTGCGCAATCTACTTTCGAGGCCAGACAGGGCCGTATACTTTAAGCGTTTTACTGAAAGCAAGCGAATGAACTTTACAGAAAGACGTTAACAGTCGGGAGATTCTTCCCCACTGGTTTTGGTTTTAACGAAAATCTTCTTTTGCGGTGTTTTTGTTGTTGTTGCTGGCCTTGATCAGAGTAGGATTTGTTTTTGTCCTTTTTCTGTCTAGCATAAATTTCAAGGTACGTGTCTCGTTATGTTGTAAGTGCATTAAGTGATGTTGTGGTGTTGGTGTTTTTTGCTGTTGTTGCTGGCCTAATCTGGGAATAATGCGTGTGACATTTCTGTTCCACCCTGAATCCAATAAATATATTCGCAAAACGTTGGAGGAGTTCTGAAGCGGCTACCACAAGCACTATTGAACGTGACGAATGATTCGAACGGGTCAAGCTCAGCACGTACAACGTACAAGTGAAATTAGAGAACAGCCAGAACCACAGCAGTAGCATTTTTAGTCCAGGGTTGTTACTACTGTACTCCAAGACACCTGTCACACTCCTTCCTCTCGCGTTTCGTTTGCTGGAGCATACTACATTCAGTCTTTCAGCTGTTAGTATGGTCCATTCAATCCATTGTCGGGTACCTTGTATGACGGAGGCTGATGTCGTCCAAAATATGGCTTGTCTAATCCGATTCTAGGCGATTGTCAAGATTTTTAACACAGACATCCGCAGTCATACACAATGACTCTAAAAACGCTGACCACACTCGTACTATCCACGACTGGTATGGTGCCGTACGGCAAGATAGATAAAGATTGCATTCTCCGGTCCACTATCACCTATGTGATTTGTTTGGAACAAGTAGTGCCATTTTAAGCTGAAATGCTGGGAACACTCGAACAAACAGGCACGTCATTGATCCAGGGCTCTGGTGGCTTGAAATCTTATGTGTATTGCACCCGAAGCATGATTTTGATGTAAAAACAAACAACATGGATGTGGGGGAAATGGAGACCCTCTATCCTTTCAACTTCAAGGTTGTTTTGCTTTTGCTTCCTGTATTGTCTCTGTCACGTTTCATACATACCGGGAATACGTTTCAGTCGTGATACAGATACTCCTGCCCCTCCCTACCCCCGAAAACTGTTTATTTCCATTTATTTCTGAAGTCTCTTCGTTGCATATATTTCGAGCCTCCCACACTCGGTTCATAACCTCTCCCTTCGCCGTGGGCTTGCCGCGTTGGGGGCGGGGCAGCTGTTTTTTCCCTGGTATACATATACTGCTGACAATGTACTCGTTCATGCCATTGTAATATGTTAACACCTCAATAAGTAGATGTTCCTGGATATTAGCTTTGAGAGCTGCATCGCTCTATTCTTGAACTCGCTATTACATCAAGAAAGCGGATCAAAATGCCATGTTCACACGGAGTAGAACCATTCACAGCGAGCAAAATTGGCATTTGGCCATAAGACAGCCGATTTCGCGAAGGTACTAGGACAGCATACCTGTCGGTGGGAATTAGCGCAGCAAGATCCTTGAACTATGGGCAACACTTTGTTGTGCGTTGATGCTTTATTCTTTATTTAACTGCCAGAACCTAAGATACCTGGTATTATTACAATATCACAATTACCTTTCATGAGTAAAAACGAATAATCACGAGATGCACGAAGCACGTCTATAACGCCGACCAAGAGAGACCACGATCACCCGCGACCGCCGCCAACACTGACACCACTACTACCATTGAACTTCGCGTTTAGCCGCGCTCATCGATGTACTGCTGTCCGTACCTGCTTGCACTTGTCACAGCCCATTGGTATATCTTCCTGCTTACATTCGCTCGTCGTGGCGTATATCGTGCTGCTGCTGTTGTGCTGTTGTGAAAATATAGGGGGGAAATTGTTCTGCAGTACAAACACATTCTACGACCGCCATCTATACCATCATCACTACCATCAACACCAAGATTTCTGCTTAGCCCTGCTCTGAAGTCGAACCCCGTTACGGTTTTCTTCGGTACTTCGATGGCCGGCGCTATTCCTTCTCGTATCACGCCTGGACCATCCACTGGTCCACTGTGCTGAGGGGTCGGCTTAAAATTGGTCTGGCCTATTTGTTTTTTGCTGTGGTGGATGTTGTTGTTTGTTTTGGTCGGTCCGTCGGTTAAGATGCGTCGTACCGGGATTTCCAAAGGGCTCCCCCTTCCAGACTCCATCCGAAATATCAACTAGCAGTCGTTCTAAAACAACTCACAGGGAAAATCCGGACGGTATTTCGCACTAAAAACAGCGTATCGTACATCGTCTCCAAAACACGAGAACAATAAAACCAATACGGATCTAAAAAACGAAGGAAATACCCCGACTAAAAGGATAATCGAACGCCAGAGATAGCTCTATCACGAGCGTCGAGCAATGTATGTCATCATCTCGTGTAGTGAACCTATTCAAGGAGTGGACAAGTGACCAGCGTTGCGGGAATTCTGGATTGACTCCCACGGTATACGATTCACGGCGGAGTTTGGAGATCAGATTTGCCGCGGGATTGCACGGCGCGGGATCTGAGGAACAGACGTTTCCACTATTACGGGGGTCCATAGGTTATGGGACCTATGGTAGACATAAAAACCTACCAGGTATATATTTTCTTGTTTTACTGACAACATTTAGTCCTATTTACTATGGATCCCCGTAATAGTCCGTTTCATAGGCAATGAAAACTCGGATTTTCCACCGGGAATACGTTGAGCGGGAAGGGTCGTTCGACATTTTCACAGTGAAACTGTTTGTGTGGGGTGACAAAAAACGCCACCCGCATGGGAGCGAGAATATGTCTCGTACACGACCGTTTCCATGTGAATAGCCCACCGGTACAAATTCCGAGGACTGCTGTGGTGGGAAGTTTTGAATATTAAAAATATGTTGAAATTAGTCTGTGTAAAGCGGCCGATCGGAGGTGAGCTCGGAGGTCTAGCCCGCTAACCCCGTGATATCGGAGGTAGTTAACCTGGTTGGGTAATAATTTAGTGTCCGACGGGGCTCCTAAACTATTACGCCGCACACAATATCGGTATGTTAAGATATACCACGTTGGACGGGATAAGCCCTAATGGTTTGGGGCACGTTGCTATGAACTATCCAGCCGCCCATTCTCTTTTTCCTCTGAATGGTACTCTTCTCTCGTGAACCACCGGCATACGGTATGTAGCAGGTTCTGGCTAGCGATGCAATCTGTACTCTGATGTACGTGTGCGTCCAGTGGGGCCCGAGCGTGATTCTCCATGTACCGCTACCGCAGGTGTACCACTGCATTTTCGTACGACTCCTCGCTGCAGGAGACTATAGTCTGACGAGTTCATCCTTTCCTTGTGTTGAAGTGCTCGTCGAACGATGTTCCCGGAGCATACTTACTGTGGTGATTTCATTCGAAAGTAGTAAACGGCACAATTTCTGAGCTACTGTCACCAAGCGCAAAGTGTGGGATATTTAGTCAACGATGACATCAAAAGAATAGTTATCCTGATGCAGTGCCAGGGGCGGTTGATTCTCGTCCATTCTCGAGACGCCGGTCCTTTGCTAAGGAGTCGTCGGTCCTGAGTATCGTTTGGTCTATTTTCTCGAGGTCCCTGAGGTTGGGCGGCAATGGCGCTGACGAGGGCGACTATGACGATGACGATGATGATACCAATGATGACGATGATGATTGAGGTAACGGATGAACATTGATGTGTACGTCATGAACACGTTTGTCAAGCTGACCAGCCTCAGCTTTTCGTGTTTTGCTGTATGTCCCCCTTACCCTGAGTCCCACGGTCCAAGATGGTGACTACTGTCTTTAAACGACAAGCATCATCGTACTAAACTCATTTTATTGACCTGTGGCGTTTCGTTGCAATTACGACGGTGATGATGACCAGAGCATGTTGGTGATGATGATCATGGTGATCGTGATCACGGACAAACGTAAATATGTACGTGGTGAAACATTTGGTGAGGGCGAAGCAGCTAGTTTGCAATTACCATGCAGTTGTAGTTAACGTGCGCCGTATTTAGTGCCCAAGACACCACGCGACGACAGTTTTGTGCATACAACCAATACGTAACACAACACGTGATTCCTACACAAAGGGCGCTCGACAGCCGCAAATTCAGACCAGAATGCCTCAAAATGCATTACCGGTTCTTGAGCCATAGTATGCGTGAATGGCACAACAGCACTGTGGGAAGCAACGTCCTTTCAAGCGACAGACACCCCATACCATCCTATCCATTACGGCGTGCTCTGTTTGGTGATGCTCGTGGTCAACGTTCAGCGCGCAGATGACCCATGTGACAAAAGAGCGAACCCAAATTGAAATAAAGTCCAACTCTTCTATTTCTGTGCACAGAGTGGATTCTGCGCTACTGTGAGGTCGCGCAATCTGTTCAAAACCGGATTGTTGCTAGGGTGATAACAATGCACTTGATGTCATAGAAGCTCTTGACAGCACGAAGTCAATGCCTCACCCAAAACGAGTAATTTGGCAGGGTCAATTAAAAGCATAGACCGACAACCAGTTACACTGCCTAAGTACACGACCTATACCACTATCCAAACCAACAGATCTTTCAACGATATTTGTTTTACCTCAAATGAGTTGCCTATGTGAACTACCAAACCTGCTGGCAAAACCAATACTGTCAACGCTACTGGCTCGAACCTCAGCTGAGTTTAAACGTCAATTGTACCACATTTGACCACCAAGTTCTGCCTCCATCGTGTCAGACGGTAATGCAGATGGCCACCAGGACGAAGCTGGTCACGACGACGAACATATACAGTACTCGACCGGTCCCGATGTCCAGACCAGGTAATGCTTAGCCGTCTTTGAAAAAAATGTGTGCTAATCACTAAACCCAATCTCGTCGCAAAACATCTCCCTCCGTATTGCCGGCGCTTAATTCAAAGGAATGCACGTCGTTCACGCCACGATTCACACGCAAGAGCTGTAGCAGTAGCGAGACCGCGCGGATAAATGACTTGAGCAAATGACTCACTCGAAGACATGCCGATGTCCTGGCGATAGACTAGTACACTAACCCCGTCTATTGCGTCAACTGCTCAACCCCCAACAGGAGGGAACATCGCCAACATTTCCCCTCAAACTATTCCCCTCGAATAGGCATTAACGAGACCTGGCTTTGTTGTGCACGTACTACGATCAAACCCATACGACCAGTTGCCGCAACACCACGGCCGCATAGCACGGGGCTGCTACGCTGGAGACGTGGGACACGTGCCCAGCGCAGGCGAAAGAGGCGCCGTTGCTTTAACCACAATTGGATTCCATGCTGTTGTCGTCCGACAGGCGCTCCTTGCTTTCGTCAAGTGTAGCTTGCTCGCCGCCGTCGTCGACATTCTCTCGTTGAGGCGCTCGAGCCTGTCGACCCTCTTGCATCACTTCGCGTCCGCCAACTCGACTATGGTGCAGCTCATGCGTTGAGCAACCGTCTACTGGCCTCCGACGCTCCCAGAAGGGGATTTCTTGCCGTCGCACCTCACCTCCGTTGCATAAATTGAACACATGTTTTTTCCCGAGGTAATCTAATCATACCGGGAATTTGCGCAGCGTGAACGTTAAACCATCCCTCACACCGCTTACCGTAAAGCGGAAACGCTTTCTTTCAGGAGGGATATTAGAGGTCGATATACTTCCCTCGTCAGGAATTCCGCCACTGTAGTTTTTGTCATCAATCTATTACGGGGGGCCATAGTAAATAGGACCTACCGTACACAAATAAACCTATATATTCACCTCTGTTGCTACAATATTTGGCCCTATTTTCTATGGTCTCCCGTAATAGTACACTGCCCAGCTGCTCTAGAGGAGGTTGCACGCTCACCTCATTCTACTGACACGTGTCTTTCTCGAGAGAAAACGAAGTCGTCTTCGAGAACGTCAGCCGTAGAAACTGGGGTTACCGGGAACAAGACACATCGAAGACCCCCGAGTCTTTCATACAACACAATGTGTGCCCGTCGCGGCACGATACGCAGGCGGAGTTGTGTGCGATATACATGAACTAGATGTACGTGTTGTGTTGGGACGTGTTGTTCGTTGGGGTGAGCAACGCATACACCGGTGCTTTAGCGTGCGCCCCGTCGTGATGCATCAAATCAACGATCGATTGCTTCAATAAACTGAAATTTATCACTGGCGATGTCCTTCTACTCCTTGTGGGTGTGGCTGCCGGTGGAGAAGGCGTAATAAGATGGTTACCGGCAATACGTCAATAACGGACATATGCAATCATGTCAGATACTCCCACGTGCATACGGACCGACAAAAGCGAGTGGGGCTTCGACGGCCCCAAGTCAGTTTTATCCTTGTCCTCTCTGCACCGCCGTAGGTTGCATGCTGTGACGCTGTTGTCGAGTGTTGCTACCCCAAGGACGGCAGGTGGGCCATTCCCCGAAATGGAGAGGTTGATGTCATCCACCACTGTCTTGCTGGCTGCGGCGAACCTACGGAGCAAACAAAACCACGGCGCCGGTCACCCATAAACGGCTTGATCTTCGACAAGCTCCTTGACCCATTGAATTGAGCTGTGACGCGAACTACATCGCCATCGCAAGCGTCGAGAATAAACGCATCGTGGTTGATACTGTTTTTTCGAGGAGTTTCTACTGTAGGCAGTAGGTATACTGCGTTGTCGGGTAAATAACACGAGTGGGCGTTGGGGAATTACACCCTACAGCACAATGTGTGTGGACGAACCTCCTGCCTCTCGTCTCCAGCACGCCAATCCGCCCCGATCCCTCGGAATCTTCACCCAAAATATGAACAAAACACTATCGAGCCCTCACCGTTCATGGCCGAATGCGTGAAACAAATATTCAGGTACTGTAGTCGTTCGTGCAGGAGTGTACACTGCGTATGTTGTGTTCGTGTACTGATCGCCTGCAGCACAGAAGCAGCTGCAGCAAATGCCTCTGACGGAACGGAACGACGTCGGTATCGAGTTCTCGTCGATAACCGGAGGGTCCGGATCTGGATCCGTCCTCCTCGTGCCGATGTTGGTCAGAGTGTATTCGAGGGAGACGCGGCTGTGGTGATTGGCCCCACTCTCCCCCTAAAAGTTTGACGATGACTCGAACGACAGTGGTACCGAGGCCGGCATTGAACATAGTGGAAACGTAAGACCCTCAAGACGGTAGAGGGAGCATGCTTCACCCAGATCCGTGTTTTCTGCGTGACGAACGTGCTCAATCAACTACCGAACGGCTTTACGCCAGATTGTTAATGTCATGGTTTCAATAATTTTCAACACTTGCTACCCGTCGAGGTTAAGCCTCTGATAATTTTGGTGAAGAAAGGTTCATGGAAAAGGTCGAGAGTTCCTCACGTTCCAAACCTCTCGTCTGTCGACCACTCGTGACCAAAGACCTCCGAGTACCATTGCTGTACGTGGACCATGTATACATACGCCCCACAGCATCATACGCCGAGTAAAGTAGTATTGCCTCGCAACGTGGAAGACAATCTCCGATAGGTTCTGTAAATGTGTGTACACACTATTTCTCAAAGACCTACCTTACTATTTCAGACTGTCTACACTCACCGCCCACAACGTGATACGCAGGGCCACATGCTAGTACCGCAGATTGAGTGCCGGCAAAAGCCACGTTTTGGGACATGGGCCGTGAATGTTTGTGGGTGCTGGTGGCGACAGCTCCCCGTGTGACCAAGCCAGCCGAACACGGCCGAATCCCTCAAGCCACGATCTCAACACGACATTATATACCATCGTGGGGGTGATGATCATCTCCCTCTCTGCTCAGTCGTGTCCACGGTGAAACATTCCGACGACGTCGTCGCCTGCACTGCTTGAGCGTTTGACCTCAGAACAGCGCACTTCGTTGCTGCGCGTCTGGGCACGCCTGACGTCACATCTGCGTGAGGTTTCTTTTGACCTCCACGGAGCAGGCTGGACCCCTGCGGTCATCGAACAGCTGGGGGACGTTCTCTGTGAATTTCCTGACGTTTTCTCGAAGTCCAAGTCGGATTTTGGTTGCTGCTCGTTGATAATTTTCGTGAACTCCGTCCCGGAAGGAAGCGCTCTTGTCACGTCCAGGCCGCACCGCATCAACCCCATCCTGGCCAAGGAAGTGGAGGCCACCTTGGATCAGTACCTAGCGGCAGGTCTGATCCGGCACTCGACTTCCCCGTACTCGAGCGCGCTGGTGGTCATCCCGAAAATGTCTGGAGGCGTCCGGATCACTGTGAACTACAAAAAACTCCACCAGATCAGCAACCTCAGCTAGCTGCCTATTCCCCGCGTCGGCCAAGTCCTCGATTCCCTGGGGAAGGGATAGATGTTTTCCCTGTTCGATTTGGTCTCCTCGCGCAACCAGATTACCGCGCACAAGGACACCGTCCCTCTTACGGTGTTCTGCACTCCCACGGGCCTTTACGAGTGGCTCGTCATGCCCCAAGGCAGCAGTGCTTCGCCCGGCTGGTTCGTCAAAGTGATTAACGAAGTCATTAAAGGCCTGGCACAAGTGGCGGCCTATCTAGATGATGTGATCGTTTTCGACTCTGACCCGACGGCCCACGTCAGGACGATACGAGCCCTCTTCGAACGCCTGGGCAAACACAACCTCAAGCTATCTCCCTCGAAGGGTCGCCTCGGCGCCACGGACGCCATTTTTCTAGGCCACTCCATTTCGCCCGGGGGTATAAGCCCTAATGCGGAAAAAGTTTCGGCTTTGATGAAACGCCCATGCCCAAGAACATCAAGCAGGTCCGCGCCCGACCTGTCTAAACGGATACGTCCTCTCACCGCCCTTCTCCGGAAGGGGGTCAAGTATGTCTTCACGCTGGCTATGGTGGGTAGCGTCCGCCAGATCCTCGCCGAGCTCGCGGCCCCACCGATTTTGGTCTTCCCTGACTGGGATGCCGTAGCCGACGGCTCCCGCCCCTTCCACGTGTAGTGCGACGCCTTCATCGACGGTTTGGGTGCCGCGCTCGAACAAGAACAACCGGACCGCTCGGTACGGCCCATTGCTTATATCAGCCGCGCTACCCTCGATTCCGAGAGGCACTGGACACCGTTGGACCAGGAAGCTGGCAGGATTGTCTTGGCCATCAAACGACTCCGAGGTTACCTGTGGGGCACGAAGTTTCGAATACTGTCGGCCCACAAAGCACTTGAGAGTATCGACAAAGTAGGGGATCACAACGCGCGAGTCCAGCGGTGGCCCGCGATCTTCACGGCGTTCGACTACACCCTCGAGTACCGCAAGGGCAGCGACAACGGAAATGCTGACTTTCTCTCCCGCTTGTCAGAGCCCGCCCCAGAACACGACCGCAATGGGTCTAGCTGCCTCAACCCCCGTCGAGGACGTTGGTATGTTCCTCATCCGAGCCTGCGGGCTTCCCACTCGCTCGTCGCCGACCCCTGGTGTCGGTTTGAGTGGGCTGGTGTTCCGCAGTGGATGCGCCGTCTTGGGTGGGCTACCTCTCGCCTCTTCGAATTTTCGCGATTTACACATGGGCCACGTATGAGGATTGACGATCTCTCTGCTCCCGTTGCCACCGTCGACCGCCGTTCTGGCTTGGGGGCCTTTTCACCCCCCGCCAACGCCGCTTTCGCTTCGGTTTATGTCACACCCTTCGGGGGCGACCAGGGCTCTGCAGAAGCCCTCGCCGCAGAGACGATTGTCGCCCAGCGCGCTCCTCCCCCGACGAGCACTTTACAGGTCGAAGATTCCGCTGTGATCACTGATCTGGCCGCGTCTACCCCATTGCCGCCTGGCAACCCGGCGCCTCCGAACGTTTTTCCGTCTTCAGGCCGCATCTCATCTCGGACGCGCCGAAAAACAGCCGCCGCCGCTGGAACCGTGCCGCCGTGGATAGCTGATTTTCGCTTCTTGACTACACTCGATATTTATTTATTTTTTGTCGTCTTCCTGGACTTTGGGGAATGAATTTTTGTCTGCCCTATGTGTTTCTGGTGTGTTTTCCTTTTTTTTTGCTGGGTTGGGGATGTGTTTTGCGTATTCTGTCCTGCCTACCCCCCCCCGGGTACTACTTACTGATTCTACGAGTACCTGGAAGGTACTGTGTGCTTCGGTTTGCCTAATATCTTCCCATGGTTTTTACAGTAGTCTCACTCTGTTTATTAGTAGAGTGGCGTTTATTTCTGTAGTGTCTGCCACATCGCCTGCGGAGAGGTACGACAGCTGTTCTGTTTTTTCTACTCTCCTCTACCTATCTCTTTGGATTATACCAGGTATATGTTTTCTTTGTTCTTGTCTTTCTTGGTTTGCTTTCGTTTGCTCATATTGAATACGTGTGTCGTGCCTGCCATATCCAGTACCTAATATGATGACATGGCATTGCATTGTCAGTTGTGTACTGCGGTTGTGCTTGTGCATATGTAACAATGTAGTATCTCTGTGGCGTAGCTTTGTGACCACATAACTTGGATCTATCTAGGATTGAAGAATCAACACGCGCACTGGTTGTGCTGGATGTTGACGGGTAGAAATAACGGTATAATGTGAAGAACACACACATATGTGATGAATTTGGTACAAGTATGTGCAGTTATTAATCGTGCCTTACCGAAACACTATTAATAACTTCCTCTCTAAAAATAATGGACAACCCGACGAACAAATCCAATAGCTTTCATGGAAGTACAAGGACTGGGACCATTGTCAGGGTGAAATATAACTTGGTGCGCAGCGATGTCGAGCAGCTTCTGGCCTGTACTCGTAGAACCCTGCAAGACACACATTACCTTGCTGGCGAGTGCAACGCCTATCGACCTACATGTCGGCAATCTCATGTCGCGCGAAACAGTATCGGCAGGCATTTCTCTTCCGCTAGCCGACACTCTCAAACGCGAACAACACCATTGGCCTGTGACACGCGCCACGGTTAATGTATGTAGCACTACCGTCTGGCCGGGACAGTTGCGTCCGACAAGGGGATAGGGGGGGGGGGGGGGGGGGGGGGGGGGGGGGGGGGGGGGGGGGGGGGGGGGGGGGGGGGGGGGGGGGGGGGGGGGGGGGGGGGGGGGGGGGGGGGGGGGGGTGGGGGGGGGGGGGGGGGGGGGGTGGGGGGGGTGGGGGGGGGGGGGGGGGGGGGGGGGGGGGGGAGGGGGGGGGGGGGTGGGTGGGTGGGGGGGGGGGGGGGGGGGGGGTGGTGGGGGGGGGGTGTTGTGGGGGGGGGACAACATCTGAGGTGAGACCACCTCGACGCGGGGTGGGCCGGGCAAACTGCTGTAGGTGTGAACGGTGCTGTAATAAAACTCCTTTGTTTTGCCATCCTTCCTATTGTAAGAAAACAACCGAGTACACATGAAACGATTCAATGAAGCGCATCGCCCACGCACACCCCGAAGGCGAAAAGTGAATTCAGCGTTGGTAGGTGTGCTATTAAAAATACACCTACGTACTTGTACAGAGCCGGTACCAGGTACAGAAGAGTTGCGACCGAAAGACCGCAGACGCAAAAATATGTAGAAAAGAGCAATGTACGTACGTCGTATTGCCTCTTTGATTGATTCAAAATTCGCCACAATCAGTTGAGAGTTCAGACAGAGTAGACGAAACCAGGTATACCTGTCCTTTCGGATCAAATCAGGAACGATGACAGTCTGGCCAGTAGCAGGGGTCCTGGCATGTGGTTTTCTCTTGTTTGTTCGTAGTGTCCAACTGGTATTGGCTCAAAACTGCCCACGAATCTGTACCCTGCTTTGGCCACAACCGTATTTAGTAGGATGGATAAGAATGAAACAAAATTTGCCAATGGGTTTCAGGTTCATTCTTATCGGAGAGCTTTGTTTTCCAAAATCTGCAAAGTTTTGGAAACATCTGTCAGCCAAATACATGTGTAACTGTCCAGTTTCGGGCCGAAATAAGTTACGCTAAAAACTAGTACAAACCACACGCCAGACCTTCTTCTGGTTACATATACCTTTACACAAGAATCAATCCCCCATGACACCTTGTGGCATCGACCTAGGTAGGCCACGCCCCGGCTTGTTGAGTAACTTCGCGATTTTACGTATAAAGTATTTGTATAATGTACTGCTCATGTGGATTTTCCGAGAGCACGTAGTGTGGGTAAGCGCAACTCATCGCAAGTCGATGAGGGAAAAAGGAGCTAAAGGTTTCTGATGACAAAAAGAAGGCTCGAACCGTCGCATTAGGGGGAAGGGAGGAAAGTCTACTCCGCGGCCCCGGATTTAGGACTGTTAACCATGTAGCAGACGGGGAGAAAATAAAAAGCGAAAATACCGAAAGGGGAAAGGAAAAAATCTTCCGAATGTATCCCTGTGGTGTGGACTACATACGTAAAACAGCACCACGAGGGATCGGTGGTAGTAGAGGACACTATTGTGGACGTACCAGCCCTCTTCGCGAGCAAGAAACTTGAGACCGGGCTCAGGCTGACTTTCATGCTCTGGGCGCGAGCGAAATAAAAGTTTCTTACGCTTCGCTTTCTCTACTGACTCTGGTCCCCGAGAAGGATTTGTTTCTAAACGTACACGTATTATATATAGCGCACAATGAATTCATCGTGATTTGTGTCCAGCCGGGTCAGCCACAGGAAGTAGATGACCATGTTTCTAACATGGTTTTAGCCTAAATCAGTTTAATACGAGAAACTATATATATTTTAGTACAAACCACACGCCAGGACCCCTGCTGTTGGCCAGACTGACATCGTACCTAATTTTGGCTCGAAATGGCCAGGGTATATTCCTGTCTTGGGGCTACGTACTCTGTCTAGCTTTAAAATTGATTTTAACGTATTTCGAAGTGATCAGAAAGGCTATACGTACACCGTGTGTTTCTCTGCGTCCGCGTCTGCGGTCCCTCGGTCGCAATTCTTGTGTATCGACTCTCAACAGTACTCGTACGGACGGACGTACTGTACCTACATACGTACGCTGGTTTCCCTTTTTCTTCTTTGGGGTATACGATCTGGTTGTTGTGAGGCGCACTCGGTCGTTGTTTTCTCGGGGTACAGGAGTCATATTACAGCACCGTGGACGGCAGTTTGTCTGCCCCACCACGCGGCGAGGTGATCTTAAGGTTTGGTACAGCAATATATATTCTTGCCGAGGCGGCGGTCCCGCGAGGATGGTCAAAAAGCTTCAAACCTGGCATCCGGAGAGGGCGCTTGAATGTATTGTACTGACCCTCCCGCCATGGCGAAACATACGAAACCGGGTGACCCTCTGCAGGTCCAAGTGGAGGCCGCAGTACTCCGTGCTACTTACTCTGAAAACTACAACAAAACAGTTCAGATATTTGTAGGCCACACGCTTAAAGGGACGCTGGCATCCAAGCGTCCCCCGGTTCCCGGGTTTCCGGTGACTCGAATCTCTGGATGACATATCGGAAAAGAAAATGCATCGCTATCGTAACACGCTGCGTTTCGAAATTCGGCTGGTTCGTGCTCACTGGACAGTGACGGTCACATGTCAGTTTAGAAGGTTTATTGCAGCAGCATCATGGATTTCTCTCGAGGTTGATCCGCCGCATATTATCATCAGGGGCCTACACCTCGACTACGACGTGCTCTTGTGGTCGAAGTTGACCGACATTTTGGGTGCACAAGATGAGACGAAAAACAACCCCCAACTGAACGCTTGCACTTCGCTTGCGGACGGCTACGGCTATTCACGGGAAACCTCAGCCCGCGAGATTGAGGGATGCCCATCATGGAGCCTTTGAGGGCGTCGGGTGCGCCAGACGATAATCACAGGCAGCGAGAAACGACTCACGAGGGGTTCTCGAGTATCCGAAGTTGCGAGCGAATATCATTAAAAAAACGCTTAAAAAAGCGAAAAGTCTCATTTCATTGGAGGGGAGCATAGCACAAATGCTACCTCACCGATGAACGAATGACCTTGACTATTATTAATAAGAGAATGTTTGTGTTCTCCAGGCGGATGATAGACTTCTTAGTTAGTCAGTTGTCGCTGAAACTACGGTTTGGCTCAAAACTACGTTCCCACGATGGGTAATAAGTTATCCGGCCCAAACAAGTAAAAACATGGATTACAAAGCTCAGGATTCTCGTACATTTGCGTCAACCATTCTACACCCACGAAATACGGATCTTGCTTGGAAATCCCTCCATGTAATTCCAAGTTGTGTGTATATGTTCCTGAAACGCCCAACCGCGGGTATATGACAACACCTTCCTGAGCGTGCAAATGTCCCCTTCATGTTTAGGTGACATTTTTCTAATGGATTCTCATGGACCACACACCGCTCGTGGCGCGCGTTCTTAACCCGATTTTAGTACGTACCTGGTTTTGACCCGAATCGACCAGATATACGAGGTAATACCTGGTATTGGCCTATACGCTACAGCCCTTACTGTTTGGGCTCTGATTACTACGTAGTCTGAGAGCGCTTTTACATACCCGTACTTGTTTTTCGTTCCGGTTGGCTTTCTCGTTAGTTTCGTTCTTTTGAGCGGGCCAGTACTTCCCGGATATCTGCGAAGGGGTAGACTAGACCAAGAGATATGATCAGAGTACAGACATCACTCCGTAGGATTTGTTTTTACCTACAACGAGTAATTACTTGTCTAGGGCATTCCATCAGCAAAAATACAAAGCTGTCTTCTTCACCCCTTTTCAGTCCCTTAGAGACCATGCACAAATTTCCAGAGAACGTCCCCGTCTTGGGTGCTGCGCATGTATCACGAGTGCTTGGACGAGCATCCGGGCTGCACATGACCCAGCTGGGGGTCGCGTCCCCGGCAGGAGCAGCAGCTTTCGAGTAATTTTGGAGTCCTTCCTTCTTTCAGAATGATGAATTTCACCCTAGGACCTAGCCAGGGTAGGAGGGGGGTGGCGAGGATGCCATCTCCGAGTGAAGAAAATATACCGCAAGCGCGGTCTGTGTGCGGTTTATGCTGCCGATTTGGCATTCCACAAGCCAGCATCTCCTCCGGGCACAAAGAGAAAGGTACTCCAGTCGTTCTATAGAGAACGTTGGATATGAAAGGCAGGTCTTTGTGGCTTACGTTGTGCCTGTCTGCCGCGTCGCTTACTCGTTCAAAGTCCAGACGATCGCTCCTGTATATCGGGGTTAGAATGCTCTGACGGAAAAAAAAGCCAAAATAAAAACGGCGGTGGGGAGAAGGCAGAAACGCCTACAGCAGTGTGACCGCGGATGGATGTGAGTTACGACTATTGATACGTAGTAGGGATAAAAAAAAAGGCGAATGTATAAACACAGATGCAAACACAGTTTAAGAAACAACATACCAGGCAGGTAGGTGGATGTACGAGTGCCATGTATAGGCCTGTGGTATGTATAGGGAGTGCACTGTAACTGCAGCAATCGCCTTTATTGCGTACCGTGGTACTTGGCAGGTAGAGATTTCGTTGCTTTTAAAGCTGTAGCAAATTGTAGAAGAACTCCAAACACCTACACATCCCACGGAACGAGCGATCAAATTATCAGAGCCTGTTCGTCCGCACCCACGAATACAACACCGCATACGGTACCAGATGGTATTCTTGTTTTCTATCTCAGCCCTTGTTTTTTCAGCTCAACGAATTGGACCTGTCGCCAACTCTATGACCCTCTCGCCCATCCTATCTTTTCAAGCACGCTAAACCGATTCATTACCTCTCCCTAAGCTCCATTTTCCTCTGTCCAGTCTTCTATTTTGTCTCATCTTGAATGTGGAATTGTTAGTAATACGTATAAGTTCTGGGATCTTACAATTACTTAACGTAGCATAGAACCCCCCCCCCTCTAATATAGACTCCCTATTCCCTCTGAAAAAAACTCGCATACTTTAACCCCACCCTGAAACAGGATATTCACTACTTACGCCGTACTAATCCATTTTACATGCTCTTCCTCTTGAACCACACCCAAACAGCATAATTGTAACCTCTTCTTGCTCTACCCCCAGCCGACTTACCCAAAGGTCCTGGCTAAACTCCTCCGGAGAGAGCATTAGAAGCTGAAACTTTTGAAACTGTACCCTCATTCGCTCTTGTCGATTGTGCTTACGTGATAATGAAATGGCTCTCCCACCTTCTCCAAGGTTGCATTTGCATTATTATCGACAACCGTCTTGCTGTATGTCCCGTCGGTCCTCTAGTCGTCCACCTGGGGTGCCCCCCCGGCGCCGGTTGAGCCCCCACTGCACCTCCCAGTTGTTGATTTTGCAAACCATTGACTTGCTCAGCCAGGCCTTTAATCATTGGAGAAGAGCAGCCGCAAGCTGCTCGGTGATCGTAGTTATGCGGAGGAAACTTGCTTGGGTCTGATTAGAACAGGTATCGGGACCCCCACGCCCTCACCGTCCAAATCACCCTGCTGACCCACAATATCACCTTGCATATATTCTTGCACCCTCGCCAGGACCTGCATTCACTACGCTCCCCTCATCACCAACTCGCGCAAGCGCCATTTCCGTATCGACAGCAGCCGCAACAAGGTCAGCAGAAGTATGATCGTCCTCCTAAACATCACCAGTGTCAGCGGTAATAGAAGCGATCTCTGCGTCTACAGTAGCAGCAGCTCTTGCATCTGAGTCCCCCCTCGTTGCCTGATCTTTCTTTCCGTGTCAAGCCGCAGATAACAGTTTGTTTTTTTCCCCACACGTCGGCAGCAACTGCTGCTCTTTTGTGCGCGCTCGCGGCGGTGACTAAATGTCTTCCTTGTTGTTTTTTCTTTCAGCTCTGTGGCGGCCTCCTATCCAGTGCCAGCCCCCTGCTCGTCCACGTTTACGAACAGAGCCCCGCCTTAGATGGTATGCTTCCTTTATGTATCAACCGCTCCTAGAATCTGTCTTCCCTGATCAACCAACTGCACCCGTCTTCAACTCTATGACCCTCTTGCCTATCTCCTCTTGTCCAACGTGCCAACGATGCAATGCCTCTCCACAATCCCCAGATTTCCTCCGGTTCAATCTTCAAGGAATTATATTATATTCGTACAGCATATAGCCTGTTCCAGACTATTTATTGGTCGATTTTGTCGCCGGCGCCCTAGCACAAAATTTTCGGAATGGTAATTGTTGTTGCTATATGTTCATATTAATACACACTGCAATCGTAGCGCAAGAAATAGTTCAGAGGGGAGATTCGCCTTGACAAAAAAGACTTTGAACGCCGAGAAAGGCCACAAGAAGCGATCTTGGTGTGTTGTGGAAGTACATGTTTCGGAAGTTGAAGCAGACGCGGAATCCAACATATACATGTCGCCATACAGCAGGTGGGTATATATATATCATGGGTGTGTTCGGTACGGTACTACCGAGGCCTACCGGCGGTAAAATACCGCCGGTATACCTGTACCGAGAGGATTCGGTACGTTCGGTCTGGAGTTCTATACCGTACCGACAATTTCGGTACGTTCGGTCTTGAGTTATATACCCTACCGAACATTTCGGTACGTTCGGCACGATGTCCGTACCCTTACCGGCGGTATCGGTATGATACACCGTACCGTTACCGAGAAGCTCGGTATGTTCGGTACGATGCCCATACCGGTACCGAGAATTTCGGTACGTTCGGTACCATGTCCATACCCTTACCGAGAACCTCGGTACGTTCGGTACCATGTCCGTATCGTACCGGCGGTATCGGTATGACACAACGTACCGATACCGAGCTTATACCCTACCGAGAGTACCGATCCCGGGCTAATCGGGAAGTTAGGCTCGGGACAACCCGGTGCCGGTACAGTACCGCCACACACATAGCACGCAGCAGCACAGCAGCACAGCAGCGTACCCTGCCTCATCGGTACAGCGGCCCTCATGAGCACCACAACACCCCCCCCCAGCAACAACGACAATGATGACCCCGCCGCTGGCGACCAAAGCTCATCATCGCCAGCGCCGGCGCCAGCTCCTCCGGAGGCAGACGTTGTCGAGGCAGAGGTCGTGGACGGCGGAGGAGGCAACAGCAGTGTGCCAGTGAGAGGGCCTGCTCCTATCTACCAAAAGGGTAGCGACACAGAGTACGTAGTGCCGGCGGAGACACTCAAAGCTGTCGACAACTTTGCGGTGCCGCAGGGGTATCGGAGACAAGGGGCGCGTGAGGACTCTTTCATGTACTCGCTCGGTGTGTACGTTGAGCCGATAGACCAAAATAACAAGGACGCCAAATTCTTCTGCTTGGCGAGCGCGCCGTGCCGTGCAAAGAAACACACGGTGCCCTGCAAAGGCCGCGACCGCTCCAACGTCAACAAGCACCTCACAAAGACCCACCGGGTGACCGGGAAAGTCTCCAACACGAAAGAGGCCAACAAGAGGAACAAGACAAGGACCATCATGCAGGCCTTAGAAGCGAGCAAGACCTCGGGCGTTGGCACGAACAGGTAGGTGCGCCTCGTGCGCGTGTGTGTGTATTTTTTTTAGCGTACATGTTTTTTTGTTCCAGCAGTATAAGTGTAGTATACTATAAACCAAGTATAAAAGTATACCACGTGCAGTATACGTATTCGTCGCCGCTCTGTTTTTTTTGTTGTAGACAATGTTGTATATTTAGTTTATAGTATAGTATACCCCCAAGTGTGCTGAACGAGTATGATTTGATTGTTGTTGTTATTATAGTTGTATAATAAAAAAATAAAAAATACGCCAGGAGGCGGGTAAAAATAAAAATATAAAAAAATAGAAGTACGAAGTATTAAACACGTCATTATTATTTGTTTCATTAATTTGTTTTTGGTTTAGACGCGGAATATTAATATTAATATTGATAATTAAAAAATTAATTTAAATCGTTTAAAAAGATGCCGCTGCGCTTGCTTGTTCTTTTCTTCATCTCTTGTTCCACTTTTTTTGTTCTCTCAGAGTGCGCGAGCTCATGGCTGCCAAATATGCGGTTGAGATGTTCTTGCCGTTCAACCATTTCGCGAAAAGTTCCATGTGGGACGAGATGGTCGGGGTCATGTCTGGAAACGGCCCAACGTTTCCTGCGCTCCCTTCGCGAAAGGTCAAGCGCCTAATCGTGGAGCTGTACGTCGCCACGAAGAAGGTATGTTGTGTATAGTATGGACCAGTAAAAGTTGAAGCATCCGAGTACTACGCAGTAGAATCCATCGCCGCAGACCCTTCGCCACCACCATCGGCGGCCGCGATCATGGTGGTGGGCTTAGCTACCCTACTTGCCGTTATAAATCCCAAGTCAAGTCATTAGTTAAAGTTTTCGTTTGGACGCGTGTTTCGATTTCCCAGGAGGTGGTCGGGAGCATGCGAGAGGACATGCGAAAGGCTACGCTCCCCATCATGCACTACCAGGTGGACCTGTGGGCCTGCGAGGCGTCCGGGGTTAAATTTCTCGGCGTTCACGTCTACTGGGTTACAAGCGAGTTCGAGCTCCGACATGCCCTTCTTTCCGTGAGTGAACATTAACGTTGACATCCAGGCGGAGAATATTTAGCAGGTTGTAACTGTGTACCAAGTTGGCAAGTTTATGCAAGGATCTCGAGCTCAAGAACCCACAACAGTCGTGAGGTAGGGGAGGTTGGTGTTGCTTTAGTGTTGCTTTAGTTTTGTTTTTCACGTGCATGCCTTGCTGTTTGAGGATGGCCCCCGGCACTGTGCTCCACTTCACGCGCGACCGGGGGTAGATTATTATTATTAAACTTATAATTGTACAGGAGCTCGTTTTGTTTGATCGTTGAACTGAATTATTGGTGGGCGCAAGGGAGCTGAATGCATGTACAGAATCGATAATGCGCGCATGTTTGTTCACGCCAAATCCCGCCCTCCCCTTCCCTCCCCTCCTCGACCCTTGGATGCGCCCTCTCCTTCTGTTCTTGCATCACAGGTCAAGCCCTACACCCCTTCGACGGTCGTTCATGACAAAGAAAGAGCGAGCGACATCCTCTTCACCATCTTCCGGGCGACCTTGGGCGAGTACGGCATCAAGGTCTCCGACCTCGCTGGTGGTACGACGGACAGTGGTTCCGATGTGAAGGCGATGGCCGTCAACTCTCTTCTCGGCCAACACAACGTCCTCTGGGACTGGTGCACCTGCCATGCTGCCACCGTCGCCGCCGAACATGCCTTCGGCACCTCGCCGGACATTCAGAAGTCCAAGAACCCGGAAGCCCGCCGCATCATCAGCCTCGTCACCAAGGCCGCGCAGAAGGTCAACCAGTCTCCCCCCTTCAAGCAGAAGTTCGACGACATTCAGATGGACATGCTTGAGGAGATCTTGAAGGTCACGAAGCACGCGCCTCAGCGGTGGATGGGCATGATTCGTACGTTGGAGCGAATCATCCGGTTGTGGCACGTGTTCAGGAGGGTCTTCGCTGAAACGGGGGCCAGGTTTACTCTTGACGACGACACCAACAAGGATGCAGTCCTTCAGCTCTATTCGCTACTGCTTCCTCTTTCTGCGATAACGCGTGATGGCCAGTTCGGTGGGGCACCGATGACCGCGGAGATCCACATGGCCTTCGCCGCACTGAAGCGGGACGTGCTCGACGAGACGAAGGACCTCAAGGTGTACGACATTCCGCCCGCACCGGGCTCGCCGGAGGCGGAGCAGGAACGGGCCAACGCGTGCAAGGGGAAGAGGCCTCCACTGCCCCACAAGATGGTGCCTCCGGACAAGCTGCACCCCGTCACTGTCCGGACGAGGAAGGAGCTGAACAAAGCGCTCGTGCAGAGGCTGTACGGGCGAGTATGGGACGACAATTCCGCCGATCCTTCGGCGTTCCGCGATCTCGCCGTCGTCCTCACCCCGCCGTTCAACACCGGCTTGTACCTTGGCAGCCTTCGCCTTTCCGATGCGGACAGGGCGCACATGGGTCCGGGAAAAGAGTACATGGCTCCGACGTCAGATGAAGAGGAGAAGGAGAAGCTCGCTGGAATTTGGGGCGAGATCAGGCAAAGGGCGATCAAGGCTGCGCGGGAGGAGAAACTCCGCGCCGCGAAGCGGAACGACGCCCCAGATGTTCAGGCCCTGAAGCGCGCTCGAGTGGACACCGGTCGCTCTGCTGGCGTGTTCTCGTCGTTCGGGCGGACGGCGGCCGTTGGCGTCAGCAGCGATGTGGGTGGTGCGGAGCGCGACCCGGTGGTGGAAGCTGTGGAGAGCGACATCGCCCGGTACCAAGCGCACTTCATGACCCCGGATGAGGTATGCTGTTGCCAAAATAAAAATGTAAATGTGATTCGTGATTTGAATATGATTTTTGCTTCAACAGTTCAACAAAAAGAAAATTGAAAATGCAACGCGATTAGGATTACATTTCGCGCTGCTCTCCATATGTTTTAGCCAACCCTCTCCTGTTCCTCCCTCTGCCTTCTGAACATTACTTGTACGCAGCTGCATCCCAAGGAGGTGCTCGGTTGGTGGTCGACCAAGGGCAAGACCCATTTCCCCACCCTGGCGCCTGTCGCCCAGCAGGTTTTCGGGAACCAGGCCTCTGCTGCGCAAATCGAGCGCGACTTCAGTGGTTGCGGTAACCTCCTGACCTCGGATCGGAGCCGCGCGGACACGTACTGGGTGGAGATGGTGATGTTCCTCAAAGCAAACTTCGACAGCATCCCCGCGTACAGTGCCATCCCCATGATCGCTCCGAAGGATATCCGCTCGTGTCTTCCCGGCCGGTTCACGGGGCTAGACACGGACTTGGTGGAGGCTGAAAACACCTTCGACTTTCTGAACAACACGGAGGCGCCGACGGATGCTGGCCTTACCGCTGGCATGTCCTTGGAGGAGGATGAGAATTAGGACTTAGTCGGATCTATATCGAGAGACATCTGTTCAGATACGATCGGTACTTGTACTTCACTTGGACGCAGTTTTGAGTGTAAGTTTAAGTTTCAGTTTTCGTTCTGTTTTTATTTTTATTTTGCAACAGAGCAATTCGCTCTTGAATTAATTTTGATGTTCGCGCAGACTCTTGGAAGTCAAGTTCAAATCGTTGTTGTCTTTTGCTGCAAATTGGTTTGTTGTTATCGTTTGACTCGCGCGCGTAGAAAGAATGCTGAAGCTTCTTATCAATTGACAACGTTTTGATTCTGCTGTTCTCTCCTGCCTTCGATTTTCAATGGGGAGAAGCGGTGTTGCTGCCTTCGTACAATCATGATCATAATCTATAACTTTAATTTTGTCGCACTGACTGAGCCGGTCGCCCCGGTGGTCTAGTTGGTATCCGCGTAACCTTCTGTAGCAGGCAAGTTCAGGGGTTCGAATCCCAGCGACAGCGCCTTTTTTCTCATGTTATGAGTTTTTTCTCTCGTTGTCGTGTCTTGCCGGTGGATAGCGCGCAAGCGTGTGTACACAGTGGGAAAGAGGTGGCTGGAACTCTTCTCGCAATAAAAATTTCAGTCAGTACCGCAGGAGGATGGGAGTGGGGGCCTCAGGGAGAGGAGCCTTCTGTGTGACCACGGTTTAGACGTTCAGGCAAGACAAATAATACCCGGTGTGGTAAGGCGCCCATCGAACTCTGGAAATGAATGTGATGACAAAACAAAAAAAAAAAAAAAAAAAACTGTCGCAGACACACACATTCTTGATGGGCAATACCATGGTACTGCTGTGGAGCGACGCTCGGTTTGACAAATACCGCTGGTATCTGCGGTACGGTACCGGTATGGAGGTCTATACCGTACCGAGAATTTCGGTACGTTCGGTATGGAGTTCTAAATCGTACCGAGAATTTCGGTACGTTCGGTCTGGAGTTCTATACCCTACCGAAAACTTCGGTACGTTCGGCACGATGTCCGTACCCTTACCGGCGGTATCGGTATGATACACCGTACCGATACCGAGAAGCTCGGTATGTTCGGTACGATGCCCATACCGGTACCGAGAATTTCGGTACGTTCGGTACCATGTCCATACCCTTACCGAGAATTTCGGTACGTTCGGTACCATGTCCATACCGGTACCGAGCGTACCCGTACCGTACCGAACACACCATTGATATATATATACCAAGCATTCGGTTTATCTGCAAATGGGTAAAGGATAGAGAACTAGTCGAAAAAAAGATCCAAGACGTACGGGATGTGAACTTCTTTCCTTCGATGAGAGCTTACGTGACCAGTTCCAAGTAGAGAGTGGCGAACGGTTTCTTTCGCCAAACCCCACCGTGCTCTAGTTTTCACTCTTGAAGATAGAGGAACGTTTGCGGGGTAAATTAGGGACGAAAACGAGCCTGTTTTTGGAGTTATAGAGCTGTAACTTAACTTACACTAAAGAGCTTGCGGAAATAAGTAAAACACTGCCAAGAAAGTATATTTTGCTTCGCCCTGTTGATCAGGACGGTGGTATAGCATGTTTCTTCAATGATACAGCAGTTAGAAAGCGAAAGCAATTGGGACCATACGAAAGCAACAAGTTGTGCCTTCACGTATAGGATGGAGTCACGTAACTATGAGAGGGTGGAATACGTACCAGTACCAGAAGATGGGCATTACGTACTGCTCGTACGGGATCATGCGTGACGTGCTGTGATAGTTGCACATAGTCGACTTACATTATTCGTCAAAGGAGAATATTGAAATAGTAATATCACGTATGTATCAAGGGAAGCACATGAAGGTTTTGGATGCGGGGGGGTGATGCCCGATTCTGACCCGCAGATGTTGGAAATTTACAAAGTGAGCGCAGCTAGTGTTTCTGTTGGGACGGGATGAAACAGGTCAAACATCACCGAAAAAGGGCGACCGTAACGCAAAGGGGTGTAAAAGCAAGAGCGTCAACGGATGAGATGGAATTGATCCGCTGTCTTTTGCCACAAGACGCTGTTCATAGACGATATTTACCTTGTTGAATGCAAATCTAAGGACTTACAGCAGTGGGTGGTTGCAGTCAACAACCATAATGTTGGGGGGTGACGTCGCAGAAAAGCATGAGTAATGCGAAAAATGAGACACAAACTCGGCACAACACGGTGGAATCCACTCTAACCCTATAACTAGATTTAGGTCAACGTCAGACACACGGCAAGACGTCGAGCCTGGACAGTAATTAAACGTGTCGTAGTCGAATGATCGTTTCGTAGTGCCAGACGCCCACTGTTCTCAGCTCCGATGTATAGCGACCGTCTCTTCATTTATATCAATCTCTTATCGATGACTTGAAAACTGTAACTCGCAATGATTTTGCGGCAGTGTATCACAGGCTTACGTTGACCTTAGTGTGGCATAGTACCAGTATTTCACTAGCACCGTTGCCCCCTATCAAAGCACCATCGGAGATAGCAACGTTTCTGCGGTAATAGTAGTTGGTGCTACCTGGTACCAAGCATGTCGTTGTGTGTGTTGGCCGTTTTTTTAATTTGTACGAGTGACGGTGTCGGTGCACGTGACATATTTCAGTCCTCCTGTGTGTATATGCTGCAGAGTGCGCACCGTCGGAAAGGTTACAGCGATGGTCACGCATGTGACCATGTCTGCCGCTTAGTCCCGACTACGGTATGATGCATGCGCAACCGACAACCCGATTTAGGAGAGCCGGGACAATCATTTCGCCTAATCACCAGCTACAAGACACGGTTGATCTAGTCAAGCCTTTGGTGTTGTGCTACGACCTTCTCACCGGATCCTGGAACTCGCTAACTTAGCTCCGACAGGCACCCACAGATCTGTAAATCGGTTTCGAATAGGAGATCTTCTAACGTCAGCGTGTTGTTTGCATTTGGTACACGTATTACTTGTATCCGTTGCACAACGGGAACAGACGATGTCTCCCACGCAGTAGTTTGCCATGGCCTAAACTCGGGAGCGTCTACGAAACGTCTCCAGCGTGGTAATAATTTTGTACTACCAATCCAGCCGTGCTACCGTAGGGGTCTCGCACGTTTGAGACCGGACTGAAGACATATTCGAGTTAATTGACAGATGGTGTGCATAATAGTACCCGGTACTGTCTGTTTATTTCTCATGGTGTTATGTATCTACATAATTCAAATGCCACTGCGTTCGATGTCGGGCTTAACATATATTGTCGTCTTTATTATTAACGTATCTAGTTGGGTGGGATGTAGAACTATTGCATGTAAGCAGCCTGGAATGCTATGCCGCGGTACCAGATATGCGCTTCCCTACCCTTCAACACAGCTGCGACGACTCACGGATAGTATAATCGGACGCTGTCTGTGTATCCAGACCTTGTTTAGTAAATGGAAATTGCGCTATAGGCTAGATCAGGCGAAAAACGAGTAAAACACCCGAAGGTCGCAACTTCTGAACCTCTACGACTTTGGCCACGAAAGTTGAATGCAATAACCCGGACACTGTACTGCACGTGTCAAAGAATAAAGTGTGTAAAAATGATCAAATTCGAATCGATCTCCACCAAATATGGGCCGAACTAGAAAACGCGGTTTTAAAAACAAAGCTCGTAATATAATCGTCGTTCCCACTCGAGAATACAATTGATAGGGATTTAGCTGAACACCCTACGAAAAGAAGGATGTCAGTTTCAATGTCAAAACTTGCCGGTCATGAAGAGATATTGCCAAATTACAATTTCTATACATCGAAAAATAAGTAGGATCCAAACTGTTTTTTTTTGTGGTTGCGCGCTCAATCTTGCGAGTTTCGATCTTAAAGGTAAACATATTTTCGCACGGCATACATAGACAAACGGAAAATGAATCCTATTTATTCCAGACGAGTTACGATTGCTTTGTTATTTTTTGTTTGCCCGAATTTTCTTATCGGTTCACTCCCTCGAACCGGAGAAAGGGCTTTATTCAACTTGTGGGTTGGTGCATGATTAATACCGTGTCGTATAACCAAATACAAACACGCAGCAGCATGGAGCTGGGCGTGGCCAATGTACCGCTTTGTCAGCACCATGGCTGGCCCAGCTCGTACCCCGACAATTTGACCCATCATTTTGCCACAGCTATTGTTGGTGTCAGTGATCACCATCGGTGGTCACTATTGAGCTTTGAACAGGAATTATTTTACCTTCCCAAGTCGCGTAGACACCGTTGTCACTAAACAACCGCAATGTTCCTGTCCATATAATATCGCAGCTGTCCCTATGAAAGCCTCTGCGACAGGATTTAGGTATCGGTGGTCACCCTGTGTGCGTCCGCCGACCGTGCTCGCCGGACTCTTCGAGCAACTCGATATGGTGTCCCGACTTTGTTTGGTACAGTCAACATTACAAGATGGCGTTGACTCACAGTCGATACCACCGGGCGTCGCGGTAGGCGGGCCTCGTTTGGGTAATTGTTTTCCGGCCCCTCGAAACCACTCGGCCGAGTGATTGCCTACTTGACTGCGTTGCGATCGTAACTTTTACAGCGTGAGATTTCGCTACATGCACCTCCGTGAGAGGGATTTATACTCTCCGCTGTGGTTCCAGTCGAGTTTAAAGTGAGACACACAGCCACTCGCCCGCGTGGCCAGAACGCATGAACGAAAATGGGGGCAGAACCCCTTAAATAAAATGCACCAGTCGTACCAGGTATTATATTTGCACACGAACGATGCCCTCAAGGACGGTCTTGATCTCTTAGCCTCAACTTTGTTTCGAGAGTCTCATTCCGTTTACCGGCGTTCTGTTTGCAGCACTGATAACGACTCTTGTCCTTCCCCGTGCCTGGCGATTCCACACTTTCCAAGTATCTGGACGGACGGTACCAGCGCCGCGTGATATCAGCAAGATCGCTGGTTTCCTCCGCGTTCTGAGATCGGGCATGCTGCTGCTCGCCATGACTACTAATACATTGGTGCTGCCAGCCTGCGCATATTCCTCGTCAACCCCTATCGTGCAACCGGGAAAGCGGCATGTCGGAACGACGAGACATGCGCCAGTTGCTCCGTCGTAGACGCGACGAGGAGCGAAGAGCTCGTAGCATGCGGTCATGACATCTCATTGGATGGATCCGACAGCGAAACTGCGGTTTGCTCCGCGTGGATGGGTGCCGTGTGTTGCTTGTATGAAGACTCTGAACTGGACTGTGCAGAAAACGACAATGTTGCCAACTTGTGGCTGAGCTCGATCCATGTCCAGGGTTGTTCGTTGGACGAGCTCACGTGTGAAGACGGCAGAAGCGCAGCAGGCTCAAAGAACGACGCTCTTGCTTGCCTCAGTCGCTCGTGTGTTGCTTGCCGCGTATGCCCTGTGCGCTATTCATGCCTATGCTTCCTCTCCTATGACGATCTGACCACCAATGTATAGAGGATTTGTGTTCCATCCAAATGCCCGGTTTGGGGGGCGAATTTAGGAACCAGCATATGTTGCACAAGAACGGCGAATATCGGCCACATCGCTTTGGGCTGGGGAGCGGTCGGACATTGTGCTAGATTGTGATTGTCTGCGTTTGGGGGTTGGTCAGTGTTGAATTGTTTGAGCTCAGAGACTCGTCGGAATCCCAACCTATTATGCAGAACTTATATGAGGCGCGTCTCTGTTGTGCGGAATTGTTCAAACGAATATTGGGTAGCTTGGTCATATGTGGGGCTAGCCCGCAAACTCTTGGTTGTGACGGTAGGGCCCCCTCCACTGCTCAAACCATTTGTTGAGAATCTGTTGTTAAACGATTTGACTGAACGTGCAGGAAGGAAACAACATTGGCCGGACAAGTCAAATGTATAACTCGTGCGTACGATGTCGGTGACGAAGATTGCCACCTGCAGGCTTAGGCAATAAGGGCCCATATAGAAACATACTGATGAGTCTCGATACTCTGTCTCTGTAACAACAGGTGCGAAGGTAGCACCGACGTACCTATGTGAAGAGCTTAGGGTGAATATGGAAACCGTGATTTTTTTGAACGGCGCTAATGCGGTGAGACGAGCAGGCGAGCAAGGCCTGCACCTGATCAGCACGGCAAGACGCCCCGACAGAGGATACGTGTACTCTACTGTATGCATAACTGGTCGACAGCCCATGTTACACAATTGTTCCGTTGTACACATGGTGGCAAGCTACAGCAGCTGCCCTGCGATACTCTCAGCGTCCCCAGAGATCTTCACAGGACATACACCACATCGAACTATGTAGTGAGACCCAACTCGCAATCTCGCCGCGTGTTGCGGTTTTCCCACGCCCGAAACAAGATCTGCATTGAACTTGTGCGTAGTGGCTGCATATGAACTACTGTAGAGTACTACGAACCTGAACGACCAAACCTTAACACGCCGCGGAAGTGCAAACACATCGGCTTACTCGAGCCGTGTATTGACGGTGGCATTACGGAAAGCAGAAATGAGAAACACAACAAAATATTCAGGTCCATGTGTATCGAAGGCAGCTACGTGGAATGATTTCCGCGGAACTTGTTTAAGATTTCACTCAGTCTGTCATGTCAAGAATCCAAGAGCTCACCTCCGCCGGATGAGATCCTGAAGACACTGAATGGTTGAAACTTCCCGTGTTAAGGAACCCAGACACGTACATTCCTTACTCTCCACAAGAGTTCAACCGATTTTTCTTCATTCGGTTGTGTATTGCGCAAATTAATATCTCAAGTTGGACTTAGAAATGTTCGAGATCGCCAACCGTTAACTTTATGATCGATGCTTCCTAGTCCAGCTTCATAGGGTCTCCAATGGGTAAGATACGTTGAAGAATCCAACCATGTTGAATATGCTAATATTCTTGTAACGAAAATCAGGTAGGTTTCTTCGGCGATCCATGAATATAGGGAAGGGGTCTCTTCAATCCTACCATTTTCACCGTCCTGGGTGTGGCCATGTACCGAACAGTGTTCATCGTACAGAACGCAAATAACAAATATATTACACTATGTCAGAAACAGTAGCACTGACTGTTACAGCAGGGGTGGTTTTTCTATGGGGGCAAACATGCATCGGGTAGTGGTTTAGGCCCTTCCATCTTGCGGCATATGGGTTCGATTTCAGTCACTCATGTGGCATCACTCTAGTGCCAAAAGTGTGTGCTTGCCTTCGTTTACTCTTGCTCGATGATGCCGCCCTGCTACTTGCGACTGGACACGCTTCTCAAAACGTTCGGCATGCCTCAGTGATCGGGCATCACGAACCTTACGCCCTTGGCGGGTTTAGGTTCCCAGCCAATCTTGCGCTAGATGGTGCTGTGATGAGACAAACGTTAAGAAACATCGAAACCCAAGTGTATCCTAGTTGTGTCCACTTCTCTCTGGGTAATTCTGGGATCCAACGCTGTTAATTCTGGGATCCAACGATGTTGACATGATTCCCATACTTGGCATTTTTTCGTCGATGGTGTTGGTTTCATCCTCGGTGCACCTGCCGAAGTTCATTCGAGTTCTCAACGCGGCTTCGTGGAAGGTCGATTGGTTGCGTCTTGTCTACCAGTAGTGTCACAGACGTCCCAGGTTTCAAGAGATGATACCCCGTCGGCTTTGCCGTGATACTATTCTTTGAAATCAATGTCTGTGACCGAATGGAAGTTGAATATTAATGCTGTGTTCCTCGTATGGAGCTCGTGGTTAGCGCCACGACTGTCGACTCGTCGACGAATGAGGCCTTAGTGGATATGGTTTCCCAACTTCGGTGGCGATCGTAGATGTAACACTCAGGTTTGTCCCGGTGGCCGCAACGAACAAAACTGTTTCTACGCCTCTACCTCGCGAAATAATCTTTGTAACCTTAAACGTTGAAGAAATCTCGCCACGCAATGACCCCCAAGTATGAAATGCCGTTTTTTTTTTGCCGAACATGCGCCAGAAGGGTGATCCGCCTCCGACGGCCGCCTAAGTAAGTGCTTTGATGACGAAGACAGCTGTTGCCGCCGGCCCCCACCACACAAGTTTCGGAATGTTATGTTCGTTGAGACGCCTGCGGGGATCAAGCCCATGATGGTACGCTCGTCCCTTTTGATGAGGTGCGTATTGCCGTTCTATGCCGGAATTCTTCCAGTAGCCACGAAGGGTCCGTGAAACGATTTCGCCTTCAACATATCAACGCCAATGTTGCACACGGTCTGAAACGCGACGCTCTTGCTCTCAAAGCATTAGGCAGTCGTGCGTCTGGTGCATTGATCAGTGCGTTTAAGGCATTCAAGTTTGACCTGATATCGCTTTGGGCACCACCGACCGTAAAACGTCAGTACTGACTGACTGACGCTAGACGTTCCCTGGCAGCGATGACATGCGGTGTTCGGGTGTGACGTTCCCAGGGTGCGTTTGTTGATATCGCACTTATGGCACGCCGTTAAGATGTCATCGAGAAATCCACCGTTCTACACGCTGTCCTTGCCCGCCGGGGTTCGTTTGTGCACGACGGTTGCCGTGATAGTACGGGGGGCCATAGTTAATAGGACCTACGGTACACACAAAAGCCTATATATTAAAAAAAAATACTTACAATATTCGGTCTTTTTTACTATGGCCCCCCGCAGTAGTAGCTCAAAAACAATATCGTAGGCACTTGAGCGGCCAGAACGGTCTCAGGCTAAAGTTTTTAACATGGATCTGTTGGAAAATGTTTCTTGTACGGATGATGCGTTCTGCTGCCATGGTTAGGTCGACATATTCTGGCGTGGAACAGAAACCACGTTTGCTAGTTGAAACCCGAAATCTCGCCGAGGTCCAGATACACGTGTGTGACCATGACCATAGTGATGCCCTTTATTGCAGCAGTTCCCCGCGACACAATATGCACTCCCAGTCCGGGTGTGTTTGCGACGGTACGTGGTCCCCGGTACTTTGAGGCCTAAATGATGCACTGTATCAAGATCGCTATTTCAACAACCGGGAGATGATGTCTAGTGGTGACGTTAAATATTACCGGTGGGTTTTGTATAGATAATTTGGCGTTAGGACACGTCGGGGTCCCTGGCTGTTGATTGCTTGAGTCACCGCTATCGACGGTTTTACTCAAGTCGGTATGCTTAGTGCGGGGTATGCCGCCTCTCTTAGCCCTTCAAACGCGATGTCCAGAATGATGTCGTCCTTGAACAGGGTGTGCACGCAGACGAACTTATTTAGTATATAGCCGTGGTGAAACAGGCCATTCATGCACGTGCACACATTAGTCGCTCTGTTAGTGTAGTTCGTTGGTGTATCAATCGTTGTTCTGTACGCCCGACACAAATGATTGAATGCGCTGCGTCTTTTGAATTCACCTGACTTCGGAAATGGAAGTGTTGTACGTGTTGGTCAATCCATCCCATGCAGCCTCGGCATTTGCGACATCACGTTAGAGTAGGTATGTGCTTGAGAATAACGTTTGCCGCTGCCCTGATACACGCAGAATCAAGCTCTTCTAAATATTTTGGCTACCTCGGTAACAGCTTTGGATGTCGAGCGTGTTGGAGATACTCTCGCCTGTAGACAAAAATTTGTGATGTCGAAACTTGAAAGGAATATGCTGCATAAGATGAATGATGTTGCCGGCCGTATGTTGCCTCCATTCGCAGTTGAATAGGTTGGAGATGTTTGTTTTCTGTCGGCAGCATGTGCTACCGCCAAGGTGAGTAGTGGTCGATATAGCGACAGGGAGTGTTGTCGCACGCCAGTCCGAGCAGTGGATTGACGGCTGCGCATTACAGGTCGTGGAGGTCTTGTCGCCATAGACGATGGGCAACGACGAATGTAAACGGGCTCGTGGCAATAACGCCCTTTTTGACGGTCAGGCATCCCTTAATCGAGCATGCCTATGGATCGTGCGTTGCCATGATTTTGAATTCGAGGCTACTGAACCTGACGTTCAAAACCGCTCAGATGAGTTTGTGCACCGGTCAGCTGCTTTTGCTGATGCTCCAATGATCATGCTGTTATTTGTGTGTTCGGGCCTTCACTTTTTCATTTTTGTTATAGCTTTTGAGAAAGTACCGATCTTCTCTCAAAGCCATTGGTAGAATGTGACGAACCCATCTGTCGAAACGTGGTTTGCTGTAGTGCTAGTGTATGTGTGTGCAAATCAAACGACGAGGCTCAATACATAGCATCGTGATAGGTGCCGAGGCTGTTCTTTTGTTGCGAGGATAACGAGGTGAGACTGAGTGTCTGCGGCGAAGACGTCTGATGTTCAATGATGAGTGCATGGCTCGAAAGGCGTTCACGTCGTTCAATTGAAGAGTAAGTATGTTTTTTAATACATTAGGCGAGGCCATCTGTGGATAATGACAGAAAACATGGGAGGGTGTACGGTACAGGCTGGTGCACTGGTTGACATCATTATAAACGCAAACATTCACAAGATCGATACTTCCGCTTGCTTATTTTACGCTATTACGGGGGTCCATAGTTAATAGGACCTATGGTATACATAAAACCTGTATATTTATCATGATCCCCGGTCATAGTCACCTTCAAAACATAAGCTTGTAGACGTAGTAAGCTGAACACTCAGCAGTACTTCAACCTGAAGGAACCTGGTTGAGTTGCGCTTTGTATTTAAGTTCTACGCATGAAGAACTGTCAAACTCAGTGTACCGGTGGGACGCAGTTGCACAACAAGGTGCGTAAGAAAAAAGCCACATATCAACAGGCCTCGACAGAACCAACTACATGCAACAGTAGTCTAGGTGCTTTGTTGAGAAAACATTCTCTGACTAACGTAGCCTGGGATAACAAATAAAACAAAACCTTGAGCTTGCGTCCGAGGCGGACGCAGTTGTCTTCAAGAAACGTAGAGCTGTTGGTCCCCGTTTTTAGTACCACAAAAAAATTGTGCTAGCCAAACTTCTGCTTTTAATTTCCGTACTAGAGGGCCGATACGTTATCAATTTTTACGTAAAATATTGCTACTAACCATTGAGGTCGACGGGCCAAATGCAGGCGTATCGGAAAGTAGAATTTGTCGTTTATCCTAGACAAATGTTTACACGCACTTCTGACTTTGAACAATATTTAGGGATCCATACATGCGCAACACTCAGGCCGTTTCCTATGCGGTTCTATTTTGAAGCTTCAGATTTTGACCCGATGGCATTTTCAGATGTGAGCTTGACAAATCGAAAGGGTCTTCTTATGCGGAAAAATCAGATTTATTGTGCGTGTAGAAATTCGAGCAAACGCCGACACCAACTGCTGTTTGTGTGATTTGGCGCCGCGGAGAGACGCGCTGGGTGCGCTGCCCTGCGCGTACGACCCAAGCGTCCGAGCCCACCCTGTCTGCCTCTAGTCTGGTGGCGTAGAGACGTGGCGAGTGCGCTAGAGTCAACCTGTCTTAGTATTTCGTGTTTTATTTTGTGACTGCTGCAGCTGTACAGCTGCAGTGTAGTCTACGAGTGTGTATTCACAAGAGGCGCGTGCCGAGTTCTCTTCTCTTGGTCTCTAGGCCCGAGCCCCCGCCAGTCGACTCTAGTCGGCCACGGAGGGACGCGCCGTCCGCGCGTCGGGCGCGAAGCAACGTCGCTATACAGCTGTATCACCATCCAACTCATCGATCGTTCTGCTGCTGTTTGCTGTCATTGATAACATCTTAAATTTAGAGAGCATGCCATTTTTCGGTTTGAAAATCTGATGACCCAGGTCGTCGGATTATTGGTTAAAATCCGCCGACTTGGGTCATCGGATTCTCAAATCGAAAAAATTCCGGTCGGATTTTGCATATTTGGACTGCATAAGCAGAGTCATTCGTTTAAGAGATCGAAAAACACCAATCTGAAGCTCGAAATCGAACCGCATATGAAACAGCCTCAGTACTGACTGGTTAAATTTGTCTGGGCAGCTTACGATTACGGCAAGGCTCTTTTTTGGTGCATCCGACTCGAAAGTAGTGATGCTCGAGTCTTTTTTCGAAAAAAGTAAAAGCTTCCACAGCATCGTAGCAAGCACAAGGAAACTATTCCGCATTTTTTCCGAGAGACTCGTTCAGGGACGAAAAAAAGAGGAAACGAAGGGGTGCAGGCGCCAACTATGCCAGGTGCGGCTGTTGCGTTAACATGGTAGACGAGAAACAGAGGAATCTCATGATTCATTCCGCGAAATTTCTCGGAGAGGCGTTTCGGACCAAACAGAAGACAGACGTAAGGAGTACATACTGGTGCCAATGATACCAGATGAGGCCATTGCGGTTGCCCTGGGGAATTTTAGGTCACATTACAATCTGTGGGCTCGGATATTGAGGTTGGTTGGCTTTTCAGGTATTTTGGTTCTTGTTGGGATCAAGTTACAGGCGGATGCCCAACATCTAGCCCTAACCTTAACCCTAAACCTAACCCTAACCCCAATCCCAACTCTGACTCCAAACCGCAGCCCAAACGGGCCAAAACTGGCCATAAACGCGGCTGCGCCCCGTTTGCATCTAACCAGGAGAGTTCTCAATTGCGGACGAGACGATTCCGAAGTGCAAACCGCGCTACGCAATTTTCAAGTAAAAAACACCCATAAGTATCCTAGCTCACATATTGCAAAACCTACTCGGGAATTGTCTTCTTAATCGAAGCTATGGAAAGGGCAGGAGTGTGACTGTCAGCCGTAGAAATAGGAAAAAATCAATTTATGTTGTGTTACTTTGCCAACATATCTCTTCGTACTATAATTTTTGTAACGAAACGCTAAATGGTCGACGCGGCAAGCCCGGCCGGACACATTGGTAAATATCCGAGCGCGATCCGCGCCCTCTGGAGCGCGCGTCAAGCTCATATTTTTTTATCGGCGGAATAGAATAATCAAAAAGATTCGTCGTGGTGGTTTCTATACGGGAAGCCTCGTTTTGTGTGCACATACGAGTACAGCTATACAGCAGTATTTACCATCATCACCCTGCACCAAAGTATAATCACGGCCTGAATATTTTTGATAATATATATCCAAATCGTTTTCGTTTTTTTGTTGTCACGTGATGGTACGAACGGAAATAAAATCGCATCACGACGTACAAATGTACCAATTGGCATTGCGGGGGACAATAATAAACGAATAGGACCAGAAATTGCTAGTAAAAATAAGGAAATATATTGTTTTTTGGGTGTACCGTAGGTCCTGTTACTATGGTCCCCAATACTAGTAGCATGATGTTTGTTACACGAAAAAACAAACTTTTGCCGAAGAATAAGCCGATCTTATTAATAGCAGTTTTTCGTGATTCTGGAACGTAATGGTACGATAGAAAATTTTTAGTAGATCGCACCACGATGCGAAAATTAGTACTTAAATTAATCGATGTAATGCGCCAATGTTGACATAGGTGGTATTAATTCGAGCATTACATCGTATATTACTATTACGGGGGACCATATTTAATTGGACCTAATATTGTTAGTAAAAATTGTGAAATATATAGGGTTTAGTTTTACCGTAGGTCCTATTTACTATGGTCTCCCGTAATATTAATATGTTTCGCATGTATACCAATTATGATATGTACGAATCAATATCATAGTTTATTATCTGTGTCAGAAATTAAACAGTGTGTGTGAGGTGCCTCGTTTAAATGGAATTAAAGTGTGTTTTTATGGTGCCGGTGTGCAATTAGTTCAGTGTAAGAATTCGTATGGTTCGGCGGTTCTACGTCGAGTAGGTGTTGGCGCCGCGTTTTGAGGGGAGCGCTTTGCCAGGTATTTCCTGTCCCGTCGGCACATCAGAGGTACAGAGTGGAATAACCATTATTCATCTTCTCGCCACCTGAAAGTGTGCAGCCCTTGTTTCTATCATACCTTCCATATAAAAGGGAGATGAACAATAAATTGACGTCAGAGATACAGGGAGATGCTTTAAAAAGAGCCTCAATATTCGACGAAATTGTACCAATATGTATACCATATGTATACCGTAGCTCCTCTTTTTCAAGGTCTGCAGCATAGATACAGTCTCCTCACCCACGACAGCAGTTCGCCGGATAAATCTGAAAGAAAGTGGGTAAGTTTGTGCTCGAGATGTCGACCAGTTGCTTTTCGTGCGCCGTCGGTAACTCCACAATACCATTACATTCGCGCATTACGTTCGCAGAATTCGCATAATTCTGCGGCAAGTGACCGTTCCGATGCTTGCTCACACGTGTGAACTTAGTCGAAAGATCACAGCAACCGTACTGCAGTTCTTGTCTTCGTATATATACCAAAATAGTGGAATACCCTAGGGCATTCATATGAAAGTTGTATAGAAGGAAGCGTGCAGAGAACATTGTTTTTCGTTGTCTCGTACGGTTCGGATACAAACCACGACATGGAATTTTTCATTAAAATTCTTATGCGGCAGTGATAAGAGGCCGCTGGTACAACGCGTGCCTGTAAATCATAGTAGTCCTCGGGGCAGTTGAAACTTGCAACGGTCTTGCAAGCTACACACCGCTCACACACACACCTTCTCCTCTGCCCCGCTACCTGGTTACAATTTACACTACTCTTGCCTGCGGTGCCAACGACGAGAGCGCAACTAATATTCCAAGATCGGTTTCGAGACAACGCCATACTGTGCGCCATAGCCGGTGAGCGCGGCGAGACTTGTGAAAGAGGCGAGGGTTGGTTGCGGGTCACAATTACGGGCGTCTAGACAAATGTCCAACGTAAATATCGTCTGTAAGCATGCGAACATTCAAGTGAGCGGAGAATACAGCACGATAGCCGGTAGCGCACACTATACCTGAGCGTTGTTCCCGATTAGATGGCTATACATCCCAGCGTTCTTGGCCATTGGCGTATTGGGTTTGGAACTATGGCAAGCGAACGATTGACGATGGGTTAGGAGTGCGGTGGGAACTAAACACCACCACAACAACAACACCAGCAACAAAGAATGGGAGCAGCCACAGCATCACACACCCATTTGCGGGTTTTGTTCAGTCAGTGCAGGGATAGTATATTTTTTTTTCTTGTTGGTGCCGTTGTCGTTGTCGCTGCTGCAGTTCGTTGCATTTCGTTCAAGCTGTGTGACCTTCTCCCTTCACCCCTCCTTCCCTTCCTACAGGCAAAGCTCTGCAGGCTAGGAGCCTTGAAAGGATAGGATTAGCACACTGTGACTGGAAAACATTTATGCCTGACACAGTGCATCGTATTGTGAATTGCCCGATCAAGCATGCCTAACCCTTGAAATCGTGCATGCGGATGTTAACGTTTTCTCGGCGAAAGGGGTTGATTTGTATTCGAATTGCGCTATCAGCTTGTTGTATCAACACGCATGTCTACCTTTGGGTGGGGAATCGAGCTCTTGATGTGAGAAGCTTCATTAATCAAAGTATTCAGGCAACCCGCAGAACGCGTCCCGCTTGAGGCAGAAATCCCTGTCCATGGCATCGGAAGTAGTAAAATGGTGCATACGGATAACAATTTCGATCTTCCACCCCCCCCCCCCCCCCCTCCCTCACTTTCTCTGTAGGCACACAAATTTACAGGGGTATTACTAATAATTGCTGTGTTTTTTCTATTTGCAATGTTTGTTACTGGAAAAAATCCAAACACTATAACTCACCCACACGAACCCTATTATTTCGTGTGCCCGAAGAAGGAAAATATATAATTATCTCTATTTCCAGTACGAAATAATTAAATTGAAATTGGGGTCAATTTATTCGTCGGTCTGTCGGTCCATTCACATCGTACTCGCTGGGCCTGTCAATAATAATATATATATATATACCCGTTGCTCCGCATAAATATATAATTCTATGATGCGAATCTCAAACAGCTGGCTATCATTCTGTAAAACCATTATCGGAGCAGCCGGGTGTCGCCTCTGAAATGCATGCTGAGCTCTCGGTTTGTTTGTGGGCCGCAACGTGTTTTCGCGGCTGGCTCGCTACACTCCAACTAGGGGGGACCATAGTACCTTTTTTTTGTGTTTTTTTACTCATCACTTTTACTTTCCAGCCCACTCGTAGGAGGTTTTTACCCTCGACGATCTTCTGGACAAGCCGTGGTCACAGGTGCCGTCCCTTCTCCCCCCGGTACGCGCCAATATTTTTTGTCGCGCATAGGGTTCAGCATCCCCACTGCTCGTCGATTTCCATCGAATGTAGCTAACTCACGCTTTCGCGCTTTCCGCTTATCAACTTTTTCTGCAAGAAAAAAGTCCCTATGAGCATGCACTCGGTGAGACTTGAACCCAAGAAATTGATCTTGACAGGCACGCGCACCACCTACCAAGCCACCGGGGACGCCGGTAACCATTGAGGTTAACTAGGACCCAATTATGCTGCTAAAATAAGGGAAACGTGCAGGTTGTTGAGTGTAACATAAGTCCTTTTGACCATGTTCCCCCGTCATTATTAGGCGCGTGGGGTGCTCTGATGTGGGTTCGTCAACAGTGTAAGGTGGAATATCTGCCAAACAAGGGTGGAAACCGTGCATTTTGTTGGGTGTATTGCCCGATTCGCGAAGATGAACATCTGGCCAAACACACCGTAGGGTTAAAATTTTTGAAAGAAATCGAGGAAAGCATAGGAAAAAACCGAAAGCTTTATATCTGTCAGGGATTGGGGTGAAAGTGGAGCTTCCTGACATCATTTTAGGTGCTGGGGTAAATCAGGAATACTACTTGTTTGCCCCGCCGAAAAAACTTCATTTCTAATACAACCCGATCTCGATGAAATTCGTCGTGGAAGAAATTATTATCCCGCTGGACGTACGGAGAGTACATGACATTGTACTACTTTGACAATTACAAAACGTCGAAACGGGTGATATATATATCAACGATCAGCCATTGTTCTAAATCCACAAGCCGACATATCAGAAAGAAAGACACGGGTCATAGCTCGGAACCGGCATTAATTCACATTCACCAGATACTTGGTACGTACTATCATTCTCTCATTTGGTAGCTGACAAATTTTTCGTGCTTCCCATGTGTCATCTTCGCAAGAAGTTTCGCTCTGCCTCTTAGGCGTATATCAGATCCGGGGTTCTTGAACAAGCTCTCCCTCTTCCCCACTACGTGCTGCAGCTGTTCTTCTCTAGCGTTTTCTTCGGGGAAAAGATTCGGCGCTTTCTTACCTCGTCGACCCTCATCAAATTGCGCAAGCACTTGTTTTAATAATACCACTCGTACATATGAATGCTTCTCGAGCGGATATCGACACACGTACGTGCCCGCGTCGCGACCGAGATTGGTGGGGTATGCACCCAACAATGTTTCAATGTTGTCCGACCGGCAGAGACTTCGAATGATCATGTATATTAATAGTTATACCGGTTATGGTGCCATACGTTACCTGGTATAAAGTTTTTTTTCATCAGCGCATATATTTTAGGAATGAGCTACGCAAACAGAGAGAGGCTTCTTCGAGGTCCTCTTCATGACGAGCTGCTTATATGAGCTCAGAACATGAGACGACACAACCTCCGTGAGATTGCTATTATACCGCAACACAACCACCCCGAACGCAGTCCCATTCCATTCGACTTCGGCAACGACCGTCGTCAAGCCCTTCGGTTCCATCGAGAAACTCATGAGGTAAAATAGATAGCATCCTTCTACTTTGCCAAGCGCTGGCCACAATCTACAGGCCATAATTCGATGTATTTCTTGCTCTCGTGCATATAGATATCCCTGGTATAAGCTTATATGGTATGGTCGGGTGATTGTTTTTTACTATCGAGAATAAACAATTTGTGTTCGTGAGATGTATGCTCATTACTATTTCAACAGCGTAGTTTAAAGACGTTCTATTAATATAAGCTTCCACCAACATGACGCACAATACTCTTTACCGGTAAGGGGTAGGGGTGTAACGACTAGCTTCAACTGTATGACTCGAGCCGTCTGTTGTAGAGAAATAAGTTTTGCTCTAAGAGGAGATGTATATGTTCACTTTCCAAGAGGGAACGTTCACGAGCGGAAAACGTTCCACACAACAAGAGGTTGGTGCATAAAATGTCCGCGTGTCCAACACTGGAGTTGGCTTCTTTAATGATTCTGCCGTTGCAGAAACTCTTGAGAAATCACATGCCAGATATGTCATCAATATACACGCTTCAAGATGATCAGTTCAATAGTTTCGGGCCCCTCTGCATTATGTAAACTGGGTATGGGTGGACGAGATCAACGAATCGACGACTTTGGTCTCTGGCAACACGAAGGAATTTGTAATGCTCAGAAATATATATATATATACTATTCCAAATTTATATCACCTCTGAGATACACCATATTTCCCACTCAGCATCTAACTACTACGGGTTTCGACGTGTTCTTTTATCTCCGAGCAAGATGTCGTTTACTGTAACTTGTTTGCATAAGTGTAGGTCTTTGTTAATGCATTGTTCATCGTGACATGCTTGAGCGTACAGTGCATCATGCATCATGGACTACCAAAACGTCTGCGTAAGAATACCGCGATAAGGCGAAACCTACGCCCGTCCACACTTGCTGGAAAAAGGCTAATCATAATTGAACGACATACCCATATGGTGTATAGTAGGGAATTTTACTTTAGTATATACCTGGTAGCAAGCTTGTGATGTTGAAACTGAGCTTCAACTCGTTTCAGCACGACGCCTCAAAACAGCGCCAAAATGAGATGATACCACATTCTGTCGACACCATTATTCCACCAAAAAAAAACGAGATGGACAACGGTGCCAGCATGGAGGCAACTGCTGCACACCATCGCAGCCGGACGAACACGGCAGTTGTAGCTACAATCAATTGCCATTTCTACGGTATAACGGTAACGGTACTTCTGGTGTGGGCTAAAAAGGAAGGGATCAAATCATTATGACATCAGTCGGCGTTTCAGAGCGACAAGACCTCTGACTGGCAATGGTCGCGAGTTTTGTCGTCGAGTTTGGTACCTGTCGGCCCGTCCTACCGCACGTTCACAGCAGGGTAGCTTTTGTTTTGCTGCTATCGCCGTGTTTTATGTGTGGACCTTTCTGTCGCCGATACTGCGTGGGAACAGACAAGGAAATTGGCTCCGTATCTGAGACCCTCATCCGTCAGCACAGCCGGTTGGGAACACACGCCCTGTATCACACACCCTTGTTGTCCTACCGCCTGCAATCGGGCCAAGGTCTGTTCATACTCTTTTGTCTATCCTAGACTCCCCTTGCACACCCCGCCCCCCTCCGCTAATATCACACCCACTGTTATCTCGACGAGTCTGTGTGCACTCGCTTGTCGTCATTGCTCACTTATAACACCCCCCACACCATCACAATATTTTGTTCGCACACCGTCCAGCTGTGGGACTTCTGTGCGTAGTGTTTATCACCGGGGACACGAGAGACGGCAGACCCCTGGACAAAGGCGCACTCAGTGAACATTCCTTGAAACGTCATACTGTGGTAAACGGGCTTTTGGCACTTCGTGCCATTCGACGCTTGTCAGTGCGGTAGATGACATCATCCCTCAAATGCAGGCCACGCTCGTGCTTCGTATCGTTTCGGATGTTTGGACAAATCGCAGGTCGTATCAATCCCGAATCCGTGAAACAAAAAAAATGTCGACATAGCAAGAGTATGACGTTGTCCGAGTGCTGATCCCGGTTTTTTTCGTCTTAGAACCGATAAGCTGCTTCCTGTTTACAGGGGCATTAAGAACCACCACGTGGATGCACAACCACAGACAGCGCAGGGTTGCAGCAGCCTCAGAAGACGAAATTCTCGTACGTGCAGTATCTGCTATTTCACTTCGAGTAAATGTGATGTTTAATATTGATGATATTATAGTACATCCACGTATATATTCCTACGGATAATGTTGTACATGCTTTGGCTACGTGAGCGGGCACCAAGTAGTACCTGGCAGGAGATAAAAACCGTGCACAGCAGTGAAACAAAAAAAAAATAATCGGGCGCCTTTGTCGGCCCGCCCTCGGCCGGGTGCGATTGAATTCGCTAGGTAAAACAGCCTGGCGGTTTACGATTTTGTACAAAAGGAGATATTACGATACCCTGTAGCCTTTCCACTCCGGGTATGATGGCTCTAGAAGCGGCAGCGAATATTTCGCCGATCAGATTCTTTTCGATCGGCCTTTAAATGTCGAAGTGTTACTCTGTATTGGATTTTCAGGCGCTTGTTGTGACGGATTCGATATCATGAGCACATATACGCCAAGGCTAGACCTCACGAGTTGAGGAGTTGCTCGAACGCGCCATCTTCTTTTTGAAGCGATTTGAGGATGGTAAGGATCCACTCGTCATACATTCACACGACTGCAGTCTATGTCATTTCAGATGGCGTCCCTTGTTTACAAAGTAAACCTATCACGAGTCCCCCGTCCATTGTGGTGTTTTTCTTTTCCCTTAATTTGATCATTTTTTTTTAAACCTTTCGTGTGCCTCACAGGTAAAAGCTGTTACAGACAATTTTTCACCACTCACTCTGCCCACGAACGTAAATAGCGAGCGGGTTTGAACACTAAAAGAGAGAAGAGGGAGAGAAGGAGGATAGAGGGAGAGAGGAGAATTAAATCGAGGAGAGGGAGAAAGAAGTAGAGGAGAGAGGTATAGGGGGGAGGAGAAGAGAAAGGAGAAGGGGGAGAGAGGAAGAAAAGAGAAGAACTGGAGAAGGGTCAGGGAAAGGAAGTAAGAAGGAGAGGAAAAGGAAACAGGAGAGAGAGGAGAGAGGGTGAAGAGAAGAGAGAGGAGAAGAGAAGTGAATAAGATAAGAAAGAGGGGATGAGGAGGGGATAAAGAGAATGAGGAGAGAGAAGATCGAGAGAGAGGAAGAGGAGAGAGAGAGAATGAGAAGAGGAGAGGAGGAGAGAAGAGAGGAGGAAGAGAGAGAAGTAGTAGAGGAGAAGGAGGGAGGGATAGGGAGGAGAGAGAAGGAGGAAAGAGGTAGAGAGAGAGAAAAAGAGAGAGGAGAGAAGAGGAGGAGAGAAGAGAGGAGAGGAGAAGAAGCAAGAAGAGAGAAGAGAGAGAGGGGAGAGTGAGAAGAGGAGGAGAAGGAGAGAGAGAGGAAGTGGAGGAGAAGAGAGGGAGAGAGAGAAGAGAGGAGAGGGGAGAGATGAGAGAGAAAGGTCGGAAGAGAGGAAGAGAGGGGATGAGGAGTAGAAAGGGGGCGGCAGGAGGGGGAGAGGGGAGGAAGGGAGACGAGAGAAGGGAGAGAGAGAAAGGATGGAGAGAAGTGAAGAGAAGAAGAGGGAGAGAGGAAGGGAGTAGGGGGAAGGATGAGGAAAAGAGAGAGGGAGGAAGGAGGGAGTAATAAAAGGAAGGGAGGAGAGAGGGTGAGAGGTGAGAGAGGGAGAGAATAAGGAAGAATGAGAGAGAGAGAGGAGAGAGGGACAGGAGGAGGAGAGAGAGAGGAGAGAAGAGGAGAGAAGGAGAAAGGGGAAGAGAGGAGAGAGAGAAGAGGAGAAGAGGAGGAGAGGAGAGAAGGGAAGAGGGAGAGGGAGAGGAAGATAGTGAGGAGGAAGAGGGGGAGGATGAAGAGTAGGAAGAGAGAAGAGTGAGAAGAGAGGGGAGAGAGGAGAGGGAGGAGAGAGAGGAAGAGTAGAAGAAGAGGGGAGAGGAGGAGGAGGAGAAAGGGAGGAGGAGAGAGAGAGAGAGAAAGGGGAGGAGGAAGAGAGAAGAAGGGGAGGGAGGGGGAGAGAAGAGGATAAGAGAGAGGTAAAGGAGAGAGGGGAGAGGAGAGGAGGAGGGAGAAGAGGAAGAGGGAAGAGAAGACAGGAGAAGGAGGAGGTAAGGAAGAAAGAAGTAGGAGAGAGGAAGGGGGGTGAAGAGGAGAGGAGAGAGGTGAGAGGGAAAGAAGAAGAGGAGCTTTTCTTCGCATAGTGTGCCGTCTCTCTCTTCCGTCCTCTCATTTCTCTGCTGCTCCTCGTCCCTTTGCTTTTTCCGTCTTTGCTCCCCGCCCTTTCTCCTCTCCGTGCGCTCTACGGTCGGTCTACTTCTTTCTCCCTGTCTTCTCACTCGGTTCTTTTTCTCCGCTCCTTCCTAGTGAATGTTGTTCTGTTCTGCTGCCCCCGCACAACGTCGCTCTGCGACTCATGCCTGGCCCGCGCTGCTCTGCCTGGCGTCACTTCGCTGCGTGCCGTCGCGGTCCTTTCTCACTTCTGCCGCGTCGTAATTGCTACTCCCCACTCACCGGTCTTCCGGGCACTTGCTCCCCTCCCCTCGTACGACGCCTGTCGCGAGTGTCTACCTTGTGCCGGTTTCACTCTGTTCTACCACCTTACCTCTCTTTTCACCTTTGTCCGTCGCGCCGCGACTCGTCGGTGTCTCCCTTCTCCCCTCTCTCTTTTTTTCTGTTCGATTCCTTCAAATCACAAAAAAGGTCCATGTATGTCGATAAACGTACTAATACCTTGACAAGGATTATTTCAACCTTTTGAGATCCGAAGACAGCGACCAAATCCCAAGATAGCGACATAGCCAGCAACCAAACCACCCACTTGTTCGGTGGGATCAATCGTCTACGTTAGGGGCAGGAGCATGTCCCGCCGGTGCCGTATCACTCCTTGCATTCGTACGCTGGACACCATTACGTATGACGTCTCTATTACGACGGAGTGGCCGGTGCCGTAGTCGTCCCTTTTGTTTCTAAGGGTACTCTCTCTGATGTCCTCAGAGGGTTCAGTTGTAGTGTGGACGCCCTGAGATAAATAGTAGGGATATCCCGGGCATTTGTGCCAACATCTCTGCGAAGCATGAAAAACGACATGGATTGGTCTCTGATAACGGTGCGTTTACAATGAGCTCTTGTCGCCTCAGGGCTCCGGGAACTCTTCCTCGCGCCCGATGAGCTCTATCCCCCTCCCTTTTGGGGCCACGGTCTTGTTCCGGGGATAAGTCACCTGGAATTCGATTGTTTTGAAACCTAGACGGCAGTCTCTTAGTGGAGAAAGATAGACACGAAGTCCAACCCCGACAAACGACGCCGTGAACTAGGAACACGTCAAAACCAGGAGCAACATCAACACGGTTTTAGCAAATCCCTCGGTCGAAGATCCTACTGGCAGTCAGAAATGAGTTGGCCAAAATAGAGCTACCCCTACACAGTGGCAGGTTTCGAACCAACTGTGGAACTGTCGTCTTGCATTCAGGAAACGAACTACTCGTATCTTGTCATCAATTAGTTTGCGTCTAGACGGTGCACGTCTGACGCAATTCAGGAAACTCGAAGTAAATCCCTTCCAAATTCAGTTCCGTCAGGAGTTGAACATGGCTCAAAATACATGCAGGCAACCCTGTAAATCGGTTGCACGCAATCAATGTCCCGCCGAACTCCCCATCCACCAACGCCGACATATAAGATGTTAAGTCTCTTGATATGATGTATGTATCGAGCGTTTAATGACGACAACTTCCCTTCCCCGTGTCTCGCGCTCGTGCCGTCCCCAGGATCTGAACAAACTGTGTCAGCGATACGAAAGAGTACGACGATCGGCAGTTACACTAACATGTTGCTGACGTCGGCAGCTCTTCTCCTCGCCATGACCACTACTGCTACCCTCGTTCAACCAGCTGGCGCAAGGTCTTCCTCGTCCCACACATTTTTTGCCCCATCCTATTCCACGATTTTTTCTTCCTTCTCGTCCACGGTGTTTCCATTGTCTTCGTTTCAGCGAGAGTGTGAAACAGAAATAATTTCCTGCGCTCTTGACGACACGTGTTATAGTTGCTATTATACCATCGAGGTGAACACTGCAGAGTTAAACGAGTGCGTAGAGGATAGCACCGTGGACGACCCGGACAGCTCGACCGCCGATTGTTCCGTCTTTGGGCACGCCGCATGTTGCTTCGATAAACTTACTGATAGCAACTGCCTCCAAAACGACAATCTCCATGATATGTGGCTGTGCGAGGTGCAGGCCCAAGGTTGTTCTTTGGACGAGATAACGTGTGACGCAGACAGCGGAGCGGCAGGAACAAGCAGTGGAAAACTTGCAACCGTCGGTCATGCTTCCCTTGCTGTCTTAACCGCGCTGTTCATTCAGTTGTTTTCTCTTTTTGAGGGTCTGACCATTGACGTATGAAGTAAGTCTATCAACCCAAGTTCTAGATACGGTGTAGGTATGTACGTGTTACTGAGTAGTGTCTAGCCCACCTGCTCGCACGCGGTTTCACAATGATGGCCAAACAAAACCTTCGTCGAGGGGTAGGCACCTGTGGGGCAATTTCTTGGATTTGTGATAGTCTGCGTAGTTTAGAAACGTTTTCAGTGCTGAACCAACTTAGAAGAGAAGCCACTCAGTACTCCTGCCCGCTGATGAACGGTACGTTTGGTGGACATCGGAAGCACATGGATTTGACGAGCATTGGCTGGCTTTGTCATACGGCGCAGAGTCTTAGGGACCAAGATTCTTACCGGCTAGAATCGACAGCCAGCGCCGATACATCAGTATCCGCGTCGCTGGTGCAGTGTTTCCAGTGGTACGTTGGCGACCTATACATGTACCCTTATAGTAGTTGTTCGTGGTTTAACCAGGTGACAAGGGCGTCGACTGTGTCAAACAAGTGTACCGAACCTATCTTCTACGTGGCGTGAACATAGTAGTCGACATATGTTACCGTGGGTCACGTGTTGATATGGGGCAGGTGAAGCAAGAATATATACGTGACTGCAGTACTTGTTTGTAGGTCGTCAGTATCCGCATGTGTTTTCATTGTCAGCGTCTTGATCATCGTCATCTACATCAGCCAAAACAGTGGCCGCGGCCTCTAAATCAAATACGTAGAGAGTCCAGACTTGTTGGTGGCGTGGCCGTCAGCGACTGCTCATTGTTGAATCGGGAGCGAGTTCTTCATCGAGAAAGAGTTCCAAATATTTGTAGTTTCGATACATCTCCAGGAAGCGCCGCGAGTAAAACGCGTCGGAATACGGATGGAATACCGTCGAGGCCACGGCTTCGATGCAGTGAGCTCCCAAATCATCGTCACAAACACACCCACCATGGCACACCCGGCTAGCGCCACGAAATCTTTCCGCACCCACATAGAGACCCTGGCTTGTGCGCTGCGATTGTTTCATTTCGTCTATCCCATGCTTTATCAATGCCCTTCTGTTTATTTCTCCTTTTGAGTCGTAACTCAGATCCGGGATCCCTTAGTCGGCCCTTTTCTCGCATCTCGCCTAATGTACCTTCTTTGTATGTTGACCGCGAAAAGCGTTCAGGGTTTTCTTCCCGAGCCGACTGGCGTAGACGTGTTGCTACCCACGCCATCCTAGACGCTCTCGAGAGACGGTGTCATTTATGAACAAAATAGTTTACGGACAGAGGCTAGCACTCTCCACCTTAATCGACTTCAGTGGTATGCGACGTTTAGCAGCTGTACCACCGTGGAAATGTGCTGTATGTCGGCCCCTTGCTGTTTCTCATCAATGTGCAATATATACGCTTACCGAGATCGGAGTTACCTCTACTAGCTCTTGGGAGTCTTGGAGTCGAAGCTCGGGTATCGTATCCGCAGGGTACACTTGGAGTCGAAGTTCAATAGTCAAACCCGCAGGGAACACGGCACACCAGTTGCTTGAGAGCTTAAGCACTCAAGCCCCACCCGCTCTTCACCCGAAACCCTCAACCCCTCTTCCGTGTCAAAAATGATCACTGTGTATGGGCGTAACCCAGTAGCAAGTATAGCAGGACTCTCCATGCTGCACTCGTACAACACGCGAGTACTACAGTACAGCAACATGCAAAGGATAGGACGCTGGAGATGATTTCATGGGAATGAACCATCCCAGCGCACAACCATTGACGACAGGTCCAATCAACACTGCAGCATGAAGTACGAGGTAGCGATATCCATTTCATCGCCCATGGCAGCGGTCCCACGAACGAACTTGTTCGAGCCTTCAATTTACATAAAGGAATAATGACACGTGTGACGATGTAAATGATCTGTTGAAATGGACGAATACCGCCACACTTGCACGGATGCACTATGCGTTGGCGGGCTACGACGTTAGACTTTGACCAAACCTCTCCGCGCGTACAAGGTCGAAGAATATTCGAAAGAAGACAAAATGCACTGTAAGCGTCTCTCGTTGTGTTAAACTCCTCGCTGGACGAGCTGCAAATTTGAGCCAACATATCACGATATAGATATCGGTATTAAGTTGGGAAAAAAACACGAAACAGTAGGCATTGGAAATTGATTTATTACCGTGCCGGCCTCAATAGATCCGGTTGCTGCCCGCCGCCAGTCTGGTCTACGGCAGAAGCGCCGCTAGAGCTGCTACCCCGGATCGTGGACATGCTAGGGGTGTTGCTGTGTGTGGTGTCGGTGTTGTGTTCTGTGTGAGCACCTCTTGTGGTGTGCATGGTGACAGTTCACAGTTGCTGTACTTAGCTCTTGTCAAAACGTGAAAATCGAACTGTTTTGGGCGTCGACCAATAGTCAGGGATTTTAATAGCAGAAGAAGATCCGATCTCATACGACATCACATACTGTACCTGGTACGTATATACAATATATGACTGTTTGTGTTGATATCCTTCATTCCTTTGTACTTGCATTGGTCACTTAGACCGCTCTTGAGCTAGCTCATCTATCCCCTAACGCTCACGACTTGAAAACATTGCGGATGAGCTATCGCCTATAGCTCAAGCCTTCGAACATATGTGCAGATGAGCTCCCGCGTATAGCTCAAACTTTGAAAACATGTGCAGATGACCTATGTCTATCGCCTATAGCTCAAGCTTTGAAAACATGTGCAGATGAGCTACCACTTATAGCTCAAGCTCCGAAACCATGTGTAGATGAGCTACCACTTATAGCTCAAGCCGGGGAAAACACATGTAGCTCATGTAGCTCCCACAGCATATCTCGGGGGTAGATGAGCTAGCTCATGTTGCTCCTATAGCTCACTCTGGGCATATATGTGCAGATGGGCCATCCTCTATAGCTCAAGCTTGGCAAACATGTGTAGATGAGGTACCCTCCTATAACTCAAGCCAAAAAAGCGTGTGTACCTCCCGTAGCTCACGTCGCTCGCCGGTGAGTTAGCTACTTAACAAGCTAGCTCGAGCTACCGTGAGCAGAATTTTCCGAGGTGTAAAAAATTCGGTTATGTACCAGTACCACCAATTCCATTGCTACTACGTAGTACTACTGCGCCCGTTCGTCCCTTTCCCCTTGACAGTACTGTCGTAGTAAAGCCCCGGATTCGCAGACCGTACCTACATCCACGGCTATTTCACACGCATTCGTAAAGCCACACATACACTACACCTATAGCATCGCTACAGTTTATGCCCATACTACTACGCTGCTTGAGGCGCAACACATCAAGCACGTAGATATTCTAGCAACAAGATAGATCCCTTCTCCCCCAGCCCAGGAGGACACTGCACCTAGACCGGCAATCCCTGGGACACAGAAAAGGTTGTGCAAACGATGTGACCGATCACTGCACTCCAGCACACTCCCACGACAGCCATCTGTTGCACGTTCTCCTACTCCTACTGCCAGCTCATGTCTTCAGCAACGCAGACGTTACGTCTAGCAGGTTGACGAATTGCGGTGTCTAATGTTGACACAACATGATCAGGTGTCGTTGACCTTCAGGCATCTATAGACACTGAATAGGCGACGTGTGCAGGATTGGGCATACGGCTTTCAGAGGATTGTTATGGCGTAAGTGGGTGTCGTGGAGAAAATACATATTGTCAGTGTTCGCAGTTTGTAGAGCTGGCAGTGCTGGTCCAGTGATAGCGGTGCAGATGGCTTTATCGTACTTCAGTTGTGCTGCGGTAGTTTCTGGCTGGCCCATGTAGGGTGAATAGGTAAGACATGATATTACGGAGGTCCATAGTTAATAGGACCTATGGTGTACATAAAAAACTATATATTTACGTATTTTTACTAACAAAATTTAGTCCCATTAACTATGGACCCCCGTAATAGTAATTTACTCGTCGTAGGAGGAATATTGGCGTGGGGGTTCGCTAAAACCGATTTGTTGCTCTTAGTGTATGCCATTGGAGATGTGGAAAGCGGGGTAGGTATTGTGGACGTTGACCAATGGTACAACTTGACTGCGAATCCGAAAATGCTTTTCAGGATCCCCGAGAATGCGACGGGCGAGTGCTCGAAATCCACAGTTTCCGTCATCAACTTCGTGATGCACATACCACGAATTTGGTGGAGTTGGTGTTTGACGAAAATGTGGTTGATAGGAAGGTGGCCGATCGTGGGGTGGTCGCGAGCATCGAGTGGTGATGCCTGTTGCCGCTTCAACCAAAAGAGTGCATAGAGCTGTTGCAAGGTAAGGAAGGCAGTTGAGAACATGTGACCGAGAAATGAGGCACGTTGTGGACTGCCGGTCTTGGGCACGACTGAGGGTACACATCATAACCGTTTTTTCTTCTACCGCTGCGATGTTGCCCTTGGCGTTGGTGCAGTTTACCAGTAGCTGCTCGCCCTCCGATTCGATACTCAGCATTTATCCTGCACAGCCCTCGAAAAACAGGTGGAGGTTCTCGTATCCTGTGAGACAAGCCCAAGGATAATGGAAGAGGTGACAAGATTATGATCGGTTGTGTGTCCAACAAAAACGTGATTGCATGGTATGATGAAAAATCACATGCGTAGAGTCTCGTTGGTGAGGATTGATGATTCCTAGCTATGTAAATTATACACAGTACGAAATGTTACAACCTGTTCTGCTGCAGGTACAAATGTTTCTGCACAACTATCACAAAAAAACGAAGCACTGGACAGTATGACTTGTCGTACATGTTGGAGCACACCTACATAGTTACGACAAACAGGATATCACAAGTGAAACCTAAGCAATGATACACCACGCTGCCAGGGGTGGGCGGGACACTGTAGAGGGAACGGCTACACGATCGATCATAAACGATACATACACAGACGAGGGGGCTGAATACAAACACCTTCAAAGTCGAGGATCATACACGGAGGTGCTAGCCAAACAACAAAACAAAACAATAAATATTATTAAATTTACGTCCTTCGCCTTCGTCGTCTCTGCCATCCACGAGCTTACTGATGGAGACACTGTCGCTCGCAGAGAGGACGCAAGGGAGGAAGCTAATCTTCGACGGCTAAGTTGGATCTCTGTCCTTGAGGAACATGTTGGCTGCAAATGGACATGGTGGGATCGCGGTAAACACCACCATCAATCGCAAACGACAAAGGTGGAGATATCTTTCTTCTTTTCCACCAAGCCCCCACCCCAACCAACCTTGGAGCAATCCCTTCCCAACGACTCGCCGACCACTTAAAAAGGACGACTGCCTCGAGCACCCTCGGATGATGTGGCCTACTATCTTTGTCTAGCGAACACGTGAAGGCGTCCGGCATCGATGACAGTCTTGTTCGTTTCAGCTTAGCTGATGAAGATGACGATACGACGGTCTAGTAGTTAGATTGCCGAGCTTGCGGGTGAGCAGAGAAAATATCTCAGCATGCGCGAAACATCAATCATCAGCCCGAAGAAAAACCTGCACAGTGAGCATGCGGAAAAAAACAAAACATAGAGGTTGATCCAATTTTAGAGATTCAGGAGCAAGGATTCCGAGCTCTACCGGAGATAGGTTCAAGTCCACTCCGAAAAACCCAGGCAAAATGAAAAAAAAGAAGCTCGCAACAAATATAAAATGTGTGCTCACGGGTCTGTCATCAAACAATTGTTTATTATACCACACACGATCGTACTGCTGTAGTAGTAGAGGTGTACCCTGTCGGGTACCTGGGTACTCGGATAATTTAAAAAGTGAAACCCGCATCCGTCGCGGGTAACCCAGGCTTTCAGACGAAATCAAACGGGTGCAACGAATAATTGGGTGAACCCGGGTTCTCGGACGACCCGTTTTCGTTTACAGTCATCGAGTGTTATCACAAACCGACGGCAGTGCGTATTAGGAATTGGTGTCGAAACGAGAAGTATAACCACCAAACCACAAAAATAGATAAAGTCAGTCGTAGACACCGTTTGTACCTCCACCACCGCACCGCTCCTCCCGCGGCGTAGACTAGTCGGATTCGGTCGAACTAAAGACCCCCGTCTTCTCTGCATCACCGAGCCTGGTCGCCCGACGTGCACAGCACCCGAAGATGTTCGGAACGCTCGTTTTCGCGACAATATTTCAATAATTCGTACTGGAAATAGAGTGAATTATTTATTTTCCGTCTTCGGGCACACGAAATGCTACCGTATAAATCTCAACGACTTTGCTGAAAACTCGTGCTTTCACACGAAAACAATAGCCCGGATCGATAAATTCGTCAAGCGTTTCTGCAACGCCCAACCATCAGCGCGCGCTCAACGGCGGGGCTCGAAACCGACCATCCCAGCCCATCTATCCCACACTCTTATCGCCATGAGCTGTCAACGCCGACGAGGCTGCGGCTTGCTCCGTTTCGGCCGAAGGAGAAGAGGTCCAATCTGGGTACATCGACAAACAGACTATCTTCACAGTCACGAGCGAGCACATATCTCGGTTGACGGCACATTCGCTCGTTGACTGACAGCTGTAAAGCAGACCCTAATGTTCAAGACTGTTTTACTTCAGGAAAGGGCTTGACGGCCTAAGATAGGCCTGACCGGGCGAAGATAGGCCGTCAAACAGTATTTTTGGCCACAAGACTGTGATAAATCAAGTATCGATCACTCACCAGGTCCAAGGCACTGACTGACATATTTGTAATTGTTTTCTGTAAAATCGAGCACAGCACACCTGGCCACAGCTGTCCAAGACATCCCAGCGGTAAAAACATTGATCTTGTAAAATAATTTTGGACGCGGGCCAAAGGTAGGCTTGACGGCGCAAATACATAGGCCGCCAACCAAATTCTTAGGTCACAAGACTGTGATAAATCAGGTATCAACCATTCAACTAGTCCCACTCACAGCTGACGTATTCACACCCGGGCAGCCGACGGCAAGGGCACAGCGCAAGCACGTCCGAGGCCACCTCCGAGACAGAATGGGTCTGTGATCACGATGAGGCAGTTTCGTCCCGTAACAATGAACCTCATTTCACGCAAGATCCAACAACGCAAACGAATATGTCCAATAAACGCTGAGAACCGCTCAGCGCACAGGGAGCTCCCGGGGTTAAACCCGATTACTTACCGAGCCCCCGGGCATGGTCACAAAGCTGTGCCTATATATACCCCAGGCATTGTGCAACAGTTTTATTGCAGAACTTACAAGAAATGCTCTAAAGAAACCCGGGAGTTTTTTTAGGAATCTTCACCGTTGTCCGCCGAGTAAAACAAGAAGGGTTGGTAACGAAACCGACTTTTTAGGCCAATAATATATCCCCACCAACGGCCAGACTAAGAAGTGACGATTACAGCACCTGGTGCCAGTCATCGCTTGACTGGGGGTCAAAATATTTGACACATTGATTGGTGCCCGACATTCCACGACAGAAGGCGTACGGAACGGGTACCACATATGTCATGATCCCACTGCTGTGTGACGTTTTACTTTTCTACCATATAATAATAGCTTGACCGATAAGCTGGATCTCTCTACTCGTACTAGGATCAAACATATTTCGAGAGACAACACCTTTACCCCTTGACTGACACCGTCAAGGGAAATGTCCTTACTGACAGCCTTGAAAGCCAAAAATCGAACAACATAAATAAGAAAAATCCCCGTTCGTCCGAAAACGCCTGAGCTTATCGTCGAAAGTAGCGTGCTTTCCTGTACTTAGCTTTTTCGTCATTTTGATATCTTGATTTCCAAGTCCGATGTACAGAAAGATGCAACTGAACTGGAGAATCTCGATATCATAAAATGTATAAGCAACATGTAACACGAGTGAAACAGCTACACGTAAAAACAAGAATAGGGGTTTCCACACATTTAGTGAGGACTTTTCTGCCAGGGGGGGTAGGGGGCATATATGTGTCCAGACAAGTGTGTTTGCCTTGCAGCTTGACAGATAGCCCTGACAGACAGACATCTTGAACAATGAAATGTATCCTGACATCTTTGTCTAGGATTATAAAATCGGCGCGGACACTGGTTGTGTTGGATGTCGACGGAAACAAGGAACGGTTGGTCACGAAGAATACACAGCGCAGTGATAAATGAGCTCTTAAGGTAGTACCAATTGATGGTTTACCCCTAGAAGCTCTTACTTAGCGAGGGGAGAGCCTCGGAGATCAATGCAGCACGGTGAGGCTTATCGAACCAGAATACATACACTTAGTTGATATATGATATATATCTATATATATTCGTACGCGTTTCCGGTGCTCTGGTAGTGGTACTACGGAAGACCAAAGTTGAGTGGACCAAATGTTGTTAGTAAAAATAGGTAATCACATAGGTTTTGTGTGTACCGCAGGTCCTGTATACTATGGTCCCCCGTAGTAGTGTATCTCGCAAAGCTTGGGTATCTGTTGTGCATCCGACCCAGCCCGCGTAAAACGTGACCCTCGCGAGCCAGCTGATACGTCAAAAAGGTTTGACGCTATGGACAATGATAGAATGCAGGGTACACCCGTGATAGTTTTCGAACACGATATATGCTGTACAGCCACGGGTCTTTCACATTTCGGTTCGTAACCTGTGAGGTGTCGGGATACTGCCGTCATGCCTCATGTGCCTGGAAGGAGGCGGCCAGTAAAAGTCAACCAGGGGTTGGAATCAGGTGACTCAACGCCGAATGGGATAGGAAAATGTGGAAGTGGCACGGTCGGTGCATATTCCAGAGCATGTTGCTTTGACGATCCACCGTGCCGTGTAATACCTTGAAGCCCTGCTGCTGATTGGATAAGGGGATGGGTCGATGCCATTTTTCGCGACAAGGCAATTGCCACAGACCTCTGGCGTGGAGTCAGGGTCTCCGACTGGCACACAGACGAAAACAGGGTGTTTGAACGAATCAGCACGGAGGCTCCCAGAATATCGAGGCCTAGCCCTGGCCGACGCTTGAGTCAGAGGGACACGTGCGTGTACGTACCACGACACGCAGAGTGGTGCTCCATAGATGTCCTACAGCTAATAATGTATATATCGCTCTCACACCTAGACGGGGCGCGACTCCTTCGAATATCCCCTCAAGGTAAATAGCAACCTGCCAGCTGCGGGTAATAATATCGCTGGTGCAGGGTAGATTCAACACTCGCGCTTTCATTGCTGAAAATATTGACGAGTGAGTTACACTGTACCAGGTTGTAGTCAGCACCCCCTATGAGCCCAAATAATACCTGACATTATAATTATATACGTTTCGTACGTTTACACACCACATTTGGTACCAGGTACTATTGCGGAGGACCACAGTAAAACACACCTGCAGTGCACACAAAAACCAATATTTTTCACTTTTTTTTACCAACATTTGGTGGTATTTACTGTGGTCCCTTGTAGTAGTTAACAGTAGATACTGCAGTTTTACTCTGTGTACGTTCGTCTTTTTTTGAAAATTACGGGGGTACATACGTAATAGGACCTATGGCATACATAAAAACCTCAATCCCTTGTAGTAGTTAACAGTAAATACTGCAGTTTTACTCGGTGAACGTTCGTGTTTTTTAAATATTAAGGAGGTACATAGTTAATAGAACCTATGGCATACATAAAAACCTCAATATTTTACTATTTTTACTAACAAAATTTGGTCCCGTTAACTATCGACCCCCGTAATAGTCCCAAACGCCGGGGCGTGCGGTTGAAGAACATACATCCTAACTTCCCCCTAAAAACTATGACGGGAGAACAATGAAGATGACTCGCGCATTAAATATTTCGCAGTTCCATTGGCGTTGCGGTATTCAAAGCGAGGGTTGGCTGTAGATCGATCGTGATCGATACGACACCGATATCAGGGAAATCAATACGTACTCCAATTAATTTTGATGTTTGATACATGTAAGCTCTTTCTAGTTCTTTCCCAGGTATCAACCAAAAACCAAATGAACGAGGTGTTGCCAGGAGATAGACGGAGGGCAAAATCCGCGTGCATTCGTTTTTTGTTTTTGCATTTTTAACCCACCACAATTATTATCGTCTCCCTTTTTTCCTCAATCCTTCCTATACGTCGTAAGTCAGACCCGGGGTGTGAGAACTGGCCTTTTCCGTCCTCGCCACTACGGTTCCTCGGTTGCATTTTACTTGCTAGAAGGCGTCAGTCCTCTGGTCCCATCTTTGTTGACCCGCATCGAACTGAGCCCAACCGCGAAACAACTGGACATCGGCGGTCTCAGCCGTTTAAACATAGTTTAGTCTTTTTTTCTGTTTGCGCAAATTTACCCAAGCGTTCGATCCATGTGGGAGTCGTACTCCGGCATCAACTTAGTTTCAGAACTATTCGAGGGTACCAATAGCCCACCTGGGCGATGGCATTTCGGTCTTTAGAAGCACAAAAACGTTTCGATGTTGATTTCCCACAATAATGCCAGTCGACGTGGTTCGATCGGACCAGTGACAGCGGGAGGTGCGCTGGACAGCCCCAGCGTCATGCGAATATTTCTGGGATTGGATATACATAGATTGTTGGACAGAAACAAGATTTCCGTTTGGGACACACAACCAACCATAGTTCACTGTTCATTGGAAGCTTTTAGGGGATAAACCCGAAATGATATGATCTCGAGGGCCGTTTTTCTACGCAAAGACGTTGCAGAAAAGCTACAAATATATCGTCCACCCCTTGACGAGTAACATCTATAGAACATGGTACATCATTATGTACCGGTATCACTGTATGTTGTACGATAAGTTGTTGGGAAGAGAGAGGCAGGAAATGTGTATCGGGCTTCTCCCTGCACCAGCTGTTTAATGTCTCAAGTTGAAGTTGATTTAAAGCAAAAACCACGTGCGCCCTGATGACCACGTTCCTCTGACCTACTAGGTAAACATCCCGACGGTTTTGGGTTGAGGAGCCTCGACGTCTATCAATATAAAACTTATTAGCCCAACCACGTGTTCCCTACCTTGATACAAGTCTTTTTATATCGTTCATCTCCACTTTTTACTCCGGCAGTCCGACTGCATTTCGTTGTGGTTGGGTGGGTGGGGCGAGTCCAGACATGGGACATTTTCAGCCGTGAATACCCTTCTTATGCACTGAAGAACAGTAAATATGCTGAGGGGTTCAATATGACCTTTGTAGTTTCCCAGCGCTAACGTCTACCTGGTACCTGGTATACGCATCATTTTGTATATATAATTAGCATCAATACATGTTTTCGAAACCGTAACACACAGCAGTCTTACGATCGTTCGTGCCAAGTATCATTTTACTATTCATTGTCAATTTATTTCTGAATAAAACCCACGCAGCATCGATGGACAGCCTATTTTCAACCGCGAGAAATGAAGCAGACAACATGTCCTATTCACGCAGCCGTTCGTTAGATCAAATCACTTAAGCGGGCGTTTCAGTCTCACTTTAGGCCTATGTATGGGGACCCTCCGTTAGAGTATATATTTGTTTTTTAGCCGAATGGCACAATCACTGGCACCCAGAAAACAATCGAACGCTTGCTCGCAAACTACGCGTTGCACTCGTCTTGTTCGAAACCGAAGACCTAAAATAGTCGGCAACGTTTGTTTCGGGGTTTTGTGGCTAGTGGCCCAAAACCTCCCTCCCTCATCACTCTCGTGGGAAGCGAGTATTGAATACTCCAGTTTCCAGGCGTTGCCGCCATCAGAGTCTACCACAGCCACTTGTTGCAATAGCAGTCAGCATGTGAAAAAAGAAAACCAGAGAAAATGGTGTGTCTGTGGCTTGCTCATCAGTACGCGAGTGTGATAGCGTAGATCAAAGCATACCAGATCACACTGACGGGTAGCATAGCCGAGGTTTATCTCAGAAAGCCGGTGTGCCGTTTAATTCATTTGCTCGGCGCTTATTCGCCAAAAAGCGTTTTAACGGAATATGTCGCATGTCGTCAGAACGTGAGACGTTTCCACTCATTTTACTAATACGGGGGACCATAGTAAAGTGGACCAAATACTGTGAATACAAACTGGTGAATATCTAGTTTTTTATCTTTACCATAGTTCCTATTAACTATGCACCCCCGAAATAATTATCACCTCTGTTGTAAAAAAACGTGTTTAAGAGTTTCCTTTGGAGTAGGTAGTTTATGCGATTTCAACCGTGTGCGTGGTGCCAAGAGCCGTATGAGTGTAACCTTTCATGGTTCGACCCGACCTCTGAATAAGAGCGACTGGAAGACCTCGAGTTGAGTCGGCTGACGTTGCCGGTGGGGATTTGACACTGTCGGTACTTCACTGCACGCAACCATATAACTGACCCACCGTTCAATGGGTTTGCTCCAAACGAGAGTAGTACAGCCTCGGGCGAGTGAAGGAGTTACAGGCGTAGTATTGCTCGCAGGAAGAGAGGAAACAAGTTCTCTTAAGTACATAGAGTGAAACGTGAACTCCGACCTGCATGGAAGCACTCGAATTGAACCGGTGTTTCGCCAGCGTTGTGTCGTGAACACATATTCCCATATGTGTTGTTGAACATCGAGCGGCTTGTAACTTAGAGTTCTTAGGTTGGCAAAATACGTTGTACTGCTCAAAGAGGATGTTTGAGATTTTCCACTCTGAAACGGACCATATATATGATCTCGGCTCACAGATCATTAGGACAAATTAGACCCCGTATAAGCTGATTGTCTGATATTTACGATATACTGATTGTCTGATATTTACGATATACCAACTAGTATGATCGTAAAAATGCTGTGGCTTGGGAGAGGTTTAAAACTTGCATTAAACGGATTGTTTCGAGCGTAAAAAAAAACACGACTTTCAAATAACGCACCCGAGAAAGCGATCAGACGAAGCACCACAGGAAGGTTAGGCTAAGTAGTGTACCTGTCAGTCGGCGACTTGTTGGCGTCACCTATACATTTTGACCAGGTACTTGTCTTACTGTAAGTTAGTTGTTTCCTCTTGTTACGGACTATCATCTATTTTAGGTTTCCGTATTCACATATATAAAAGGTCGATACAGTATACGCTTGACCAGCTTCGTTTAGTACAGCCGGCGTGTTAGCAAACGGAGGGTGGACTTGTTTCGCTCACCTGAAAAATATGAATGTCGGCGGGCGACCAGCGCAGGCTTCGCCAGCGAAATTGCCAAACAACGTCAATGAGTTGATTGACAGTAACAACCGATCCACTATACGAGCGCTAGCGATTCAGGTCGCATTGGTTTGTCTCCCTAAGTGATAAATAACGATTAATGTAGTACGTTACTTGTTTTCGTTGAATATTCCTCGCCAGCCTGCCTCCTCCAAGATGCCTTATCGTTAGGCGCGAACGACGGCAGTAAACGTGTCAGTATCTCTGGACTGTCCTTGTCGTGCCCCGATCGTGGTGTGCAATCACGCCTGGTTTATCCTGCTCCTGTGCGTTGCGATTGTCATGGTGTTAAACTACAATTGGTGAATGTTGCAAAACTATTCCCGAACTATTTGGTTTTAGATTGGCAAGCCACTCGCTTGGTGGGCGCGATTATCGCCACGCCGATTATTGTCGCCGCCTTTTTCTTGGCGTTTGTGTGTTTATCTGGCGCGCCTGTGTTCCGTTGTGGATGGGGCCTAGGGACAGCTTGTTTGGCTTCTCGATCTACGGTTGACTCAAAAATTCGTTTCAAGAAAGGCTCGGCCTCGCACGCAACCACGTTTCCGTACAAGCATACGTCGAAACATCGAGGTTGCAGGTTTTGGCCGAGAAATATATTGGACACTTGGGCTCCTGAACTGAGCATCTACCCGATACTGGAGCACCGTGTGGTGTCCGGAGACAATAGTTGGATATTCACGGGTCCACTGCCGATTGGTAGGCATGGAGATTCTCACATGAACCTCAAAATGTAACCGTCACTGGGAATGTCGCCGACGACTACGCATGTGTATACCCAACTGTTTCTTAGTTTTGTTTCATGTGGGTCGATCCACCTTGTCGGGTGCTGCAGCGATGCTGGCCCAGAGCTCCTGCTGACTTCACAGGTATAGGTGTAGTGCGATGGATGATTAATTTGCTCTCGAAGCGATGCTGGTTAGATTGAATTCATTGCATACATCGGACACGGGATGGTTCGTCTTGAGATTATGCTTCGTCAGATTTTGGGTCAGATTGAGAGCTGATAACATGAGGGGCCCCATAAACCTGAGGCGGTATGTGCCAGTACCGTAGCACATGTCAAGCTATATTTCTAACAGTTGGGACCATAAGAACGAGACGAAGCCTTGTGATAAGCGCAGCGTCATTCACCGCTCGGTCTTGGGTGCGATACCTTCGCATCCGGACTACAACGCGAGCCCGTGCTACGATAGAGGTTGACCCCATTTTTATGAACTTCCTCAGTCGACCTTAAGGAGCTCCATACCTCACCCGAAAACGGGCTTCAGCGAAGATACGATTGCACCCCGATGAATAATCTCATGGCCCAGGTATACACAAAGGGCATTTTTCGCGACAAAAAATGGGTCTCCAACGATTTTGGTTTTAGGAACCCCGTCAGTCAGAAAGCATTCGAGTGGAGGCAGCTACCCTCTATCCTAGAACGCGTCAAGGCGACACGTGCTACAGCCTGTAGTACCCCGTAAACGTGGCGTGTCGGCATGCCACTGCTCGTGCTGATGCGCCAACGACGTATTTTGTATATGCCAATGATATTGCAAAATCTGACCTCCTGTTTGTTCAGGGGGTCTACTCTTAGACGGTTGAAGATATCTGATCGTATCCATCAGTTTGGTCGTACGTTTCTCTGTTCTAAGCGGGCCAAGCATGTCCGCTCTCTGTCCTAGGGATGGGGATTTGAGTTAATGTCTGGAGTTGTAATCTTCCCTCGGATTGACGTCGACTCTGGCCACTGGCCAGTTTTCCGGGGGGTGGGGGGGGGGGGGGTTGTGGTTCGCACCAACAAGGCGTTTAAAGGACTCCAAAAATACCGTTCGCTCATTGATGCGAGGGCGTCAGCCAGCCTGGAGTTATATTTTGTCCAGGTTGTGCTGCTCTGGCGACAAAATAAAACCGTACTGGTCGTGTAAAACCAGTTGAAAAATGACTACGTATTCAGTAAAAGCGCGGTAAGCTTTAGATTTCGATTTCCCCCCCGGCCCGTCGAACGATATTTATGCTTGAGAAGTACGTAGCTAGTTTTACATACTCCGTAACTGCCAATAGGAAACTCACGTCTGCGGCGTGAGTTTGTCGGGCTCTCGGTATAATACTTCGTGAGCTTTCTCGAGGCAGATAAATGCATGCGGGAGGTTTACGCAGTTGCATGGGTGACCGGTCGTCAAGGAATACGTCGTCGGCAAGACGTCATCTGTCAGGCAATCCGCACCTGATCTTGGTACATGCAATGGTCGGAGCGAGCGAGATATGAAGAACTCATTCATGACATGGTTTAGGTTTCCAACATAGATATTCTCAGTGTCACTCCAAAATCGTGGTACGTATCGTTGTCGTACAGCCGGAGGCCAGGGCTTGAGCACGGTAAGGGTGTCCATCTCCTCTGAGGTGCTCGTGTGACGAGCTCAACATTGCACGCGAAACGGATCTCGAAGAAATTTATTCGCGCATCTCCACCAACAATTCTACCGACCACTGTACTTCTGAAGCAAGTACTTCACTCCAGTATATTTTGAACTCGCCGCCGGTAGCAGCGCCCATGACGTACTCAAGGCGTCCGGAAAGGTCCAAGGAGAATACGCTTAAAAACCTTGACGCGGTATGCATTCAAAGAGCTCTCATTTGTCTGTTCAACTATGGTCGTCGAAACCACAACGTTGCGGACGGCAACGCACACGTAGGTGCTGTAAGGTATTACATATCTACAGTCTGCGAAGTGACGAGCTCAAAGATAGACGTACCACGTTTGGCGTTAAAAAGAGTTTGTAACTGACCCGGTTCCCTTATCTAGGAACAGTCAACTGTGTCGTTGGAAGGTCGTTCACGTCTTACAGTACGTGTCGTTGTATTCCTGGGTCATGGGGTTGATATTCTAGGTACGAGTATGTGAACTGAGGCTGGCACGATACAAAATCGATTTCCAATGCCTACCGTCTCGTGTTTTCCACAACCCAATACTGATATAAATGTCGTGATATGTTGGGTCAGATATGCCGCTCGTCAAGCGAGGAGTTCCACACAACGAGACACCCCTACAGTTCATCGTGTCTTCTTTTGAATTTGCTTCGACCTTGCACGCGGTGATATTGGGTTGAAGTCTATCGTCGCAGCTCCCCTATACGCATAGTGCATCCGTGCAAGTGCGGCGGTATTCGTCCAATTCAACAGCTCGTTAACATCGTCACACGCGTCATTATTCATTCATGTATTGACGGCCTCGAACAAGTTCGTTCGTGGGACCGCTGCCATTGGCGATAAAATGGCTGTCGCTTCCTCGTGCTTCATGCTGCAGTGTTGATTGGGCGTGTCGTCAACGGTTGTGCGCTGGGATGGTTCATTCCGATGAAATCATACCCAGTGTCCTATTCTTTGCGTGCTGCTGTACTTTAGTACTCGCGTGTTGTACGAGTACAGCATGGAAAGTCCCGTTATACTTGCTACTGGGTTACACCCACTTACAGTGATCATTTCGGACACGGAAGAGTGGTTAGGGGTTACGGATGAAGAGCTGGTGGGGCTTTGAGCTTAAGCCCTCAAGCAGCTGGTGTACCGTGTTCTCTGCGGGTATGACTTTTGAGCTTCGACTCCAAGTGTACCCTGCGGGTTTGATGCCCGAAGGTCGACTCCAAGAAACCCAAGAGCTAGCAGAATACGACGCCAACGCCGAGCTCTGTTTGCGTACAAATTGTTCATTGATGAGAAGCACCGAGGGGCCGACATGCAGTACATCTCCCCTGTGGTCCCGTTGCTAAACGTCCAATACTACTAAAGCCAATTTAGGTGGAGAGTGCCAGCCCCCGTCCGCAAATTATTTTGTTCGTAAACGACGCCGTCTCTCGAAAGCCTCTAGGATGGAGTGGGTAGCAACACGTCTACGCGAGTCGGCTCGGGAAGAAAACGCTATTCGCCTTTCGCGATAAGCATACAAAGCAGGTACCATAGGCGAGAGGTGGGAAACGGGCCGACTTAGTGACCCCAGATCTGAGTTTCGACTTTAAAGGCGAGATAAACAGAAGGGCACTGACAAAGCAAAGGACAGACAGAATGAAACTATCGCGCACAAGCCAGGGTCTCTCGGTGGGTGCGGCAAGATCTTGCAGCACTAGCCAGTGTGTTAGAAAGGGTGTGTTTGTGAGGATGATTTGGGAGCGCACCGTATCGAGGCCGAGGCCTCGACGGTTTTCCACTCGCATTCCGACCCGTTTTACTCGCGGTGCTCGCCGGCGACGTTTCGAAACTGGAAATATTTCGAACCGTTGCCCGATAAAGAACTACCCCCCGACCCAACAGCGAACTGTCGCTGACATCCACCCCGTCAACAATTCTGACACTTCTATGTAATCGTTTTTGAAGCTGCGGCCACTATTCTCGCTGATGTGGATGACGATTATTGACACGCTGACAATGAATACACATAGAGGTACTTGCGACCTATATAAAAGTGCTGCTGTCACGTATCATTCCAGCTTCGCCTGCCTCACATAAACACGTGCCCCACAGTACCATATGCCGACTACTCTCTTACGCCAGGCATAAGATAGGCTTAAACCGTTCTGTACACTGATAGACACATTCGATGCCCTTGAAACCTGGTCAAACAACGAACGACTACTTTAGGGGTACATGTATAGGTAGCCAACGTACCACTGGAAACTGTGCGCCAGCGACGGAGATACTGATATATCGGCGCTGGCTGTCCATTACATGCTGAAAAGTTTGGTCACTACGTACGTCTTTGGTCCATGATCAGACCCTCAAAACTGAGAACTCAAATGAGCAAACAGCGCGCACGTTAAGGCGGCAATAAAAGCATTGCCGACTACGGCAGCAAGTCCGCCGCGTAATCCTGCCGCTCCGCTGTTTGCTTCACATGTTAGTTCGTCAAAGGAACAACCCAGGGTCTCCAAGCTGCACAGCCATAAGTCACCGTAATTGCCGTCACTCATGCAGTTGTCACCGGATATTTTTTCGATGCAACATACGTAGTTCATATAGGCGGAACAAACGGCTGCCAGGCTGTCGGTGTCGTCCAAGGTGAAATCCTCCGCGCACTCCTGTAATTCAACGACGTCATCCTCGTTGAAAAAATAGCAAATATTGCACGTGTCCTCCTGGTTACAGGCAAGTACTTCTGCTGCACACTCCTCATTAAAAGTAGACGATGAAAACACCGTGGACGAGAAGGGAGGCAAAACCGTGGAAACGGACGGCGGAATAAAGGTGGACGACGAGGAAGACCTTGCACCAGATGGTTGCACGAGCGTAGTGGTAGTGGTCATGGCGAGGAGAAGCGCTGCCGACGTCCGCATGTTCGTGTAACTGCCGACCATCATAGTCTTTCGTATCGCTGGCACAGTTTATTCGGATCCTGGAGACGTCAGGAGCGCGCGACACGAGGAAGGGAAGCTGTCGTCGTTAAATGCCGGATACACACATCTTGTCAAGAGACGTCACATTTTATATATCGGTGTTGTAGGATCTGGAGTTCAGCGGGACATTGTCTGCATGCAATCGATTGACAACGTTCCTTGCATCTACTTTGGGCCAGTGCCACGTACAACTCCTGACGGAACTGAATTTGACGGGGATCTACTCCAAGTTCTCTGAACTGCATCAGACGTGCACCGTCAGAATACAAAAAAAAAAAAAAACAAGATACGAGTAGGTCGTTGCATGCATTCAAGACGACAGTTACACAATTGGTCCGAAAGCTGCCACGGTAGAGGGGTAGCTCGATTTTGGGCAAACCTATTCTGACTGCCTGAAGGAGGCTCTACCGACGGATTATCCAAACCCGTGTTGATGTTGTTTATGTGTATTACGTTTTTCTAGTCCATGGCGTAGTTTGTCGGGGTTGTACTTCGTGTCTATCCTTCTCAAATTTGAAGAATGCCGTTCCGGTCTAGGTTCGAACCAATCGAATTCCAGGTGACTTATCCTCGAAACTACACCGTGGACCTAACAAGAAAGGGAATAGCGCTCATCGGGTGCGTGGGAGAGTCCCAGGAGCCCCGACGCGTGCACAGAGACGGATCCATGTTTTCTTCACGCTCCGGAGAGATGATGGCACAAACGCCCGGCATGTCTTTATTATTTATATCAGGGTGTCCACACTACTACTGAACCCTCTCAGGACTTCAGATAGAGTACTCGAGAAACAAGAGGGACGACTACAGCCCCGGGCACTCCGTTGTATTTGAGACGTCATACGTAATGGTGTCCAGGGTACAAATGCAAGATAGAGTACGGCACCGGCGGGACATGGTTCTACCCCTACTGTAGACGATTGATAACACCAAACACGTGGGTGGCTTGGTTCATGGCTTTGTCGTTATCTTCGTATCTCAAAAATTCGAAGTTATCCATGTCAAGGAATTCATATGTTCATCGTCATACACAGACCATTTTTGGTGATTTGTTTTTGTATTAAAACCAACTCGCTATTTTTCGTGGTGTGCAGAGTGAGTGGTATTGATAGTCCGTACCAGCTTTCACCAGTGAGGCACACGAAAAGTCTAAAAAACATGAGCAAAGTAAGGAGCAAAAAAACACCACAATAGATAGGGGGCTTGTGATAAGTTTACTTTGTAAGCAAGGGACGCCATCTGATATGACATGTAGTGCGATCGTTTATATGTATGAGAGGCGGATCCTCACCATCCATTAATTGCTTCAAACAGAAGATGGCCCGTGCGAGCAACTCCTCAACTCGTAAGGTCTAGCGTTGAAAATCTAATACGAAACAACACTCCGACATTTATCCACGGGTAGAAACGAATCTGATCTGCAACATATTCCCTGCCGCGACGAGAGCAATCCTACCCGGGGTGGAAATGCTACAGTGTAGCGTAATATCTCCTATTTTACAAAAATCGGTGACGATCAAGCGACTTTACCTAGCGAATTCAGTCGCACCCGGCCGAGGGCGGGCCGACGAAGGCACCCGCCGCTTTGTTTCGTTTTACTACTGTGCGCAGATTCTGGTCTCCTGCCAGACACTATTTGATGCCCTATCACGTAGCCAAAGCAAGTTCAATATTATCCGTAGAAATATATACCTGCGTGTACTACAATATCATCATTATTAAACATCACATTCACCCGAAGCAAAACAGCATATACTGTACGTGTGATAATTTGTTACTCTGCCATGCTGGCACCGTTGTCCATCTTCGTTTTTTTGGTGGATTGATGGTGTCCACCGAATGTGGTATCGTGTGAGACTTGTGCTGTTTTGAGGCGAACCTACGAAGGGGGTGTGATATTCAACGTACCCCCGGCGATGAAAAGGAAAACAAAAAATAAATCGCCGCTGGTGTGCTCTCGCAGGGTTGTCTGTGCGCTACGTAGCTCCAAGGGGGGTATGCTGTGTCGTGCGTGGTATACGGTACACGTCGGTTACTTACATGCGTCAGAGATCAAACACAGTTGAAACATATTTCCGAAATATGATGTGTTGTTAGCGCGCTTAAACGTGTTTCGGGCCCGGGGTCCGACAGAACTGAGCTTGTTGTTCGCAGATTACGCTCGGGAGTATGGCCTGGGGTGTTTCATCTGGCCCAGACGTTTCGGACTCGTTCGGCCGGTTTACGGTGTTGACAGCTGCGAACAAACAAAATACAACCTAAAAAAAAATTCCAGACATTGACCGATGTTTTCTAGTAGTATGAGAACACTGGCTGCATTCCAGAAACATGGCGTCCCGAACGTTGTCCGCGTAGCACATAAATTTGGACTGTATCTAAACAACATCCATCGCCCTGAATAAATTGCATACAGCGTTATATATGTTTTGTTAAAGTAGGTGTTAGGAAGACGACGAAAGCGGCGGCAAGGTTTCCCCGTCTCTCGGGGTAAACACGCCTGTTTACGTGCTGACACGACTTGAAGTTCAGTTTCAGCATAACAAGCTTGCCAATGTAGCAAGGTATAGGTACGTCGTTCGTTCCTAGTAGGCGTTTTCCAGCAAGTATGGACGGGCGTGGGTTTCGTCTTATCGTGGTATTCTTCTCCAGACGTTTTGGCAGTCCACTAAACTCTACGCGTCTGTATATCACGATAAACAATGTATCACCCAAGACCTACACTTATGCAAGAAAATTGCAGTAAAACGATATCGAGCTCGGAGATCAAAGACTAAGTAAATAATCGTAGTAATTGGATGCTGCGTGCGAGAAATATTGTGTACCTCAGACGTGAAATCAATTTATAATATAATTTTGTTTTTTTTTCTGAACAGTATAAACTCCTTTGTGTTGGCTAGACCAAAGTCGTTGATTGGTTGATCTCGTCCACCCATACCCAGTATGCATAATGTAGAGGGGCCCGAAACTATTAAACTGATCTTTTCAAAGCGTTTATATTATTTACATATCTCGCACGTTATTTTTCAAGAATTTCGGCAATGGCAGAATCATTATAAAAGACAACTCCGATATTGGACACGCGATTGTTTTATGCACTAACCTCTTGTACGGAACGTTTCACGCTCGTCAACGTTCCCTCTTCGAAAGTGCATCTATACGTCTTCTCTTTGAGCAAAACTCAGTACTCCACAACAAAAGGCTCGAGTCATACAATGAAATTATTAATTTCACCCCTACCCCTATAGCCGGCGTCCCCGGTGGCTTGGTAGGTGGTCCGCGTGCTTATCAAGATCAATTTCGTGAGTTCGAGTCTCACCGAGTGCATGCTCATAGGGACTTTTTCTTGCATTAAATTGATTAGCGGAAAGCGCGAGAGCGTGAGTTAGCTACATTCGATGAAAATCGACGAGCAGTGGGAATGCTGAACCCTATGCGTGATAAAAACTAAAGGCACGTATCGGGGGGGAGAAGGGACGACACCTTTGACCACGGCTTGTCCAGAAGATCGTCGAGGGTAAAACCTCCTACGAGTGGGCTGGAATGTAAAAGTGATGATAAAAAATTAAAAAAGAAAAAAATAACCGGTAAGAACTATAGTGCGTCATGTTGGTCGAAGCTTGTATTAATAGCATGTCTTGAAACTACGCTATTACGGGGGTCCATAGTTAACGGGACCAAATTTTGTTAGTAAAAATAGGCAAATATATAGGTTTTTATGTACACCATAAGTCCTGTTAACTATGGACTCCCGTAATAATACAAATATTAATGAGCGTATCGCTCAGGAAACACATACTGTTTATTCTCATCAGCTAATAAAGTTCACCCGGCCATACAATATCAGTTTACACCAGGAATATGTGGATGTATGAATACACCAAAAACGGCGAATTATGGCCTGTGGATTGTGGCAAGGGCTTGGCATCGTAGAAGGAAGCTATCTAATTCAAGTCGAGAGTATGTCGATGGAACCGAAGGCTTGACGACGGTTGTTGCCGAATATATGCGCTGATGAAAAAAACTATGTACTAGGTAACGTATCATACCATAACCGGTACAACTATAGCCATGTTCACTCGAAGGAGGTCTCTGCCGGTCAGAAAACATTTAAACATTGTTGGATGCATACCTTACCCACATCGGTGGCGACGCGGGCACGTACGTGCGTCGAGATCCGCTCGAGAAACAATATTATGTACGAGTATGATTGAAATAAGCGCTGGAGCACTTTGATGCGAGTCGACGAGGGAAGAAGCGCTGAAGCTTTTTCCCGAAGAAAACGCTAGACAAGAGCTGCAGCACGTCGTGGGGAAGAGGAAAAAGAGCTTGTTCAAGAACCCCGGATCTGATTCACGAATAAGAGGCAGAGAGAAACTACATGCGAAGATGACACATGGGAACAACGAAAAACTAGTCAGATGCCAAATGGGATAATGATAGTATATACCAAGTATGTGGTGAATGTTAATGAATGCGGGGTCCGGGCTATGACAGTGTCTTTCTGTCTGATATTTCGGCTTGTGGAGTAAGAACAACGGCTAATCGTTGATATATCACCCGTCTCAGCGTTTTGTAATTGTCTCTCAAAGTATTACGGTGTCATGTACAATCCGTACGTACAACGGGAAAATATTTTTGTTTACGACGAATTTCATCGAGATCGGGTTGAGCTCGAAATGGAGGTCAGCGGCGGGTCAAAAAAATCTTATTCCCCATATATCTCAGCACCTAAAATGATGTCAGGAAGCTCCAATTTCACCCCGATCCCAGACAGATTGAAAGCTTCGGTATGATTTCGATGTTTTCCTTGATTTAATTAAAAATATTTAACCCTAAGGTGTGTTTAACCCGAGGTTCATCTTCCCGAATCGGGCAAAACACCCATCTAAATGCGCGATTTTCACCCTTGCTTGGCAGATATTCTACTTCACACTGTTGGCGAACCCACAATAGAGCACCCCGAGCGCCTATTAATTAGGGGGGAACATGGTAAGAAAAGGACCTATGTTAAACTCAAGAACCCTTTTCACTTCCTTGATTTTAGCAGCAAGGTGTGGTCCTATTTACTATGGTCCCCCGCAGTAGGAGTGTAGAAAGCCCGCCGCGAAAGCACGTTGCGGCCCACAAACAAACCTAGAGCTCAGCATGCATTTTAGAGGCGACACCCGGCCGCTCCCATACGGGTTTTACAGAATGATAGTCAGCTGTTTGAGATTCGCATCATAGATATTTTATATATATATATGCTGAGGAAGATATCTATATATATATGACAGGTCCAGCCAGTGCGAAGTGAATGGACCGACAGACAGACAAAGCGAGTTATAGTGTTTATAATTTTTCCATTGACAAATATTGTGAACATACAAAACACAGCAATTATGCAGAGGAACGGATACATACATATATAGATATTGACAGGGCCAGCGAGTGCGATATGAATGGACAGACAGACCAACGAAACAATAGGGTTCGTGTCGGCGAGATATAGGGTTTAGATGTTTTCCAACAACAAATATTGTAAATAGTTAGAACACAGCAAATATTAGTAATACCCTGTAAATTTGTGTGCCTAGAGAAAGTGAGGGGGGGGGGGGGGGGGGTGGAGATCGAAATTGTTGTCCGTCTGCACGAATTTCCCACTTCCGATGCCATGGACAGGGATTTCTGCCTCAGGCGAGACGCGTTCTGCGGGTTGCCCGAATACTTTGATTAATGAAGCTTCTCACATCAAGAGCTTGATACCCCACCCAAAGGTAGACATGCGTGTTGATACAACAAGCTGATAGCGCAATTCGAATACAAATCAACCCCTTTCGCCAAGAAAACGTTAACATCCACATGCACGATTTCAAGGGTTAGGCAGGCTTGATCGGGCAATTCACAATACGAGGCACTGTGCCAGGCATAACTGTTTTCCGGTCACACTGTGTGCTAATCCTATCCTCTCAAGGCTCCTAGCCTGCAGAGCTTTACCTGTGGGAAGGGAAGGAGAGGTGAGGGGAGAAAGTCACACAGGTTGAACGAAATGCAACGAACTGGACTGACTGAAAAAACCCCGCAAATGGGTGTGTGATTTTGTGGCTGCTCCCATTCTTTATTGCTGGTGTTGTTGTTGTGGTGGAGTTTAGTTCCCACTGCACTCCGAACACATCGTTATTCGTTCGCTTGCATAGTTCCAAACCCAATACGCCAATCGCCAAGAACGCTGGGATGTATAGATATATCATCGGGAACAACGCTCAGGTACAGTGTGCGCTACCGGCTATCGTGCTGTATTCTACGTTCACTTGAATGTTCGCATGCTTACAGAGGATATTTCTGTTGGACATTGGTCTAGACGCCTGCAATCGTGACCCTCAACCAACCGTCGCCTGTTACACAAGTCTCACCACGCTCACCCGCTATGGTGCGCAGTATGGCGTTGCCTCGAACCCGATCTTGCAATATTAGTTGCGCTCTCGTCGTTGGCACCGCAGGCAAGAGTGGTGTAAATTGTAACCAGGTAGCGGGGCAGGGGAGAAGGTGTGTGTGTGTGAGCGGTGTGTAGCTTGCAAGACCGTCGCAAGCTTCAACTGCAACGCGGACTATTACGATATACAGGCACGCGTGGTACCAGCGGCCTCATATCACTGCCGCGTAAGAATTTTCATGAAAAATTCCATGTCGTGGTTTGTATCCGAACCGTACGAGACAACGAAAAACAACTTTCCCACCACGCTTTCTTCCCACCAATTTTCATATGAATGCCCTAGGGTGCTCCACTTTCAAATAAATAATAATATATATATACGCAGACAAGAACTGCAGCACGGTAGCTGTTTAGGTTCACGCGTGCGAAGAAGCATCGGAACGGTCATATGCCACAGCATTTTGCGATCGTGATGCCCGAACGCAATGGTACTGTGGAGTTTCCGACGGCGAACGAAGAGCAACTCATCGAGATCTCATCATCACGTAAATAATTACCGGCGTTCTTTCAGATTCGATCGGTGAACTGCTGCTGTGGGTCAAGAGACAGTATATATACTGCACACCTTCAAAAGGGGGGACTACGGTATACATATTGGTACAATTTCGTCGAATATTGAGGCCCGATTAAAAGCATCTCCCTGCTGAATCTCTGACGTTAATAAATTATTGATTCATTTTTGAATATGGATGGTAATATAGGAACAAGGGCTGCACACTTTCAGGTGGCAAGAAGAAGAATAATGGTTATTCCACTCTGCACCTCTGACGCTCCGGCGGGGTGGGAAATACCTAGCAAAGCGCCCCCCTCAAAACGCGGCGCCAACACCTACTCCACGTACGTAGAACCGCCGAACCATAAGAATTCTTACACCGGACAAATTGTACACCGGCACAAAAAAGAAGCACTTTAACTCCAATATAAACGAGGACACTATCAAATTTCTGATACAGATAATCAACTATGGTATTGATTCGTACATATGATAATTGGTATACATGCGAAACATATTAATATAACGGGGGACTATAGTAAATAGGACCTGCGGTACAAACTAAAACCTATATATTTCCCTATTTTTACAAACAATATTAGGTCCTATTAAATATGATCCCCCGTAATAGTAATGTACGATCGAATGCTCGAATTAATACCAGGTTTGTGGTGGCTTGGTAGGTGGTCCGCGAGCTTATCAAGATCAATTTCGTGAGTTCGAGTCTCACCGAGTGCATGCTCATAGGGACTTTTTCTTGCATTAAATTGATTAGCGGAAAGCGCGAGAGCGTGAGTTAGCTACATTCGATGAAAATCGACGAGCAGTGGGAATGCTGAACCCTATGCGTGATAAAAACTAAAGGCACGTATCGGGGGGGAGAAGGGACGACACCTTTGACCACGGCTTGTCCAGAAGATCGTCGAGGGTAAAACCTCCTACGAGTGGGCTAGAAAGTAAAAGTGATGATAAAAAATTAAAAAAGAAAAAAAAAAAAAACCGGTAAGAACTATAGTGCGTCATGTTGGTCGAAGCTTGTATTAATAGCATGTCTTGAAACTACGCTATTACGGGGGTCCATAGTTAACGGGACCAAATTTTGTTAGTAAAAATAGGCAAATATATAGGTTTTTATGTACACCATAAGTCCTGTTAACTATGGACTCCCGTAATAATACAAATATTAATGAGCGTATCGCTCAGGAAACACATACTGTTTATTCTCATCAGCTAATAAAGTTCACCCGGCCATACAATATCAGTTTACACCAGGAATATGTGGATGTATGAATACACCAAAAACGGCGAATTATGGCCTGTGGATTGTGGCAAGGGCTTGGCATCGTAGAAGGAAGCTATCTAATTCAAGTCGAGAGTATGTCGATGGAACCGAAGGCTTGACGACGGTTGTTGCCGAATATATGCGCTGATGAAAAAAACTATGTACTAGGTAACGTATCATACCATAACCGGTACAACTATAGCCATGTTCACTCGAAGGAGGTCTCTGCCGGTCAGAAAACATTTAAACATTGTTGGATGCATACCTTACCCACATCGGTGGCGACGCGGGCACGTACGTGCGTCGAGATCCGCTCGAGAAACAATATTATGTACGAGTATGATTGAAATAAGCGCTGGAGCACTTTGATGCGAGTCGACGAGGGAAGAAGCGCTGAAGCTTTATCCCGAAGAAAACGCTAGACAAGAGCTGCAGCACGTCGTGGGGAAGAGGAAAAAGAGCTTGTTCAAGAACCCCGGACCTGATTCACGAATAAGAGGCAGAGAGAAACTACATGCGAAGATGACACATGGGAACAACGAAAAACTAGTCAGATGCCAAATGGGATAATGATAGTATATACCAAGTATGTGGTGAATGTTAATGAATGCGGGGTCCGGGCTATGACAGTGTCTTTCTGTCTGATATGTCGGCTTGTGGAGTAAGAACAACGGCTAATCGTTGATATATCACCCGTCTCAGCGTTTTGTAATTGTCTCTCAAAGTATTACGGTGTCATGTACAATCCGTACGTACAACGGGAAAATATTTTTGTTTACGACGAATTTCATCGAGATCGGGTTGAGCTTGAAATGGAGGTCAGCGGCGGGTCAAAAAAATCTTATTCCCCATATATCTCAGCACCTAAAATGATGTCAGGAAGCTCCAATTTCACCCCGATCCCAGACAGATTGAAAGCTTCGGTATGATTTCGACGTTTTCCTTGATTTAATTAAAAATATTTAACCCTACGGTGTGTTTAACCCGACGTTCATCTTCCCGAATCGGGCAATACACCCATCTAAATGCGCGATTTTCACCCTTGCTTGGCAGATATTCTACTTCACACTGTTGGCGAACCCACAATAGAGCACCCCGAGCGCCTATTAATTAGGGGGGAACATGGTAGGAAAAGGACCTATGTTAAACTCAAGAACCCTTTTCACTTCCTTGATTTTAGCAGCAAGGTGTGGTCCTATTTACTATGGTCCCCCGCAGTAGGAGTGTAGAAAGCCCGCCGCGAAAGCACGTTGCGGCCCACAAACAAACCTAGAGCTCAGCATGCATTTTAGAGGCGACACCCGGCCGCTCCCATACGGGTTTTACAGAATGATAGTCAGCTGTTTGAGATTCGCATCATAGATATTTTATATATATATATGCTGAGGAAGATATCTATATATATATGACAGGTCCAGCCAGTGCGAAGTGAATGGACCGACAGACAGACAAAGCGAGTTATAGTGTTTATAATTTTTCCATTGACAAATATTGTGAACATACAAAACACAGCAATTATGCAGAGGAACGGATACATACATATATAGATATTGACAGGGCCAGCGAGTGCGATGTGAATGGACAGACAGACCAACGAAACAATAGGGTTCGTGTCGGCGAGATATAGGGTTTAGATGTTTTCCAACAACAAATATTGTAAATAGTTAGAACACGGCAATTATTAGTAATACCCTGTAAATTTGTGTGCCTAGAGAAAGTGAGGGGGGGGGGGAGGGTGGAAGATCGAAATTGTTGTCCGTCTGCACGAATTTCCCACTTCCGATGCCATGGACAGGGATTTCTGCCTCAGGCGAGACGCGTTCTGCGGGTTGCCCGAATACTTTGATTAATGAAGCTTCTCACATCAAGAGCTTGATACCCCACCCAAAGGTAGACATGCGTGTTGATACAACAAGCTGATAGCGCAATTCGAATACAAATCAACCCCTTTCGCCAAGAAAACGTTAACATCCACATGCACGATTTCAAGGGTTAGGCAGGCTTGATCGGGCAATTCACAATACGAGGCACTGTGCCAGGCATAACTGTTTTCCGGTCACACTGTGTGCTAATCCTATCCTCTCAAGGCTCCTAGCCTGCAGAGCTTTACCTGTGGGAAGGGAAGGAGAGGTGAGGGGAGAAGAAAGTCACACAGGTTGAACGAAATGCAACGAACTGCACTGACTGAAAAAACCCCGCAAATGGGTGTGTGATTCTGTGGCTTCTCCCATTCTTTATTGCTGGTGTTGTTATTGTGGTGGAGTTTAGTTCCCACTGCACTCCGAACACATCGTTATTCGTTCGCTTGCATAGTTCCAAACCCAATACGCCAATCGCCAAGAACGCTGGGATGTATAGATATATCATCGGGAACAACGCTCAGGTACAGTGTGCGCTACCGGCTATCGTGCTGTATTCTACGTTCACTTGAATGTTCGCATGCTTACAGAGGATATTTCTGTTGGACATTGGTCTAGACGCCTGCAATCGTGACCCTCAACCAACCGTCGCCTGTTACACAAGTCTCACCACGCTCACCCGCTATGGTGCGCAGTATGGCGTTGCCTCGAACCCGATCTTGCAATATTAGTTGCGCTCTCGTCGTTGGCACCGCAGGCAAGAGTGGTGTAAATTGTAACCAGGTAGCGGGGCAGGGGAGAAGGTGTGTGTGTGTGAGCGGTGTGTAGCTTGCAAGACCGTCGCAAGCTTCAACTGCAACGCGGACTATTACGATATACAGGCACGCGTGGTACCAGCGGCCTCATATCACTGCCGCGTAAGAATTTTCATGAAAAATTCCATGTCGTGGTTTGTATCCGAACCGTACGAGACAACGAAAAACAACTTTCTCACCACGCTTTCTTCCCACCAATTTTCATATGAATGCCCTAGGGTGCTCCACTTTCAAATAAATAATAATATATATATATACGCAGACAAGAACTGCAGCACGGTAGCTGTTTAGGTTCACGCGTGCGAAGAAGCATCGGAACGGTCATATGCCACAGCATTTTGCGATCGTGATGCCCGAACGCAATGGTACTGTGGAGTTTCCGACGGCGAACGAAGAGCAACTCATCGAGATCTCATCATCACGTAAATAATTACCGGCGTTCTTTCAGATTCGATCGGTGAACTGCTGCTGTGGGTCAAGAGACAGTATATATACTGCACACCTTCAAAAGGGGGGACTACGGTATACATATTGGTACAATTTCGTCGAATATTGAGGCCCGATTAAAAGCATCTCCCTGCTGAATCTCTGACGTTAATAAATTATTGATTCATTTTTGAATATGGATGGTAATATAGGAACAAGGGCTGCACACTTTCAGGTGGCAAGAAGAAGAATAATGGTTATTCCACTCTGCACCTCAGACGCTCCGGCGGGGTGGGAAATACCTAGCAAAGCGCCAACACCTACTCCACGTAGAACCGCCAAACCATAAGAATTCTTACACCTAACAAATTGTACACCGGCACAAAAAGAAGCACTTTAACTCCAATATAAACGAGGACACTATCAAATTTCTGATACAGATAATCAACTATGGCATTGATTCGTACATATGATAATTGGTATACATGCGAAACATATTAATATAACGGGGGACTATAGTAAATAGGACCTACGGTACAAACTAAAACCTATATATTTCCCTATTTTTACAAACAATATTAGGTCCTACTAAATATGATCCCCCGTAATAGTAATGTACGATCGAATGCTCGAATTAATACCAGGTTTGTGGTGGCTTGGTAGGTGGTCCGCGAGCCTATCAAGATCAATTTCGTGAGTTCGAGTCTCACCGAGTGCATGCTCACAGGGACATTTTCTTGCATTAAATTGATTAGCGGAAAGCGCGAGAGCGTGAGTTAGCTACATTCGATGAAAATCGACGAGCAGTGGGAATGCTGAACCCTATGCGCGATAAAAACTAAAGGCACGTATCGGGGGGGAGAAGGGACGACACCTGTGACCACGGCTTGTCCAGAAGATCGTCGAGGGTAAAACCTCCTACGAGTGGGCTGAAAAGAAAAAGTGATGATAAAAAATTAAAAAAGAAAAAAAAAAACCGGTATGAACTATAGTGCGTCATGTTGGTCGAAGCTTGTATTAATAGCATGTCTTGAAACTACGCTATTACGGGGGTCCATAGTTAACGGGACCAAATTTTGTTAGTAAAAATAGACAAATATATAGGTTTTTATGTACACCATAAGTCCTGTTAACTATGGACTCCCGTAATAATACAAATATTAATGAGCGTATCGCTCAGGAAACACATACTGTTTATTCTCATCATCACGTAAATAATTACCGGCGTTCTTTCAGATTCGATCGGTGAACTGCTGCTGTGGGTCAAGAGACAGCATATATACTGCACACCTTCAAAAGGGGGGACATATTGGTACAATTTCGTCGAATATTGAGACCCGATTAAAAGCATCTCCCTGCTGAATCTCTGACGGCAATAAATTATTGATTCATTTTTGAATATGGATGGTAATATAGGAACAAGGGCTGCACACTTTCAGGTGGCAAGAAGAAGAATAATGGTTATTCCACTCTGCACCTCTGACGCTCCGGCGGGGTGGGAAATACCTAGCAAAGCGCCCCCCTCAAAACGCGGCGCCAACACCTACTCCACGTAGAACCGCCGAACCATAAGAATTCTTACACCTGACAAATTGTACACCGGCACAAAATAGAAGCACTTTAACTCCAATATAAACGAGGACACTATCATATTTCTGACATAGATAATCAACTATGGTATTGATTCGTACATATGATAATTGGCATACAATGCGAAACATATTAATATAACGGGGGACCATAGTAAACAGGACCTACGGTACAAACTAAAACCTATATAGATACAACTAGAATTACGATTTTTGAGGTCGTTGTCACTTGCTAGCTCTTGGCAGACAGACCGACTGATAGACAGCTCTTCGCAAACAGCCCTTCTTCTTTGAAACAGCCGAACAGCCAAACAGCCAAACAACCTTTCTTCTTCGCAAACTGCAACCAATACACAGCTCTTCGCACAACGCCTAGAAGAGGCGTCTCGCCTTCGACGAACGGCATCTAGATGCAGCTGTAGGCGGCCAAGCTGCTTGCTGCTGTCGGTGGCGAACCTGCTGGTGCTACAACCCCCGCCTCTCCCTTCTCCACGCCCCCTAAGCTCACCTCCCCCTCGTCGAGAGGCGCGTGGTCCTCGCCCTCTGGCAAGAGAGCGGCAACGACAAAGACCGACCTGGTGCCGACTGTTGTTTGCGACCGGTGCACGGACCAGCACTTACTTACTTGCCCAAGAACTCCGCGCCTGGTGGCAAAAACGTGGCCTTCGCCACCTGCGAGGATCTCATGTGCGATGGTGGCGGGATCATCCTGTATTGGGCAACCAACTGCGAGTTATGTGCTCGCCCGATCAAGGAAGGGACTGTCTCGTACTCCCTCGAGACTGCTGACAGTGGTGAGTGTCTTGGGTCTATTGTTGAATGCTGTCTGTTGCCAGTACGTTTTTTGGGGGTTTTCAATTGCCTTTTTGCATACAAACCTACCTCAAAGCGTTTATTATTTTTTGGACTCATCCATGCTCGTTCTTTCCCCTTCGTGCGTTGCGTCGGCTCCTCTTACACACAGTGCACGCGAACGCGCACATGCACAACTATTTGCGGGACGTGAACGAAGGAACGGAGGTTTCAGCTGTCGCCGTCACCGCTGCACCGAACGACGTGAGTGCTGCTGCTACTGTGGTGCATTTTCGGTACATGCACACGATTTCTGTGTGTACATGTTTTGGTGACCCCACGTACTCATTTTTTGCTCGTTTTCGGCTGCCGCTGCTGCTGCTGCTGCTGCTGCTGCTGCTGTCAGCGCCACGCCATGAGTGCTGCTGCTGCTGTGCACCTGCTTCTCCTGTGCACTCGCTGCTGCTGTAGTGCTGCTGCGTTGTTGCCGTGCTGTGCACCTGCTGCTCCTGTGTAATTGCTGCTACTGTATGTAGTGCTGCTGCGTTGTTGCCGTGCATCATGCTGGAAGCGTACATATTTTCGGATCGTCAATTCCGTAGGTTTTGCGATGGCGGCATACCAGGGTACAGTCTTTTTTTCTTCCTTATTTTCATATCGTTGCTATGCTGCTGCTGCTGCTGCTGCTAATGCTGCCGCAATATCCACTGAATGTTCGTATGTACTCGGATTACTGTTTTTCTTGGTCGTTTTTGTACCCAATCACCCTATTTATTATTATTGTAGTAATGATCTCACACTATAATTCCGTGAACAGTATAATAGTCTGTCCTCAAAAATATGTTGTGTTACTATTAATAGATGTCCATTAATAATAATTTCCGCAATAAGCAAATTGATTAAATTGTAAAATTAGGTAAAAATGGAATAGTTGTGATAAAACTAAAATATTTATTTTCCGGATTCGGGGAGAACAATGGTTCCTTTTGATACGTGAAATTTTTTTTTTTTGCAGTTTTGCTCCTGCATTTTGCGTACGTACTGCAATTTCTCGTTTTTGGCTTGGTTGTTTTCATATATGTCGTTGCTATGCTGCTGCTGTGGTGCTGCTGCGTTGTTGCCCGACATCATGCTGCACTTTTGTGTGTCGTCAATGAAATTCCGTAGGTTTTGCGATTGCGGCATACCAGGGTACATACTTTTTTTCTTCCTTATTTTCATATCGTTGCTACGTATACTGCTGCTGCCAACGCGGATTATTGTTTTTATTGGCCATTTTTGTACCCAAATGGATCTTTTGATACGTAAAAAAAATATTTTGGTCGTTTTGCTCCTGCATTTTGCGTACGTACTACTTTTTCTCGTATTTCGTGTTGTTGCTATGCTGCTGCTGCGTTGTTGCCGTACAGCATGCGGAGGTGGGTCTATAGTGAGGTACCAAAAATACTTTTCGGACGGCCTCGGGGTACATACTTTTTATCTCCCTTCTTTTCATATCGTTGCTATGCTGCTGCTGCCAACGCTGTGGCGATCCGTTGCTGCTTCTGCTGCTGCTGCTGCTGCTGCTGCTGCTGCTGCTGCTGCTCTGCTTTTAGTGCTGCCGCAATATTCACTGAATGTTTGTATGTACTCGGATAATTGTGTTTCCTGGTCGTCTTGTGGCGCTGCTGCGTTGTTGCGGTACATCATGCTGGACATGATTTGTGTGTATATTACACTTAAACTTGTGCGTGTGTACATATTTCTGTATCGTCAATGATTTTTTTGTGGTGCTGCTGCGTCGTTGCCGTACATCATGCTGGACGTGATTTGTGTGTGTACTGTACTACACTTGTGTGTCTACATATTTCTGTATCGTCAATGAAATTACGTACTTGCTGCTTCTGCTGCTGCTGCTGCCGTCGTATAGCAAGCGATTACGTGCTGCTGTTGTGCCGCTGTAGAGTAGTACAAATAATGAACTCTGCCCCGCCCCCTCCCCCGCCATTCCCTGCACGCCACTCCCGCCCCGCGCACCCTATATGTTTACTTCGACCAGGTCCGTGGCAAGTGCTACAAAACTGCCGCCTGACGGACTCCACCACCAAAGACGGAGACATCGTCATCAAGCGCAAAAAGACTCCCTTCCATTTCGCCTGCTCCAGGGCTTCGCGGAATTCCGAAGCAGTACGCCAAGCAGATTGTCGCCATCCAGGACGAACGAAAGGAAACAAATTGTTTCCCACATTTCCCAAAATCATGATTATTTCTTCCTACACATATCCAACGGGTTCAACAGCGAACATATCCACATTCTGGGCCTCCCGCCTCGTTACTACAGCGTCCTGGAAGGCTATTTACATATATATCATGTCTCATCCAAACTCCTATGCTGGTTACATCGAAATCGCGGCCGTCCAGTAACTATACAACATTTCCATAACCGTTGTCGTTGCCGGCACTGCTGCTTTCTCTCCTGTCCCAAACCTTCCTTTAAACAACAGCCTGTATGTTGTATATCATCCACATGCCAAGCACTCCACTCTCTCCCCACACTGATGAAATATGTTATTCTTATTATTAGACGAATGTCATTCTTACTCTTGCGTCACCCGATCTTACGTTTCACATTACATTCATAAATAAACGCGATTATTACTTCCTTCACCGTTTCTTACACAAATACATTTAGTTTGGTTGGCTTTGGGCTATGTCGCCAATTAATTGCAGTTATATGTACACGAAACGACGGAATACCCACTCCGAAGGAAAGCCTTGTAGATACAACTATAATTACGATTTTTGAGGTCGTTGTCACTTGCTAGCTCTTGGCAGACAGACCGACTGATAGACAGCTCTACGCAAACAGCCCTTCTTCTTTGAAACAGCCGAACAGCCAAACAGCCAAACAACCTTTCTTCTTTCTTCGCAAACTGCAATCAATACACAGCTCTTCGCACAACGCCTAGAAGAGGCGTCTCGCCTTCGACGAACGGCATCTAGATGCAGCTGTAGGCGGCCAAGCTGCTTGCTGCTGTCGGTGGCGAACCTGCTGGTGCTGCAACCCCCGCCTCTCCCATCTCCACGCCCCCTAAGCTCACCTCCCCCTCGTCGAGAGGCGCGTGGTCCTCGCCCTCTGGCGAGAGAGCGGCAACGACAAAGACCGACCTGGTGCCGACTGTTTGCGACCGGTGCACGGACCAGCACTTACTTACTTGCCCAAGAACTCCGCGCCTGGTGGCAAAAACGTGGCACTTCGCCACCTGCGAGGATCTCATGTGCGATGGTGGCGGGATCATCCTGTATTGGGCGACCAACTGCGAGTTATGTGCTCGCCCGATCAAGGAAGGGATTGTCTCGTACTCCCTCGAGACTGCTGACAGTGGTGAGTGTCTTGGGTCTATTGTTGAATGCTGTCTGTTGCCAGTACGTTTTTTGGGGGTTTTCAATTGCCTTTTTGCATACAAACCTACCTCAAAGCGTTTATTATTTTTTGGACTCATCCATGCTCGTTCTTTCCCCTTCGTGCGTTGCGTCGGCTCCTCCTACACAGTGCACACGAACGCGCACATGCATAACTGTTTGCGGGACGTGAACGAAGGAACGAAGGATTCAGCTGTCGCCGTCACCGCTGCACCGAACGATACGAGTGCTGCTGCTACTGTGGTGCATTTTCGGTGCGCACGATTTCTATGTGTACATGTTTTGGTGACCCTACGTACCCCCTTTGCTCGTTTCGGCTGCTGCTGCTGCTGCTGCTGCTGCTGCTGCTGCTGTCAGCGCCACGCCATGAGTGCTGCTGCTGTGCACCTGCTGCTCCTGTGCACTTGCTGCTGCTGTGCACTTGCTGCTGCTGTGCACTTGCTGCTGCTGTAGTGCTGCTGCGTTGTTGCCGTGCGTCATGCTGGAAGTGTACATATTTTCGGATCGTCAATAAAATTCCGTAGGTTTCGCGATGGCGACATACTAGGGTACATCATGCTTTTTTCTTCCATATTTTCATATCGTTGCTACTCGTATGCTGCTGCTGCTGCTGCTGCTGCTGCTGCTGCTGCTGCCAACGCTGCTGCTGCCAACGCTGCGGCGATTCATTGCAGCTTCTGCTGCTGCTAATGCTGTAGCTGCTTCTGCTGCTAATGCTGTCGCAATATCCACTGAATGTTCGTAGTACTCGGGTTATTGTTTTTATTGGTCGTTTTTGTACCCAAATGGTTCTTTTGATACGTGAAAAATATTTTTGTCGTTTAGCTCCTGCATTTTGCGTACGTACTGCTTTTTCTCGTTTTTGGCTTGATTTTTTTTCCTATCGTTGCTATGCTGCTGCTTGCTGCTGCTGTGGTGCTGCTGCGTTGTTGCTGTACATCATGCTGCACTTGTGTGTGTACATATTTCTGTATCGTCACTGAATTTCCGTAGGTTTTGCGATCGCGGCATACCAGGGTACATAGTTTTCTTCTTCCTTATTTTCATATCGTTGCTATGTTGCTGCTGCCAACGCAGATTATTGTTTTTGCTGGCCGTTTTTGTACCCAAATGTTTTTTTTTATCCGTAAAAAAAAACATTTTGGTCGTTTTGCTCCTGCATTTTGCGTACGAACTACTTTTTCTCGTATTTTAGCTTGGTTCTTTTCGTATTGTTGCTATGCTGCTGCGTTGTTGCCGTACAGCATGCGGGGGTGGGTCTATCTATAGTGAGGTACCAAAAATACTTTTCGGACGGACTCGGGGTACATACTCTTTTTTCTTCCTTCTATTCATATCGTTGCTATGCTGCTGCTGCTGCTGCAAAACGCTGTGGCGATCCGTTGCTGCTTCTGCTGCTGCTGCTGCTGCTGCTGCTGCTGCTGCTGCTAGTGGTGCCGCAATATTCACTGAATGTTCGTATGTACTCGGATAATTGTGTTTCTTGGTCGTTTTGTCGTTTTGTGGCGCTGCTGCGTTGTTTCCCGTACACATCACGCTGGACATGATTTGTGTGCACTTGTGCGTGTGTACATATTTCTGTATCGTCAACGATTTTTTAAGTGGTGTTGCTGCGTTGTTGCCGTACATCATGCTGGACGTGATTCGTGTGTGTATTACACTCGTGTGTGTGTACATATTTCTGTATCGTCAATAATTACCGTACGTTTTGCGATTGCGGCCGACCAGGGTACGTAGTTTGTTTCTTCCTCCTTTTCATATCGTTGCTATGCTGCTGCTGCTGCAGCCAACGTTGCGGCGATCCGTTGCTGCTGCTGCTGCTGCTGCTGCTAATGCTAATAATAATGCTGCCGCAATATTCACTGGATGTTCGCATGTACTCGGATTATTGTTTTTCTTGATCGTTTTTGTACCTAAATGGTCGTTTTGGTACCTGGAAAAAATATTTTGGTCATTTTGCTGCTGCATTTTGCGTACGTACTGCTTTTTCTCGTTTTGGGCTTCGTTCTTTCCATATAGCTGCTACGCTGCTGTGGTGCTGCTGCTGCTGCTGCGTTGTACATCATGCTGGTCATTTGTGTGTACATATTTTTGTTTCGCCAATGAAATTCCGTAGTTTTTTCGGTCGCGGCATACCAGGGTACATACTTTGCTTCTTCTTTTTTATCATATCTCTGCTATGCCGCTATACTGCTGCCAACGCTGCGGCGATCCATTGCTGCTTCTGCTGCTGCTAATGTTTCTAATGCTGCCGCAACCACTGCTCGAAGCCGTTGCGGCCTGCTGCTGCTGCTGCTGATACTGCTAATGCTGGCTCAATATCCACTGATTGTTCTTATGTATTCGGATTACTGTTTTTCTTGGTCGTTTTCGCACCCAAATGGTCGTTTTGGTACGTTAAAAAAATGTTTTGGCCGTTTTCCCGCTGCGTTTTACGCATGTACTTGCTGCTTTTGCTGCTGCTGCTGCCGACGTATAGCAAGCGATTACGTACTGCTGTTGTGCCGCTGTAGAGCAGTACAAATAATGAACTCTGCCCCCCCCCCCCCCCCCCCCCCCCCCCCCTCCCCCGCCATTTCCTGCACGCCACTCCCGCCCCGCGCACCCTGTTTACTTCGACCAGGTCGGTGGCAAGTGCTACAACTGCCGCCTGACGGACTCCACCATCAAAGACGGAGACATCATCAAGCGCAAAAAGACTCCCTTCCATTTCGCCTGCTCCAGGGCTTCGCGGAATTCCGAAGCAGGACGCCAAGCAGATTGTCTCCATCCAGGACGAATGAGAGGCAACAAATTGTTCCCACATTTCCCAAAATCACCACTATTTCTCCCTACACATACCAAATGGGTTCAACAGCGGACAGATCCACATTCTGGGCCTCCCGCCTCGTTACTACAGCAGCCTGGAAGACTATTTACGTACCATGTCTCATCCAAACTCCTATGCTGGCTAAATCGAAATCGCGGCCGCCCCCAGCAACTATACAACATTTCCATAACCGCTGTCGTTGCCGGCACTGCTGCTTTCCCCTCTGTCCCGAACCTTCCTTGAAACAACAGCCTGTATGTTGTATATCATCCACATGCCATGCACTACTCCACTCTCTCCCCGCACTGTTGAAATATGCTATCCTTATTATAAGACGAATGCCATTCTTACTCTTGCGTCACCCGATCTTACGTTTCACATTACATTCACAAAGAAACGCGATTATTACATCCTTCACCGTTTCTTACACAAATACATTTAGTTTGGTTGGCTTTGGGTATTGCCCCAATTGCAATATAACTGCCAATATAACTGCAATTGGCGTCCTAACATTTAGTTTGGTTGGCTTTGGGCTGTTACCCCAAATTGCAATATAACTGCAATTGGCGTCAAAGCCCAAAGCCAACCAAAACTGCAATTGGCGTCATAGCCCAAAGCCAACCAAACTAAATGTATTTGTACAAGAAACGACGGAATACCCACTCCGAAGGAGAGCCTTGTATTTCCCTATTTTTACAAACAATATTAGGTCCTATTAAATATGGTCCCCCGTAATAGAAATGTGCGATCGAATGCTCGAATTAATACCAGGTTTGTGGTGGCGTGGTAGGTGGTCCGCGAGCCTATTAAGATCAATTTCGTGAGTTCGAGTCTCACCGAGTGCATGCTCATAGGGACTTTTTCTTGCATTAAATTGAATAGCGGAAAGCGCGAGAGCGTTTGTTAGCTGTACATTCGATGAAAATCGACGAGCAGTGGGAATGCTGAACCCTATGCGCGATAAAAACTAAAGGCACGTACCGGGGGGGAGAAGGGACGACACCTGTGACCACGGCTTGTCCAGAAGATCGTCGAGGGTAAAACCTCCTACGAGTGGGCTGGAAAGTAAAAGTGATGAAAAAAAAAAAAAAAAAACAACAACAACGAATGTGAGCATTGGCTCATTACATCAATTCATGAAAACACTGATTTTCGCATCGTGGTGCGTTCTATTAACAATTTCCTTGCGTACAAATACGTTCCAGAATCACAACAAACTGCTAAGACCGGCTTGTTGTTCGTCAAACGTTTGTTTCCTCGTGTCACAAGTATCATGTTCCTGTTACTGGGGACCATAGTTAACAGGACCTACGGTACACACAAAAACCAATATATTTCCCGATTTTCACTCACAATATTTATAGTCCTATTTATTTATTATGGTGCCCCGTAACACCAATTTTGTACATCGTGGTGCGATTTTTTTTCCGTTCGTACACTTACGTCACGAAAAAAAAAGAACGCTTTGGGGCGAGTCGTTCGTATACCGGGACAGATCTGCTTAGCATTCTCCAATCATATCGCTCCATTTGCTTCGCATCGTAACGCACGCAATGTTTGGAAACTCATTTTTGCTTAGCATTGACCAATCAAGAGGCCCATTTTGCTTCACATCGCGCCGCACTTGCTTGGCATCGCGCCGCAAGGCCCGCGCTCACGGCACACACCCAGCAGTTTGGGTGTGCACCTCCGCACCGCATACCCATACACGTATCGCCACACAGCGCACCCATACCCACGGCATTGATGAGCGACCTTCCGCGACGGGGGCGCCCCTCTGGCTCGAAAACGAAGAAATCCGAAGCAAAACGAACTGGGCCTGTCCCAGGTTCGAGGAACAAGCGTCCTTCTCCTGTTCGGCCCAGTCCGTTCTCCGCTCCGTACGCGAAAACAACACCACCAGTGGCGAGTACACCCGACAACAGCAGTCGGCGTGCACCAACCGTGGGCGTGACAGCACCAATAACCTGTGCTTCTGCCGCAGCAGTGAGCGATACATCTAGTGCAAGCGCGGAAGTGAGTAGAGAAGCAGAGGCAAGGGTGCCGACACTAGTGCCGGCCCCGCCTGCAAGCTCTTCTCCCCCCCAAGGCCCGCAGTCAGTCATGCCCGAAACGACTGACGAAGGCTCTGGAGCGGACGCAAGTGGCCCTGTTCGAGAAGCGAGTGGGAGGTTTGGTCCCGGCATTGATTTTGTGCGCGCGTTGACTCCCCAGGATAGGTTCGCGAAAATGGTGAGGGCAGAAGTCGACGAGTGGATGAAGCGCAAGGGCCATGGGTCCAAGCACGGCGTGAGTGGAAAGCTTGACCGGGGGTCTCCGTGGTTTTACCCCCCTGATCCGCTCGTATCAGCAGTACCTGATCGTGCTATTCACATGATGGTACCGATTTTCCTCTGCTCGTGGGAGTTCATCGACCCCGACATCAAAGCACCATCGTGTCCGAATTGCCACAGCCCCGACAACGTGAGTTCGACTACTGTGGACTATCTCGAGCTTTCAGTTGTTGCTCGTATGACTGCTGTAGTCTAGAGTACCAGTACCGGTAGTTCGTCTTGCAGCTTTGCTATTGCTGCCTGCTCCTGCTTGGTACGTCTGTGGGCGCCAGCACTCGCAAGTACCTTTTGTGTTGGCGTTACGCTCACCTCGTGGACTAAAGTAGCGCATGAAGATGTGTGGGCCAGCCTGCCGTACAGGCGGCAGATAGTTGCGTTGCGGCGGCCGCTTTGCCAGCTGCAGGGGTTGCCGCGTACAGCAGTCGTATAAATATTATAGCTGTGAGTCTGTTGCCCTAGGCACTCCTGCTGTGGCTGTCTGCGATATTGTACTGCACGTATAGACCCACAGTAGTGCTGGAGCTGGACAGCAGTCGGTACGTAGTTATGTATCGGCAGGCCGGGCCTAAACTCAGTCAGGACAGGAGGAAAGAGCATCCGTACGTAAAAGGCGTTTTCCTTTCTATCCACGTATGTCTCAGGTGGTCAGCGATGGATGGGATCCGCAACGTCGTACCGTCTACGGGGAGCATTGCAACTACGAGCTCCTAGGATTCCAACACAAGTGCACTGCTTGCAGAGAAACGCAGGGCAAGGGAAAGAACGCCACGACGTCAAGGTGAGGTTGTTTGAGGACGGGGCAGATGGCGTGGGTGTGTGGTTCGTTGATAGCTTGTTGACTTTCGAGTGCTGTATTTTGCCCCTCAAGAGACGTGATGCGGGTCACAGTAGACAACTGTAGTAGGGTTTAGTCTACGTATGAATAGTACACGTAAGAGTAGTACCTTAATTCTTTATGCTCGTCCCCACCCCACGTCACCACGTCGTGTGCTGCGACACGGTCTTGTTTTCCCCAGCTACAAGTTCGCGCCATGGCATCCAGAAGCTCTTCGCCAGCTTCCTCGTGACCTGCTGATGCTGTTCCCCGCCATTATTTTACGGCGGTCTGCCGTAGATAAGAGGATCGTCACGTGTATCGAGCAGGCTGTCGTGCGCGGTGTGGGGTTCAAAGGCGTGGCGGACGACCTTCGCGAGAACCATCTCTTGTATTACCACGAGATGGAGGTGCGGTGAGTGGAACCTTTGGGTTGCATATGCTCTGCGCGGTAGTAAGCTCAAGCGGCAACCTTCATGTAATGTTTTATCTTCGAGCCCATGCCCACCCCTTCAGTGAACAATATGCATTCATGAGATCGCCTTCGCCTTGTTAATGTCCTCCGTCTAGCTCATGTGTTCGTACTGTTGCGGTGAAATGTATCGTGCAGGTACTATTTCCGGCTGGCGAGGAAGCGAGCGCAAGGGCAGGCCTCCGTGGTGCCGGACGAAAACGAGAAACTGCGGAACCCTCTTGTCTTTGGAAAATTCGGTGACCCTTTGGGTTACAACGGCAAGACTCCTAGCGCGAGCCTCCTCGCCCGCGTGTGGCTCGTCGTGTTTGAGGGAAAGGAGCCGTATTATCATCGACATGCTCAGCGGGTGGATGGTCAAAATGCCGGTGGGGACGAGTCTCACAAGATGACGAAATCGATCAGAGTCACAGACGACAAGGTTTCCCACGGAGTGTACACCATGGTGAACGAGTTCGGCCAAGTGATGCTTCAGGTGAGTCCCATATTTATGTTGGGTCGGTACCCGGTGCTTAGTGTATCATCTTGCGTGTAGCTTAGGTGACAGACCTAAAATTTGTCTTTGAAGCTATACACTAATCGTTGGCAACCCCACCACCTTGCTCCCTGCCGCCCTGCCCTGCTCCGTTTATCTTTTCTCCACATCTCAATTCTAGCGTCCCAAGCGGCATGTGTCAGTTGGATCTCTCGACGAGATCAAGACGGATCTTAAAGGCCTTGCCTAGCGGTATGTGATGAATGGATTTGATCCCCTCCTGGTGAGTTTCGTCGTTAGTTTTCCGGAGAGACTACTAACAAACGGAGATTTTAGGGCCATGAGTATATGTCAGGAGGGAGTACTATAGCACCAAGGGAGACTATTTGATAGTTCGCAGGTACGGTGCCTCGCATCCGAGTGATGATGTGCTTGCGCTTCTGTGTTTGTCCCAGAAATGTGTCCGTACGGCTTAACACCTTATCAACACTTGTCCTTGTCACAACGCGTGACAGGATGACTCGTTCCCTTTCATCACTGCAATACGTAGACGTTTGCTCGTGAACGCATGCGCTTTTAGGACATTGTAGGTTATTAATCATTTTCGATGCTTTGAACATCAGCAATGAATGACGCAGCTTGAACTCCCTTGTGCGCCCTTGGAAACATTGATATAGGTGTTTTACTCGGACGTTTGCTGCGGCGACAGGAAAACAATCCAGGAAACCCTAGGCCCTGCCTCTCGCGCACTGACCGGGAGCACGACTGCACCGTCGTCAGCTGCCGCCGGAGAAACGCTACCGCATCTCGCATTCCCTCCGGACGAGCAAGCAGTGAAAATCGTCGTAAGGTCAGAGCGGTGCGACGTGTCAGCCCTGGCATGCTCGCAGCTCCTGGCAACGGCGCGGCGATTGGCAAGTAAGGTGGCGGGTCGGGCGACTGTGCTTGGCTTCGATTGTGAGTGGAGCGTGCGGGTAAGCGGGGTTCGACCAGTGGCAACGATTCAGCTCTCTGCCTTGGAAGGCGACACGGTCGTCTTCCACATCAAGCCGAACGAGAACAGACCTGGGATCGTGCCCAAAGCTCTTCAAGAGATATGAATGGCCGAGGATGTCCTTCTTGTGAGTAAATCGACTTCGTTTATGCCATGACGTGGTCGATAAAGTTGGCACAGGACGGCAGATACGTCAACTACTTGCGTGCCGTCGTTGTCCGACGCGACAGAGGTACTACTGTAGCTTATCGATTCGTGCACATGCCTTCTCGTGGACATGCCTCCTCAGGCGGGAGTTACTGTGGGCCATGATCTCACTCTCATCAGGGACGGCTACGACGTGGAGGACGCCGGGATGGTGGATCTTGGACAGCTGGCGACGAAGCATTTGGGAATCGCTGTGGGGTCGCGTTCACTGGGCAGTCTTTCGACGACCCTACTCCGTCGACTACTTTCCAAGGCCAACAGCGTTCGCATGGACAACTGGGAGAAGGAGCTGACGCCAGAACAGGTGTGTACTGCGACGGTCCCTCCACAGGGCAACAGTGTATATTTCTCGTTTGCCGCCTTTTGGGCTGTTGCAGATCGCAGGTACGAGGTTTGTTGCGTTTGTACCTGGTATAATATAACGAGAACGGTTGCTGGCATTCGAGAGGGATTGCCAGCAATAAAGTACTGCCATATGAGAGTTTTAGTGCGACTTGTAAATCAAACGCGCTCCATGGACCGATGCTTATGTATTTTTCTTCATCAGGTACAGCCGTCGTGAGATCTCATGGGGCTCTGCGCGCGTTTTTTCGATTGCGTATAGGTTAACTATGCGGCGCTGTATGCCCGTGCTTCGGTTCAGCTCTATGCCCATATCATGGAACGAGCGAATCCGATCTTCACCTGTTCTCGCCCGAGTGTGCAAGATCTAACCCTGGGCACACTTTTACGCCTGTACACGAGAACGAACTCCCGTTTCGTGGCGGAAGGAACCCTCGTTAGTCACCACTCGGGCGAGAAGTGGGGCGGCACGCAGATAGTGGTTGGGGCCGGCCGAGCGGTTGTGCAGCTCACCAAGGTTCAGGTGGGGGCTGCTCTCATGCTGTACCCGAACGAGAGCGGCGGAGCCTTGAGACCACTGCAGGCCGCCCATCTTGGAGAGCAAGTACTGTGGGACGTGGTGAGTTAGACTACGACGAACAGTGAAAGCCATAAATGAAGTGCTGCTTCAATCGTAGACCACGAGAGAAAGCAGTGGTTGCCGCGGAAACGTTCCACCATGATACCTGCTTCACGTTGCTTCTTGGTACACTGACGTCCTTAACTTACTGGACGTACAATTTAATTTACGAGAAAATTATTTCGCCTTACACAGGTGAACACCAGACTGCCCAAAGACCCGCCTCCTGACCCCATGCTTCCTGGAAAAGGTGGAAGCCCACCACCTCCTCAGCCTAACGCGAACAGGTTGGAGGTAGAGCAGGAGACAGCATCGCCAATCAATGCTGGAGCGAGTGTCGAAGTTCCCGCAGGCATTCCCCGTGTCGTTCTAGATCTGTGGCACGCAGAGAACCGGCTGGGCGACTCTGGCTGTAAAACGCATGGGGCGCACAGGTCCTTCATGGCTCATCTGCGTGATGCGCTGGCAATTTCCGACCCCGTCAAGCTCCAGGCAGCCAAGGACAGGTGGAAGGAGCGACATCCAACTTGGGATGACAGGAAAATCGACCGCGACATGAGGGCCAACTACACCAACAGCGTCCTGAAGCACGTGCCGCGTACGGTACCTCAGCCAACGATCCTCACGCAGCGGTTTGATGATCTGTGTAGCGCTTTCGAAAACGTCCACGATGCAAAGACAGGTGGGCATCAATTCGGATTAATGCTCCACAGCAGTATCGGAATTTTGTGCTCCCTTTCGAAGCCGCCATCTACCACTGGTTTTGCCCTTGTTTATTTGCACACGATTTTTGTTTGAGCGTATCGACGTATACAGCCCCGCCATATATTTGGTACTGCAAATTTAGCTGCTGCTCTGCAGGTTACGATTTACTAGATCCGATTGCCACCCTCCTTGTTTTCGCGCTGCTACAGGTCAGCCATACATCAATGATCGTCTACGGAAGAACATGACGAACCTGCGGCCGCATCTTGTGGATGGATGCGTGAGCGATCCAGACCCCCGTGATGTACCCTTGTACCACTGGTCAGGGCGCACTGCGGACGGGGCGGATACCTACCGCTCATCGCGAGGGACCAACCGTTTTGTTGGCATACCACACACCGATTCGTCGTCTTTTTTCCGGCTTCAGGACCTCTCCACGTATTGCGCATTCCATCTTACTTGCCTTCAACTACAGGCGGAATCATCGCATGGCAGGAGCTTTAGCCTTGGCTCCGGCGGCTAAGTCGTAACTTGCTGCGTTTCCGCTTGATTAATGCGATGTGCGACTATACCTTTCGTGTTGGTATCTTGTTGTTGTCAGAGCTTGTGTTCCCGGAATTTCACTTTCGATGTCGCTGTCTCTCGTACGCGGTTCGCAGTCATGAGGCGAAACGTGCTAGATACCGGCGAGCGTTGCGACGTACCAGGGTAGGGTACACTGCATCAGGTACACTACATTATCCTCGCATGTGTCGCGTTGCTCTTAATTAATACGTAGTTTTGAGCCACGATGGTGTATCCCAACGTTCGGGCAACTCCTAACGCAGCGTGATCTATGATACCATATATTAATTATTTTCCAGGAAAGCACAGGGGAGTGGACCCAGAGTTGCTAGGGTTCTACGCACATGAAATGATAGACGATTGTCAGGAGGCTTCATCCGGGATATTCTCGACCCCCCTCCATCCCCAGTGGGATTCTACAAAGAACTACCTGGACACCGGGCAACTGACCTGGCTGGTGACCGCGCGGAACCCCAGCACGGAGTTGGAAGAGTTTTCGCTATCGGAAGCGTGCGGGGGCGGGGATGACCACGCTGGCGATACCGACGACGAGGATGGACCGCAGCGCCAATCATGGGGAACTGTGGACGGTCTAACCCCTGCTGCTCGGTAAGGTGCTGTGTTCGTTTTGTTTAGCTGTCGTGCGTACCGTTGACTTTCCATTGTTGGCGCCTATCTATATATGGAGTGCTTGCACGTGCTTTGTCTCCGTGTTCTTTACTAAACGAAGCGCTGGTGGTGAGGTCTGAGCGACTGGCACCACTTGATCTCGTTGAATCGTGCGTTCCCTTCCCCGCTAGGTTTTTCGCGGCGATGCAAGGTGGCCAGTCAGGAGACCGGCCCTTTACCGCCGTCAAGACCCCGGCGGAGAAGGCCAGGTTTGACTCCGACGCCCTTCGCCACCTTGTGCCCCGAGCCCAGAGACAAGCACACCCCCACATACCCGCTCAGGTACTGGATTGGGATGCGATGGCAGAGAGCTGGAATGAGGATGTCGCACGCGGAGAACGGAACGTCTTGGCCGGGCGGCTAGAGGTAGACACAAGCGAGAGCAGCCTCATCCACAGGAAAACGCTAGCCGACCTCAGGAATTACTGGACCGAGTCAAAGAAGGTGGTGAACGAGAAGCGGACAATGGAGCCCCACTGGGGGCGCCTCGATCAACTGCGCCAACACCAACGAGTGGAGCCAATGGCGACAGAAGCTAGTGACGCGCTTCGTGACAGCAGGCCGGCCAGTTTCGGGGTGGGCCAAAGTGGAGACGCCATTGTGTTCCCGTGCATCCCTTCATCGCAAACGGCTCGAGCCGCACCAGCACCGTGTGCCTTTGCTCGTGCTGGCCACGGGGCGTTGGCGAACGATGTCGATGTTGACCGCGGGGGTGATGATGTGGAGGGCAGCGGGGGTGGAGAAGGCGATGGCGTAGGCGAGGTCAATGTAGGAGGGGAACCTGTTGGCGGGGCCCTGCCAACGTGGACGTGGGACAGTGCCACCGTTGGTGACAACACGTTCGTTGTTCCTCCGCAGGCGTGTAGCACGCTCCAGCATGTCGCGCCTAGGTTTGGCATTGGTGGACCCACCCCTGACTAGCAGCAGGTTTGGAATCCTACCCCCAAACTCCGGACCGCCCCTGCCACGTCGCGTCGTCGGATGTGCCAGCAGTGTGGCCACTACATGAGCACGATGCGAGCGTTGCATACCGTGACCAATAAAGCGGGTCAAAAGGCAAATTGCCTTGTGCCAGCTGAGGGGCGTAGAGAGGCAGACCATCCAGCCCGATTCAGGAACCGGTATGAGCCTTGCACTTGTGCAGTGTGTTCAGTTTGAACGATGGGTTATGGCTCGTGTGTCTAGAGTTTGAGTACTGCTCGTGTTTCCAGAATTTGAGGACTAACGCCCAGACGGGTATAGAGGGTAGGGCAACTGGACTCAGTCCGGTGGGGAGGCGGCGTAGCCTGGGTTTTTGTTAGTGGGTGAGTTCGCGCGATTCCCACACTACCCGGAGAATTATTTTCCGGGTGGCTATCTCCACCGCATCTGACCCCCAGTGCGAGGATCAGGGCGGGTCGACATACTCACGCGGCCGCACGTCACGGCAGCACCGTCGTGTTCTACGACCGAGTTAGAATCGACACACGACACAGATGTGGAAGTGTGGTGAGCTTAAGCTTTTTTTTTCCCCTTCCTCTGGAGGATAGATAAAATGAAAAAAAGGGGTGTACGCGAGGGTGACCGGGACAGTCTTCTTTCTGTTTTTCGACACCTCACGAAAAAAATATTAAAATAAAAAACAAACCGGAGCGCTGGGAGCGCTGTGATCACAGGACAATTTAAGACAATTGAAAAAAATACAAATCCAATTTTAGATCACTTGGTTTAAAAGACGGGGGGGGTCTCTACACATGATTTCAACTTCTGTTTTTGTTAGGAAGTCTTCAATCGTCCTGTGTTTTCCATTTTGACCTTGTCATGTGAGACGTCGAAAAAAGGCTTTTTCGGTCGCCCCGGGTGTACGAGTACCCATTGTGACAAATATATTTTTTTAGTGGACGCTTATTTTTGCGTAGACCGTGGGAGTCTTCTTCCTCCCCCTCCGCCGTGTTTTATAGATTTCTTCGTCTTTTTCGCGCATAGGGTTCCACATTCCTTCTCGATTGCCACCGAATTTTGCCAGCGTGCGCTCTCGCACTTTACTTTCATCGGCGGAAGCAGAGTCAGAAAAAGATGAAAAAGAGTACGACAGCAGTTGCAAATCACACATGTTATGTCAGGTGTCAGTATATACCGGTATAGACACTTGTATCATACCTCGTACGTTACATGTATACCACTATGTACCCACACATACCAGGTGTACAGCAGTATATAAAGACCGTTTGATATATAAAATAATTTCTGAACGGTACTTACATTCCCGGACGGAGTGGCGTTCGTAGATGCCCCATGTATTTAGATGTAGAGCTACAAGCAAGCTCTGATGACGAGTGAAAACACTCAACACTTGCAGCTAACACTGCACAGAACAAATGGATGTCATATCGGGCCACAGCAGCCTTTGTACCCTACGTAGAAGCCAGGTAAGTTTTCTCGTTTACTGCGTACTGTCCCAGTTACGTTCAGCGCCGGGTTTCCAAGATTTTTCGCGGGCTTCGCCCGCGGAATTTAATTAATTAAAAGCTGGCCCGGTACACGAAATATTCGCCCGCTTTGGATCAACTATAATTCATCGCAATTGATTGCTACTGTTAATAGTTTTAAGAACATACTATCAGGGACCGCCTTCGTTGCACCAACAGCAGCAGTGGCACCATAGGTGCTAATTGCCCGTCTACTTGGCCGCAATATTCGACACTACTACTGCACAATCGGTAGAGTTATATAATATACCAGGTAGAAGTTATGTACCTGGTACACGACACATTGATAGCCCGATATCTACGTTCATACTTGGCATGAAAACAGAAACATCGATTGGGGCAGGGCAGGTGGCGAGGGACGCGCTGACGCGGCAAGCAGCGGCAAGCGGGCACGCACGAAGGACGGGAGCAACAGCATTGATTGGTGAAACACCTCACGGAGTCTAAAATTCAGTGGTAAAGTGGTAAATGATGTCGTGATTCACTACAATATAATATATAGTACGTCGGGTGGGAGTAATCAGTCTCATTGATTGATGTATTCGGGGGCGTGAAGTGTTGAACCTGTTGTGCACTTCATCACCACACGCCTTGTTAAGAATATTCGATGATACTCCTGCACAGTAGGCTGCAAAGGTTGGCGCTGTCAATCGTTAAACTGACCGAGCAGACACGCAGTGTGTCCAGGATGTGAAGAATGGATGACTCTTGTAAAAGGCCGCTTGAGGGCAATAAAGGCTTAGGACGATGAACCGTGGTAAGTTCAGATGCGGTTTGACGAGTGAACGTGGGGGGTGTGCGAACACTCCAGTTCCTCAGTCTTGATGGCCTCTTACAGCAACGTCTATCGGCGGCTTGTCGCTGCAACTCGACGACTACAAGAACTGCTGAAAGGCCATCTAAATATCCCGTTACTCATAATGCGGTGTATTTAGTTGAACCGCAACTTACGAAGCATTGACTCAATAGGCTATGTACATACGGCCTATTTCTTAACACGCCTCACTGAGCAGATCGTAGTCCAGGTTGTCCCCTTCCCCTATGTATTTCTAATAGGTTACCCTCCCGGACGTGCCTACGGGAGTGGCCCAAAAGAAACAGAAATAAAAACGGTACATACAGCACCATCATATATTGTATGGGCGCATCTTTGACACAAATATTACGCCGTTCTTAACTGCCACTATCTACTTACTATTAATACATATATCTGCTGTACAATGCAGATGAACTCATTGGAATACCCGTTAAGAACTGCACCTACCTGCATTTTTATGAACAAAATACACTCGGAAATAGTTTGAAACTGGAAGTATTGACGTAATCGCTGTTTGTTATACTTCTTCGTGATGCTTCCGCCAAAGAATGTACCTGTATTATATTTGCCAGTATTTTAATGAAGGTCTCTGTGTGGTGCTCCCGGCAACGAACACTTCTGCCGCACTATAACAAGGACTATACCGACAAAAAAAAATGAAAGCATTATCCACACGTGACACACGGCACACACCGCACACACACACGTGTGGAACATGGACGGAACACAGCAGTATAGTGTAGTGGGATTTATATTCTGATATTTGACGAGGATACACCAAAGAAGCGTCAGGAACTGTCGACCCACCCTCGCCGCCCACGAAAACCGCACTGCAGCAGCCGCAGCGGCAGCAGCAACGTTGTCTTGCTCGAGACAGCACGCCGGTTTCACAGAAAAAATCCTGACCTGCAGATACATCCATCCAGCTTTACGGATTGCAAAGTGTAATAAAATAGCAACTACCTCGTATTTGTCGGGAGCCACAGCAATGCAGCGCCGAAAAACTACAGCACACCTGTAATACCTCTCGCTGCTCTGCTGGCGGGTGGCACGCGTGTACAGCGGTATGGCCAGCAGATTGCAACACGGCCCCTGCGCTGTTCGTGTGTCATTTGCTGTCTGTTGCGTCTGGGTCGCGTACATGATGTAAAAATAAATTTATAAGGAAACAAAGGAAAACAGAACAACATTAGACAAGATTTCTGCGAGGATCGAACTCGCGCCTTCAGCTCCATTATCGGCAATCGTGACCATCGAACTATATAAACAGAGATCAATATTACCTGGTAATATTTTCAGCGGTGCCTACGACACACTGTACGCACACACATGTACAGCAGAAGGGAGGGAGGTGGTGATGACAGATGACCGACCGCACCCGCCGGTGAAGTAACTAGACATGACAGTACACCGCGGACCTGCGACTCGCATGGTGTGGCCCGTGCTGCTATCACGGGGCACCAAAGTAAAGAGGACCAAATATTGTCAGTAAATATAGGTAAATTGACAGTTTTTTATATATGCCGTAGGTCCCATAACCTATGGGCCCCCATAATAGGCGAAAAGCTTTTTTTGCGTTTTTTTTTCACGTTATATAATGTCTCCACTAGACTTTGTTAGGTGTGCCTAAAATGGAAAACACAAAACGTCGGAATGCAAGGACAGTTGTGATACCTGTACCCTGTTCAAACGGTTCTCTTATTTCAGTCCAGGGTGTGCGTTGGTCTCTCACATACAGCTACAGAAGCACAGGTGTATTATAAGTGGTGGGTTACAGAATGCAACTAGCCACCTCAGTACAGCGAGGTATGTAAGTGTGCCACGCACGCATGGTGTCGCGTGCTGGTTCTTATGCGCTGCAGCCTTGAAACGTTGTGCTTTCCGCCTGTGATATGTTGCCTACCTGATACATGTCTGGGCTGCGTGCTTTGTGAAAAGTCTAAAAGCTGACGAAATGTTACCCGTATGTACGCACATTACAAGGCTTCTCATGTAGAAACCACCACGACGAATCGTTTTACTTGTTCTATTCCGCCCGTGAAGAGTTTCTGAGCATGACGCGTGCTCCAGAGGGCACAGATCGCGCTCGGACATTTACCATGTCCGGCCGGGCTTCCCGTGCCGACTATACAACATTTCGTTGAAAAGTACTTGTACGAGGAGAAATGTTCGAAAAGTAACACAACAAGAAATTGTTTTTCTCCCGTTTTTACGGCTGACAGTCACACTTCTGCCCTTTCCATAGCTTGGACTCGGAAGATGATTCCCGACTAGGATTTCCAATATGTGAGGTAGGAACTTTATGGGTGTTTTTCACTCGAAAATTGCGTAGCGTGGTTTGCGCTTCCGAATCGTCGTCCGCATTTGAGAAGTTTCCTGGTTAGATGCAAACGCGACGCAGCCGCATGTTATGGGCAGTTTTGGCCCGTTTTGGCTGCGGTTTGGAATCAGGGTTGGGGTTGGGGTTAGGGATAGGGCTAGGGGTTTTGGGTTGGGTTTTCCCCTGCACTTTGATTCTAACAAGAACTAGAGAGACACCTGAAAAGCCAACCAATCTGAATATCTGAGCCCACAGATTGTAATGGGCCTCCAATTGCCCAGGGCAACCGCGATGGCCGCATTTGGTATCATTGGCACTTGTATGTACTCCTTGCGTCTTGCTTTTGCTTTTATCGAAACGCCCCTCCGAGAAACTTCGCGGAATGATCTCTGAGATTCTCCTCTTTCCCGTCTTGTGTCACCGCAACAGCCGCACCTGGTGTAGTTTGGCGTCTGCACCCCTTGGTTTCGTTTTTTTGTTTGTGCCTAAACGCGTCTCTCGGAAAAAGTCCGTTTTTTTTTCTAGAACCTTGGTGTACCTGTACTTAATACGATGCTATGGAAGCCTTTACCTTTAAAAAAAAAAAAACTTGACGGTCACTACGTTCGAATCGAATGCACCAAAAAAACCTTGCCGTAAATGGAAGCTACTCAGACTCACTCAACCAGTGGTGAGCATCGATGGATCCTGAAATCTTGTACACAGTCAGCAGTGCGCGTAAATAGTTTTCTCGGATAAACGACAAATTCGACTTTCCGATATGCCTGCATTTATCCCGTCGACCCCGACGTTCCGTAGCAATGTTTGACGTCAGAATTGTTTCCGTATTGTCCCTCTATCACGGAAATTAAAAAGCAGAGGTTTGGCTAGCGTATGGTTTCTGCGGCACAAAAAAGGAGGTCAGCAGCTCAATTTTTCATGAAAACAAACTGAGTGCGTCACGGACGCAAGCTCAAGTTTTTGTATATTTATTTATCCCAGGCTAGGTTTCTCAAAGTATGTTTTCTCAAGAAAGCACCTAAACTACTGTTGCATGTAGTAGGTTCCGTCGAGGCCTACTGAGATGTGACCCTTTTCTTACGTGCGTTGGTGCGCAATCGCGTCGCACCAGTACACTGAGTTTAACACTTCTTAATGCGTAAATCTTCAATACCAAGCGCAACCCAAAGCGGTTCCTTTTGGATGAAGTTCTTCTGAGTGTTCAGCTTACTATGTCTACAATTTATGTTTTCAAGGTGACTATAGCGTATGATAAGCAAGCGAAAGTATCGATCCTGGGAATGTTTGTGTTTGGAATGCTGTCAACCAGTGCACCAGCCTGTACAGTACACCCTCCCTCGTAATCAAGGGCTTTTTTCCGTCATTATCCACAGATGGCCTCGCCCACCATTTTCAAATAATACATAGTCTTCAAATTAAAGACGCGAAGGCCTTACGAGCCATCCATATCTGGTACTACAGCAAACCACTTTTCGACAGATGGGTTCGTCAAATTCTACCAATGGTTTGGAGAGAAGATCGTCACTTTCTCCAAAGCTATCAAAAAAGAAACCAATGTCAAGGCTCGACTACGGAAATAACACCGTGACAATAGAGCATCAGTGAAAGTAGCTCACCGGTGCACAAACTCATCTGAGAAGTTTTGACGTCAGGTTCAGTGGCCTCAAATTCAAAAGCACGGTAATGCGCGATCCATAGGCGTGCTCGAATCACGGATGCCTGACCGTCAGAAAGGCGTTGTTGCCACGAGCCCGTTTACATTCGTCGTTGTCCATCCTCTATTTCGACAAGACCTGCACGACCTATAATGCGCCGCCATCAATCCACTGCTTCGACTGGCGTGTGACGACACTCCCTGTCGCTATAGCACCCACTACTCACCTCGGCGGAAACACATGCTGCCGACAGAAACCAAGCATCTCCAACATATTCAACTGCGAATGGAGCCGACATAGGGCCGGGAATATCATTCGTCTTATGCAGCATATTCGTTTCAAGTTTCGACATCACATATTTTTTGTCTACAGGCGAGTGTATCTCCAACACGCTCGACATCCAAAGCTGTTACAGAGACAGCCGATTTTTTTTTTATATATTGATTCTGCGTGTATCAAGGCAAGCGGCGAACGATATTCTCAACCACAAACCTACCATAATATGAATTCGCAAATGCAGAGGCTGCATAGGATGTATTGACCAACACGTACAACACTTGTATTTCCCAAGCCAGGTGAATTCTAAAGACGCAACGCATTCAACCATTTAATGTCGGATGTACAGCAACAACGATTGATACATCAACGAACTACACTATTGGAGCGACCAATGTGTGTACGTGCATGAACGGCCTTTTCGTCTACGTGCACGTCCTGTTCAAGGACGACATCATGCTGGACATGGCGTTTAAGGGGCTAAGAGATGGGCTATGCACCAAATTTGTACAGTTCATAAGCGGACATCGATTTCCCTCTCGATGAAGCACATGCGCACATGGCTTTTATGCGCAAAGAGAAGGAGCGGGTACGACAACTAAAACAATTGCAGTCTACAGCAGCGGCCGGTTCACGCTCCAAAACAACAGGTCGTCGGATTTTAAGTTTTTGGTTTTACGCATGAAGTCGATGGAGGGAATTCGAATCAATCCACGCATGAACGCTTGGTGTTGCCTGTATCATATCGATAGCCACAGATGAACAGTAAGGGCCGGCTTAAATTCGTGGGGGCGTTAAAAAAAAACAAGTGTTGTAACGTCACCCATTGTCAAGTACAGGGGCGACGCAACATGGATGACGGAATTTATGCGAACAACGCAAAAATACAGGGTCAACCATTCGGGTGGAAACTACATGCTCATGGCTCCATCTCCGTCGTCGCAAACAACTATAACTGTTTAAAGTTCTATGTAGACGAATACTGGTACGACACCAACACCCCCGGAGGGCATCTTCTACATGTTGATCAGTATAGCGTCAATTGACCCCCACACTAAGCATATCAACTTGAGTAAAACCGTAGATAGCGGTGGCTCGATCAAGTTCGTCAACAACGAGGGACCCCGACGTATCCTAACACCAAATTATTTTTACAAAAACCCACCGGTAATATTCAACGTTGCCAATAGACATCGTCTTCCTGTTGTTGAAATAGCGATCTTGATCTAGTGCATCATCTAAGCCTTAAACTACCGGAGACCACGTACCGTCACAAACACACCCGGACCGGGATGCATATTGCGTGGGGAGGGAATTACTGCAATAAAGGTCATAACCTTGGTCATGGTCAAACACGTCTATCTGGACCTCGGCGAGATTTTAGGTTCCAACTTGCGATCGTGGTTGCTGTTCCACGCCAGAATATGTCGGCCTAACCATGGCAGCAGAATGCATAAATAGTGTGATGAACGTTTGCCAACAAATTAATGTTATAAACTTTAGCCTGAGACCGTTCTGGCCCCTCAATTGCCTACGATATTGTTTTCCAGCTACTATCAGGGCCACCGTCTTGCACAAACGAACCCCGGCGGGAAAAGAACAACGTGTTGAACGGTGAATTTCTCCATGACTTATTTTCGGCGTGCCATAAGCGCGATATCAACAAAAACGCACGCTGGGAACGTCATACCAGAACACCGCATCTCATTGCTGCCTGTGAGCGTCTAATTTCAGTCGGTCAGTACTGACGGTTTAGGGTCGGTGGTGCTCAAAGCGATAGCAGGTCAAATTCGAATGCCTTAAGCGCACCGATCACTGCACCAGATGCATGTCAGCCTAATCCTTTGAGAATTAGAGCGTCGCGTTTCAGACCGTGTGGAACATTGGCGTTGTGATGTTGAAGGCGAAATCGTTTCACGCACCCTTCGTGGTTACCAGAAGAATTCCGGCATAGAACGGCAATACGCACCGCACCAAAAGAGACGAGCGTACCATCGTGGGCACGACCCGCAGGCATCTTAACGAACAAAATATTCCGAAACTTGTGTGATGGGAGCCGGCGACAATAGCTGTATTCGTGATCAATGCTCTTCCTCAGGCGGCCGTCGGAGGCAGATCACCCTTCTGGCGCATGTTCGGCAAACAATGCCAATCCTTCGTACTTGGCGGTCATTGCGTCGCGAGGTTTCTTCAACGTTTAAGGTACCAAAACAAAATTCTCGAGGTCGAGTCTGATTCTTGTTTTTAATCGTTGCGGCCACCGGGACAAACCTGATTTTTACATCTACGATCGCCACCGAGGTTGAGAGACCATATCAAGGAAGGCCTCAATCATCGACGAGTCGACAGTCGTGGCGCTAACCACAAGCTCCATATGAGGAACACACCATTAATGTTCAACTTCCATTCGGTCACAGCCATCGATTTCAAGGAATAGTAACACGAATAAGCCAACGGGGTATCATCTCTTGAAACCAGAGAGGTCTGCGACACTACTGGTGGCCAGAATGCAACCAGTCGACCTTCCACGAAGCCGCGTGAGAACTCGTATGAACTTCTGCAGGTGCACCGAAGATAGAAACCAGCACCATCGACATGGAAATTAGAAATATAGCAATAATGTCTACAGCGTTGGATCCCGGAATTGCACAGAGGGAAATGGACACAACTATGGTACACTTGGGGTTCGATGTTCCTTAACGTTTGTCTCATCACAGCACCATCTAGCCCAAGACTGGCTGGGGACCTAAACCTGCCTAGGCCGCAAGGTTCGTGATGCCCGATCACGGAGGCATGCAGAACGTTTTGAGAATCGAGTCCATTCTCAAGTAGCAGGGCGGCATCATCGAGCAACAGTAAACGAAGGCAAGCACACACTTTTGGCACTAGAGTGATGCAACATGAGTGACAGAAATCGCACACATATGCCGCAAGATAAAAGGCCTTCAACCACTGCCCGATACATGTTTGCCCCCAGAGAAAAACCACCCCTGTTGTAACAACCAGTGCTGCTGTTTCTTACATGGTGTAACATATTTATTCTTTGCGTTCTGTGCGATGAACACTGTTCGGTACATGACCACACCCGGGACAGTGAAAATGGCTGGATTAAAGAGACCCCTTCCCTATATTCATGGATCGCGAAGGAGAAACCTACCTGGTTTTTGTTACAAGAAATAGCAAATTCAACATGGTTGGATTCTTTAACGTATCTTACGCATTGGAGACCCTATGAAGCTGGACTAGGAAACATCGATCATATTCTTAACGGTTGGCGATCTCGAACATTTCTAAATCCAACTTCAGCTAATAATTTGCGCAATATACAACCGAGTGAATAAAAATCGTTTGAACTCTTGTGGAGAGTAAGGAATGTACATGTCTGGGTTCCTTAACACGGTAAGGTTGAACCACCTCAGTGTCTTCCGGATCTCAATTAGCGACACAAGAGGGGAGCTCTTGACCTCGCTGCCAACGAAAACTACCAAGGCGTTGAGTTCAGACTTTCAGCACTCCAGGCCTAGATCAGACAGAACCGAGTGTTGATTGAGTTGGATTCTAGAAACGACAAACTGAGTTAAGTCTTGAACAAATCCCACGAAACTAATACCTCCAGGGAACTCTGCGCCGACGCCCGTGATCAAGGCTCGGAGTCATTCAACTAGAACCCAACTTATTTACGACATGGATTGCGAGAACACTGCCTACCTCGAGAAGTTACGCAACTGGGAGTTCATCGAACTTTTGTTGCTTTTCGATTTTGATTGGGCGTGCAAAGTATATTGAACACGTGTTTAAGAAAAATCGCAGAAATCCCCTTCCGCCACGGGATTAAGGTCACACCACATCGCACCAAGCCGGGTGAATCAAGGAAAACATAGAGTCACGACTTAGCGTGGTTACAACGATCGGTTCAGAGGACAGGTCTACATCACCCGTAGTGTAAACCACTACTACACATAAATCTCCATATTTGTGTTTGTGCAATTGCTTCCACGTACAGTACGAGCAGCGGCTCACTACAGCAAAAAACGAAGATCATCACCATCTGCCACAACAACAACAACCGCAGGCGCCACCAGCAACCATTTACCACGACAACGCGATCTTCATCCACAAGAGGGGTCAGGCCGCTGACGTGAGACGTACAAACGCGTCAAAGCGACTATTTCAGTAGCCGACGGTACCATCGCTTCAGGAGACCACCAAAACACACCGAGGTCTTTGATGTAGGGGGATATAGAGGAACGTACCTTAATGTTATATCTTGCAATTTGAACTAGCCGGGGTCATACACGGAGGGAGCTCAAGCATATTCCATGCATGCTGAGGAAGCACGGGCGCAAGAACACGTCTGAATACCGGTAACCCTCGAACTTCGTATGATTTCTGCGTCCCTTACACCTACGCAACATTTTGTTTACGTGGACCAAAAGATGTCCAGGTGTACGGTACGGTGGAGATCGCGGACTCCATTTCGGACCTGTCATGCTTCCCGAGGGTTCCACGTTGGCTTGTTGAGACTACCATCAACCTATACAGCCTCTCGTACGTGTGTGATCCCTGTCAAGTAACCGAGTACCGGCGGGCCTCGCGAAATAATAGTCATCGTCGGGTTGTTTCACGACGTTTGGTTATTTCAACGCGATCATCTTCATCTAAGGACTGCTTGTTGCTGCACGATGGATTGATTACGTATATCCGAACGCGTACACTTCCAACTTGTCTGCACGTACGTGCTACTTCGGTAGATATTATGAAAACTCCATTGAGAAGCACCCGGAACGTACAGCAAACCACATACAATATTTTATTCCTCTCTCCTCGTGTGGTTGAAGACTCCGTGATCATGCGAAAACCACGAGTATCGTGTGTGACATGAGTACATCCACGTAGCTGCCTTCGATACACGGGCCTGAATATTTTGTTGTGTTTCTCATTTCTGCTTTCCGTAATGCCACCGTCATTACACGGGCTCGAGTAAGCCGATGTGTGTGCACTTTCGCGGCGTGTTAAGGTTTGGTCGTTTAGGTTCGTAGTACTCTACAGTAGTTCAAGTTGTTTGTTGGACGAGCTCATGTGTGAAGACGGCAGAAGCGCAGCAGGCTCAAAGGGCGACGCTCTTGCTTGCCTCAGTCACTCGTGTGTTGCTTGCCGCGTTTGCCCTGTGCACTATTCATGCCTATGCTTCCTCTCCTATGACGATCTGACCACCAATGTATAGAGGATTTGTGTTCCAACCAAATGCCCGGTTTGGGGGGCGAATTTAGGAACCAGCATATGTTGCACAAGAACGGCGAATATCGGCCACATCGCTTTGGGCTGGGGAGCGGTCGGATATTGTACTAGATTGTGATTTTCTGCGTTTGGGGGTTGGTCAGTGTTGAATTGTTTGAGCTCAGAGACTCGTCGGAACCCCGCCCTATTAGACGAGCCGCGTCTCGCTTGTGAGGAATTCTTCAAACGAACATTGGGTAGCTTGGTCATATGTGGGGCTAGCCCGCAAACTCTTGGTTGTAACGGTAGGGCCCCCTCTACTACTCAAAACATTTGTTGAGAATCTGTTGTTAAAGGATTTGACGAACATGCAGGAAAGAAAAAACATTGGCCGGACTAGTCAAATGTATAACTCGTGCGTACGATGTCGGTGACGAATATTGGCACCTGCAGGCTCAGGCAATAAGGGCCCATATAGAAACATACTGATGAGTCTCGATACTCTGTCTCTGTAACAACAGGTACGAAGATAGCACCGACGTACCTATGTGAAGAGCTTAGGGTTAATATGGAAACAGTGATTTTTTTGAACGGCGCTAGTGCGGTGAGACGAGCAGGCGAGCAAGACCTGCACCTGATCAGGACGGCAAGACGCCCAGACAGAGGATACGTGTACTCTGCTGTATGCAGAACTGGTCGACAGCCCATGTTACACAATTGTTCCGTTGTAGACATGGTGGCTAGCTAAAGCAGCTGCCCTGCGATACTCTCAGCGTCCCCATAGATCTGTACAGGACATACCCTACACCGAAATATGTAAGAGTGAGACCCAACTCGCAATCTCGCCGCGTGTTGCGTTTTTCCCATGCCCGAAACAAGCTTCTAATGCTCTCTCCGGAGGAGTTCAGCCAGGACCTTTGGGTAAGTCGGCTGGGGGTAGAGCAAGAAGAAGATATAAATATGTTGTTTGGGGGTGGTTAAAGCGGAAGAGCATGTAAAATGGATTGGTACCACATAAGTAGTGAATATCCTGTTTCAGGGTGGGGTTAAAGTATGGAAGTTTTTTTCAGAGGGAGTAGGGAGTCTATATCATGGGGGGGGGTTATATGCTACGTTAAGTTATACAAAGATCCAGAACGTATACGTATTACTAACAATTCCACATTCAAGATAAGACAAAATAGCAGATTGGACAGAGGAATCTCGGGCTTAGGGAGAGGTATGAATCGCTTTAGCGTGCTTGAAAAGATAAGATGGGCGAGAGGGCGATAGAGTTGGCGACAGGGCCAGTTCGTTGAGCTGGAACGACAGAGGCTGGCAAGGGTTGAGATAGAAAACAAAAATACCATCTGGTACCGTATGCGGTGTAGTATTCGTGGGTGCGGACGAACAGGGTCTGGTAATTTGATCGCTCGTTCCGCGGGATGTGTAGGTGTTTGGAGCTTTTCTATAATTGGCTACAGCTTTATCAGCAACGAAACTGCTACCTGTCAAGTACCACGGTTCGTCATAAAGACGATTGCTGTAGTTACAGTGCACTCCCTATACATATCAGCGGCCGATACATGGCACTCGTACATACACCTACCTGGTATGTTGTTTCATAAATTGTGTTTGCATCCGTGTTTATACATTCGCCTTCTTTTTTATCCCTACTACGTATCAATAGTCGTAACTCACATCCCTCACATCCATCCGCGGTCACACTGCTGTAGGCGTTTCTGCCTTCTCCCCACCACCGTTCCTATTTTGGCTTGTTTTCCGCCAGAGCATTCTAACCCCGATATACAGGAGCGATCGTCTGGACTTTTAACGAGTAAGCGACGCGGCAGACAGGCACAACTTAGCCCACAAAGACCTGCCTTTCATATCCAACGTTCTCTATAGAACGACTGGAATACCCTTCTCTTTGGGCCCGGAGGAGATGCTGGCTTGTGGAATGCCAAATCGGCAGCATAAACCGCACACAGACCGCGCTTGCGGTATATTTTCTTCACTCGGAGATGGCATCCTCGCCACCCCCCTCTTACCCTGGCTAGATCCTAGGGTGAAATTCATCATTCTGAAAGAAGGAAGGACTCCAAAATTACTCGAAAGCTGCTGCTCCTGCCGGGGACGCGACCCCCAGCTGGGTCATGTGCAGCCCGGGTGCTCGTCCAAGCACTTCGTGATACATGCGCAGCACCCAAGACGGGGACGTTCTCTGGAAATTAGTGCATGGTCTCTAAGGGACTGAAAAGGGGTGAAGAAGACAGCTTTGTATTTTTGCTGATGGAATGCCCTAGACAAGTAATTACTCGTTGTAGGTAAAAACAAACCCTACGGAGTGATGTCTGTACTCTGATCATATCTCTTGGTCTAGTCTACCCCTTCGCAGATATCCGGGAAGTACTGGCCCGCTCAAAAGAACGAAACTAACGAGAAAGCCAACCGGAACGAAAAACAAGTACGGATATATAAAAGCGCTCTCAGACTACGTAGTAATCAGAGCCCAAACAATAAGGGTTGTGGCGTATAGGCCAATACCAGGTATTACCTCGTATATCTGGTCGATTCGGGTCAAAACCATGTACGTACTAAAATCGGGTTAAGAACGCGCGCCACGAGCGGTGTGTGGTCCATGAGAATCCATTAGAAAAATGTCACCTAAACATTAAGGGGACACTTGCACGCTCAGGAATGTGTTGTCCTGTACCCGCGGTTGGGCGTTTCGGCAACATATAAACACAACTTGGAAGTACATGGAGGGATTTCCAAGCCAGATCCTTATTTCGTGGGTGTAGAATGGTTGACGCAAATGTACGAGAATCCTGAGCTTTGTAATCCATGTTTTTACTTGTTTGGGCCGGATAGCTTATTACCCATCGTGGGAACGTAGTTTTGAGCCAGACCGTAGTTTCAGCGACAACTGCCTAACTAAGAAGTCTATCATCCGCCTGGAGAACAGCAATCTTCTATTATTAGTAATAGTCAAGGTCATTCGTTCCTCGGTGAGGTAACCTTTGTGTTATGCTCCCTCCAATGAAATGAGACATTTTTGCTATTTTGCTATTTTTTAGTGGTATTCGCTCGCAACTTCGGATACTCGAGAACACCTCGTGAGACGTTTCTCGCTGCCTGTGACTATCGTCTGCTGCACCCGACGCCCTCAAAGGCTCCATCATGGGCATCCCTCAATCTTGCGGGCTGAGGTTTCCCGTGAATAGCCGTAGCCGTCCGCAAGCGATTTGCAAGCGTTCAGTTGGGGATTGTTTTTCGTCTCATTTTGTGCACCCCAAAATGTCGGTCAACTTCGACCACTAGAGCACGTCGTAGTCGAGGTGTAGGCCCCTGATGATAATATGCGGCGGATCAACCTCGCGCGAAATCCATGATGCTGCTGCAATAAAGCCCCTCAACTAGCATGTGACCGTCGCTGTCCAGTGAGCACGAACCAGCAGACTTTCAAAACGCAGCGTGTTACGATAGCGATGCTTTTTCTTTTCCGATATGTCATCTAGAGATTCGAGTCACCGGAAACCCGGGAACCGGGGGACGCTTGGGTGCCAGCGTCCCTTTAAGCGTGTATTCTACAAATATCTGAACTGTTTTGTTGTAGTTTTCAGAGTAAGTATCACGGAGTACTGCGGCCTCCACTTGGACCTGCAAAGGGTCACCAGGTTTCGTATGTTTCGCCACGGTGGGATTGTCAATACAACACATTCAAGCGCCCTCTCCGGATGCCAGGTTTGAAGCTTTTTGACCATCCTCGCGGGGCCGCCGCCTCGGCAAGAAAGTATAATGCTGTACCAAACCTTAAGATCACCTCGCCGCGTGGCGGGGCAGACAAACTGCCGTCCACGGGGCTGTAATATGACTCCTGTGCCCCGAGAAAACAACGACTGAGTGCGCCTCACAACAACCGCTCTGAAGCAGATCGTACACCCCAAAGAAGAAAGAGGGAAACCAGCGTACGTATGTAGGTACAGTACGTCCGTCCGTACGAGTACTGTTGAGAGTCGATACACAAGAATTGCGACCGAGGGACCGCAGACGCGGACGCAGAGAAACACACGGTGTACGTATAGCCTTTCTGATCACTTCGATATACGTTAAAATCAATTTTAAAGCTAGACAGAGTACGTAGCCCCAAGACAGGAATATACCATGGCCATTTCGAGCCAAAATCAGGTACGATGTCAGTCTGGCCAACAGCAGGGGTCCTGGCGTGTGGTTTGTACTAAAATATATATAGTTTCTCGTATTAAACTGATTTAGGCTAAAAACATGTTAGAAACATGGTCATTTTCTTCCTGTGGCTGACCCGGCTGGACACAAATCACGATGAATTCATTGTGCGCTATATATAATACGTGCACGTTTAGAAACAAATCCTTCTCATGGACCAGAGCCAGAAGAGAAAGCGAAACGTAAGAAAATTTTATTTCGCTCGCGCCCAGAGCATGAAAGTCAGCCTGAGCCCGATCTCAAGTTTCTTGCTCGCGAAGAGGTCTGGTACGTCCACAATAGTGTCCTCTACTACCACCGATCCCCGGTGGTGCTGTTTTACGTATGTAGTCCACACCACAGGGATACATTCGGAAGATTTGTTTCTTCCCCCTTTCGGTATTTTCGCCTTTTATTTTCTCCCCGTCTGCGACATGGTTAACAGTCCTGAATCCGGGGCCGCGGAGTAGACTTTCTTCCCTTCCCCCTACTGCGACGGTTCGAGGCTTCTTTTTGTCATCAGAAACCTTTAGCTCCTTTTTCCCTCATCGACTTGCGATGAGTTGCGCTTACCCACACTACGTGCTCTCGGCAAATCCACATGAGCAGTACATTATACAAATACTTTATACGTAAAATCGCCAAGTTACTCAACAAGCCGGGGCGTGGCCTACCTAGGTCGATGCCACAAGGTGTCATGGGGGATTGATTCTTCTGCTGTATACGTATATGTAACCAGAAGAAGGTCTGGCATGTGGTTTGTACTAGTTTTTAGCGTACCTTATTTTGGCCCAAAACTGGACGGTTAGACATGTATTTGGCTGACAGATATTTCCAAACTTTAGAGATTTTGGAAAACAAAGCTCTCCGATAAGAATGAACCTGAAACCCATTGGTAAATTTTGTTCCATTCTTATCCATCCTACTAAATACGGTTGTGACCAAAGCAGGGTACAGATTCGTGGGCAGTTTTTTGAGCCAATACCAGTTGGACACTACAAACAAGAGAAAACCACATTCCAGGACCCCTGCTACTGGCCAGACTGTCATCGTTCCTGATTTCGACTCGAAAAGGCCAGGTATACCTGGTTTCGTCTACTCTGTCTAAACTTTCAACTGATTGTGGTGAACTTTGAATCAATCAAAGAGGCAATACGACGTACGTACATTGCTCTTTTCTACATATTTTTGCGTCTCCGGTCTTTCGGTCGCAACTCGTCTGTACCTGGTACCAGCTTTGTACAAGTACGTAGGTGTATTTTTAATAGCACACCTACCAACGCTGAATGCACTTTCCGCCTTCGGGGTGTGCGAGGTCGATGCGCTTCATTGAATCGTTTGATGTGTACTCGGTTGTTTTGTGACAATATGCAGGATGGCCGCACACAGGAGGTTTATTACAGCACCGTTCACACCTACAGCAGTTCGTCCGTCCCACCCCGCGTCGAGGGGGTCTCACCTAAGACGTTGGACGCCCCCCCCCCCCCCCCCCCCCCCCCCCCCCCCCCCCCCCGATCCCCTTGTCGGGCGCAACTGGCCCGGCCAGACGGTAGTGCTACATACATTAACCGTTGGGCGTTTCACAGGCCTATGGTGTTGTTCGCGTATGAGAGTGTCGGGTAGCGGAAGAGAAATGCCTGCCGATACTGCTTCGCGCGACATGAGATTGTCGACATGTAAGTCGATAGGCGTTGCACTCGCCAGCAAGGTAATGTGTGTCTTGCGGGGTTCTACGAGTACAGGCCGGAAGCTGCTCGATATCGCTGCGCACCAAGTTATATTTCACCCTGACAATGGTCCCAGTCCTTGTACTTCCATGAAAGCTATTGAATTTGTTCGTCGGGTTGTCCATTATTTTTAGAGAGGAAGTTATTTAATAGTGTTTCGGTAAGGCACGATTAATAACTGCACATACTTGTAACAAATTCATCACATGTGTGTGTGTTCTTCACATTATACCGTTCTTTCTACCCGTCAACATCCAGCACAACCAGTGTGCGTGTTGATTCTTCAATCCTAGATAGATCCAAGTTATGTGGTCACAAAGCTACGGCACAGAGATACTACATTGTTACATATGCACAAGCACAACCGCAGTACACAACTGACAATGCAATGCCATGTCATCATATTAGGTACTGGATATGGCAGGCACGACACACGTATTCAATATGAGCAAACGAAAGCAAACCAAGAAAGACAAGAACAAAGAAAATTATATAATCGAAAGAGATACGTAGAGGAGAGTACAAAAAAAAAAAAGAAAAGCTGTCGTGCCTCTCCGCAGGCGATGTGGCAGACACTACAGAAATAAACACCACTCTACTAATAAACAGAGTGAGACTACTGTAAAAACCATGGGAAGATATTAGGCAAACCGAAGCACACAGTACCCTCCAGGTACTCGTACAATCAGTAAGTAGTATGCGGGGGGGGTAGGCAGGACAGAATACGCAAAAACACATCCCCAACCCCGCCCAGAAAAAGGAAAACACACCAGAAACATATCGGGCAGACAAAAATTCATCCCCCAAAGTCCAGGAAGACGACAAAACAATATATATATATCGAGTGTAGTCAAGAAGCGAAAATCAGCTATCTACGGCGGCACGGTGCCAGCGGCGGCGGCTGTTCGTCGGCGCGTCCGAGATGAGATGCGGCCTGAAGACGGAAAAACGTCCGGAGGCGCCGGGTTGACAGGTGGCGATGGGGTAGACGCGGCCGGATCAGTGATCGCAGTGGAATCTTCGACCTGTAAAGTGCTCGTCGGAAGAGGAGCGCGCTGGGCGACAATCATCGCTGCAGCGGGGGCGTTTGCAGAGCCCTGGCCTGAGAGGTGAAGACGCGGCTGGGGCAGTGCTCATGGCGGAATCTTCGACCTGTAAAGCGCTCGTCTGGAGAGGAGCGCGCTGGGCGACAATCATCGCTGCAGCGGGGGGGTCTTTTGCAGAGCCCTGGCCTGAGAGGTCAAGACGCGGCTGGGGCAGTGCTCACGGCGGAATCCTCGACCTGTAAAGTGCTCGTCGGGAGAGGAGCACGCTGGGCGACAATCGTCGCTGCAGCGGGGGCTTCTGCAGAGCCCTGGTCGCCCCCGGAGGGTACGACCAAAACCGAAGCGAAAGCGGCGTTGGCGCGGGGCGAAAAAGTCCCCAAGCCAGGACGGCGGTCGACGGTGGAGACGGGAGCAGATACACGAGCGACGAATCTCCCCGAAGGAGCAGAGAGGTCGTCAATCCTCATAAGTGGCCAATGTGTGCGAAAATCGCGAAAATCCGAAGAGGCGAGAGGTAGCCCACCCAAGACGGCACATCCACTGCGGGACACCAGCCCACCCAAACCGACACCAGGGGTCGGCGAAGAGCGAGTGCGAAGCCCGCAGGCTCGGATGAGGAACATACCACCGTCCTCGACGGGGTTGAGGCAGCTAGACCCACTGCGGTCGTGTTCTGTGGCGGGCTCTGACAAGCGGGAGAGAAAGTCAGCATTTCCGTTGGCGCTGCCCTTGCGGTACTCGAGGGTGTAGTCGAACGCGGTGAGGATCTCGAGCCACCGCGGGACTCGCGCGTTGTGATCCCCTATATTGTCGATACTCTCAAGTGCTTTGTGGTCCGACAATATTCGAAACTTCGTGCCCCACAGGGAACCTCGGAGTCGTTTGATGGCCCAGACAATGCTGCCAGCTTCCTGGTCCAACGGTGTCCAGTGCCGCTCGGAATCGAGGGTAGCGCGGCTGATATAAGCAATGTGCCGTACCGAGCCGTCCGGTTGTTCTTGTTCGAGCGCGGCACCGAAACCGTCGATGCAGGCGTCGCAGTACACGTGGAAGAGGCGGGAGCCGTCGGCTACGGCATCCCAGTCAGGGGAGACCAAAATCGGTGGGGACGCGAGCTCGGCGAGGATCTGGGGGACGATAACTTCCATAGCCGGCGTGAAGATCCCTTCCGGATAAGGGCGGTGAGAGGACGTATCCGTTTAGACAGGTCGGGCGCGGACCTGCTTGAGGTTCTTGGGCATGGGCATTTCATCAAAGCCGAAACTTTTTCCGCATTAGGGCTTGTACCCCCGGGCGAAATGGAGTGGCCTAGACAATTGGCGTCCGTGGCGCCGAGGCGACCCTTCGAGGGAGAGAGCTTGAGGTTCTGTTTGACCAGGCGTTCGAAGTAGGCTCGTATCGTCCTGACGTGGGCCGTCGGGTCAGAGTCGCAAACGATCACATCATCAAGATAGGCCGCCACTTGTGCCAGGCCTTTAATGACTTCGTTAATCACTTTGACGAACCTGCCGGGCGAAGCACTGCTGCCTTGGGGCATGACGAGCCACTCGTAAAGGCCCGTGGGAGTGCAGAACGCCGTAAGAGGGACGGTCTCCTTGTGCGCGGTAATCTGGTGGAACGAGGAGACCAAATCGAAGAGGGAAAACACCCGTCCTTTCCCCAGGAAGTCGAGGACTTGGTCGACGCGAGGAATAGGCAACAGGCTGAGGTTGTTGATCTGGTTGAGTTTTTTGTAGTTCACAGTGATCTGAACGCCTCCAGACTTTTTCGTGATGACCACCAGCGCCCTCGAGTACGGGGAAGTCGAGTGCCGGATCAGACCTGCCGCTAGGTACTGATCCAAGGTGGCCTGCGCTTCCTTGGCCAGGATGGGGTTGATGCGGTGCGGCCTGGACGTGACAGGAGCGCTTCCTTCCGGGACAAAGATCACGACAGGCATCAGCGAGCAGGAACCAAAATCCGACTTGGACTTCGAGAAAACGTTAGGAAATTCGCAGAGAACGTCCCCCAGCTGTTCGATGATCGCAGGGGTCCAGCCTGTGTCGTGGAGGTCAAAAGCCACCTCCCGCAGATGTGACGGCAGGCGTGCCCAGACGCGCAGGAATGAAGCGCGCTGTTCTGAGGTCAAACGCTCAAGCAATGCAGGCGACGGTGTGGCTGCTGAGACCGGACTCACCTCACCTAGTCCGGAGGGAAGGCTGGGGGCTCGGTTGTCCTGCTGCAAAACGTCCAGCGGGACGCTCAGTAGTGGGGCGTGTGCGACGGCGAGGAGATCCCCCAGCTCGAGAGCCGCCACTCCAACGAGGGGAAGAACCTGTCGTCCGGAGGAGACGAAGTGCTCCTCGACCGAGGGTAGGTCGGGCTGGGGCATTATGTTGACCAAGTAGTATCAAGTGAGGGCCGAGGAGCCATCGCTTCGAACCAAGTTAACAGCAAGCAGTTGAGGATCGTTGGACAGGGTGACACCTGCTGCGCCCTCGTAGCGTGGATGGAAGCCCCCACCCGAAGCGGCGGAGTCGATGGCGTACACGGACATGCCTGTCGAGGCGTGGAGAACTAACTCTAGCGCGCCAAAAACGCGTTGATCAGATGGCCGAGGTGGCAGAGAGCGGTAGGAGAGGCTATTAAAACGCATCCAGCTGTCACGTCCCAATAGTACAGCATGCTGCATCACTGGGGGGTGGACCACGCTGGCCGAAACTGCCAGGGAGCAAGTAGGCTCATTTTCTCTAAACAATTGGACGCTCAGGCGCACACTCGTCGGAGTCTTCAGAGGGGCCGATTCGTCAAAACCCCCCCAAGAACTAGGGGCGCCTTTCTGCTCGCACGCGAGGGATGCCGCAGCATTCGACTGCATGCGATCCAAAACATCTCGTCGAATGAAAGTCTGCGGGAAGCCAGTGCCAAGAAGCGCCACGCAATCAAAAGGTGCAAGAACTCCAGCTCCGTTGTGAATCGCAATTTCGGTTGAAAACGAGGCGTCATGGAGGGTAATGGTGCCCCCGACGAGGCAGGGGCCGTGTTCTGGCAGCGCGAGGGAGGAGTCGACACTAGGTGCGACAGCAAAAATCTCGGGGCTGTGATCAGCCGGCGCGTCAGAAAAATAGGTCGAAAACTCCAAAGCAGGACCAGGGCAAGCGCGGGCCATGGCCAAAGGGCGGGGCGGCACTGGTGCAATCTCATGAATTCCATCAGTTCTGGTTGGGGTGCAGAATTGATGAGAGGAGGCGGGGTGTGCCAACCCGGCCTCACTTGAGCTGAGGGTGTCGCGAACGGCGGAAAGAGCTTTACCGAGCATTTTTTTTTTTCCATGCCACCGAGAGGGGTCGTGAGCTTCGGGGTCGTCTGCACGCAGACCAATGCCCCACACGGCATCAAAAGAGCTGGCTTCAGCCAAAATTTTGGTGCCAGTGCTTAATAGGTGCTGCTTCATGACCGGGGTCTGCGAGAATTAGGCAAAATTACCAGCAAGGACGGCGTCTTCCCGAACACGGTCCCATATAGCGCAGTCGAAGTTCTGCACTCCTCGACCGAGGCGTTTGTGCTCGCGTGGCTCTGGCGAGGCCATAATCCGCTCCGCTGTGCCGTGGTCCTGGAAAAGGCGAGCCATTCAGCCATCATACACTGATCCGCGCAGGAATATGACACATCGTCGATGACAAAAGACGAGGGGGACCACTGCGAAAAATAAGAGGGGGGCTGCCAGAACAGTACCACCCACTCCATTGTATACTCGAGAGTAGAGCCAAAGACCGACGGTGCCGAGTCGTCGGTGGCCGCAGTTGCGGCGTGTGGCGGGTGAAGTATGCTTCTCTGAGAACACTGAGCCCCTGGTGCACGAGACGAGTCCGGTTCCACGTATACTGGCTCCATGTCACCATTGCCCGTAGGCAAAAAATCGCCAGAAGGTTCTCTTGCTGCGTCCGATGATCTCTGGCCTGGACCAAACGGGGCAGGGGGCTCTGAGCCCGTTCTGCTTGACGAGAGCTGCGATTCTTCCGGATTTAACGGGTATGCTGTCCGGTTGATCCGACCGGAGGCCGTGGATTCACCACTGGCTCGACGGACCATGCCCGGGTTTTCCTGTTCCACTGTAGCCGAAGGAGCGCTGCGCACGTGGAGTGGCGTGCGCGAAGACGAAATAGGGCCTGCAGACCCTGTAGACGTCTTCAAGAACGGTGCTCGGGTGGGGGGCAACAAAAGGTCCACCGGAGAGGGCTTCCGTCCTGTAGACTTGATGGGGAAAGGGGACGGGGTAGCCACTCTTCCTTGATAGGATAAAGGGTGGAGCGGCCACCGTTATTGCGAAGAAACGCCGAGTCGATCTTCAAATGAGATCTCGGGGTTTCGGTGTTTGCCTTCCCGCACCTAAAACCGACCGCCACCGCATGGCCGGGAGGTGTAGGAGGGGGACACCCTCGCTGAAATAAACGACGCGACGGTGCGACACCCGTCGTGTTGTGCGGTGCGTGGTTCGGGAGAGAGGCGTTTATCGCGCCTGCTGTCGTGCCCAAGTTGAGGGGAGCGGCGTTTGAGACGCGGGCTCCCGACGTCGGGGAAGGCGCCCGCGGGCTCCTTGGAGAAAGCAGTGGAAACGACGCGACGGCGCGACACCCGTCGTGTTGTGCGTTGCGTGGTTCGGGAGAGAGGCGTTTATCGCGCCTGCTGTCGTGCCCAATTTGAGGGGAGCGGCGTTTGAGACGCGGGCTCCCGACGTCGGGGAAGGCGCCCGCGGGCTCCTTGGAGAAAGCAGTGGAACTGAGTCGCTGCGTCGGTCCGAACTACGGAGTAACGCACGGGGCGGGAGCGGAGTAGGCCGACGCTGAGTGCCGAGCGAGCCTGAGACGCGAGCATCTTGGGAAATCAAGTTTTTTTTCTCCCGACAATACTGGCGGCGGGCGGGCAGGAGGAGCCGAACCGCCATCGACCGGTCAGTTACCGGCGCGGAAGGTGCCTGGCTGGCGTCCATTCGGGTTTCCGCCCGAGGTATGCGAGGCACCGTAGTGACCCCCCGAGACGGCAGCCGGGGCGGAAGAGGTAGGGGCGGTCGAACCACCACCGTGATGACCGGAGTGAGACTGCTGGTGTCCTCGTGCCGCGTGTGTGTTGAAGCCGTCACGTTGTCTGTTTTGCTGACCCTGGCCGTGATGTTGCCCACGCGAGTGGCCGGGACGACGCCTGCGTTTCTTCTGGTTGTGTTTGTTCGGTCGTGAATTGTCCTCGTGGCGGTGTCTGTCTGATCATGCGTTGGTACCAACGACGGAACGCCTCGCCGTCGTCGCCGAGCGTTCCGAGGTCGGGGTTCACGATACCACTAAGGTTTTGAAAGTGGTGTCTACACTGTCGAAGTGAGAGTGTGTCTTCGTGACAGTTTAAACAGTGCCCTCGGTTTTCGCTGAGGGCGGCTGCGCGAGCGGACGATGAAAGTAGGCCGCTCCAGAGGGGAGGGTCGTCGGTCTGGATGGACATGCAAACGTCGTGAACTTCGGCATAGTGGTGTTCTTCTAGGGGCCAGCAGTTGGAAGAGGTGTCAAGCCACGGGTCGAGGCAGTCAGGGATGGATTTGTTGACATTCATCACAAGCGGATTAGTGCGCGATCCCGTCGGCGAAGAAGGCGACTGGGGAAGCGTCCGGCCCTGGCCGCGACCAAAATTGGCGGGCCGGGGCCCCGACGGGGCGGATGACCGCGCACCCGTCGAATAAGCAGACAAAGAAAACAAGTTTTCGTTGTTGACGGCAGGTGTCTTATTGTTGGCAAGAGTCTCGAAAGCTAACCACATTGCGTCCAAATTGCCGAACGGCTTCGATACTCTAGCCAAAACTCCCGGGCACAGCGTGGGCATCAAGCTACGGTATTGTTCGTTCACTGCCATTCGAACTACCTCCAAAATAACCTCCACCCCGGGTGCCAAAACACGCTCAGTCCCCTTCGCTGCGGACACCACCCCTCGCAATGCACGACTAAAATCGCAAAAAAAGGGGTCCCGTTAGCCACGCCAAACTTATGCAACTTGGTGTAGCTGGCCCCCGTGTTGGTGCGGTCGAAGTAGTTGCTCAGCAACCTCAGGAGGAGCGTGAACGCCTCCGGTCCCGCCGTTCCTGCTGCGAGGGTGCGCGAGACCTGTCCAAACAAATCATCCATCAAGGTAGTGAGAGGGGCGGTCGTAGGCTTGTCAGGCGTGATGACGCGCGCGAAGGATTTCTTAAGAGGGTACTCCCAACCGGGGATCCAATTAATAGAACTAAGGCCTTCATGGCTGCCATCGTTGCACATCATGAGAATATCAGAGGCGGAGGCCTGCACCGAACGAGTGAGCTGCTGCGCGGCATCGCAAGGGTCGATCGAGGAGGGAAAAGGTAGGACAGAAATGCGCGAAATTTCCTTCAGTCCCAGGCGTTTGTACGCCCGTTGAACGTCGGCGGTGGGCTGTTTCGCGGCGGTAGCGGCAGCGGAGTCGATCGTCGAAGTCCGGTCGTAAGCAAGGTTAGATGACACAGGCATGGCGCGGTCATCGGGCATGGTTAAACGGCCAAGACGTGCGGCGGAAGAAGCAACCTCAGTCAGTCAGCGAGGGGATCACTTGCCTCTTGCTGGTTGCGTGTTTCTCAGGGACGGGGGATCTTGTGTTGCCGTCCGAGAGAGAACTGGGAGAACTAGCCCGACACGAGTTGCCCCGTGGGCCGTACCGGCCGTCACCCGATCGATCCTTCCCGTTCCCTCGGTTTCTCCGCCGTCCAGCCCCGTTGCGCCGAGACGAACTGCCACCAGTCCCCGCCCGAGCCCGGGCGGAACCTGCCGTCCGGACCGGCCGAATCCCCTCCAACCCTCGGGCGTTGGCGGGCCTGGTCACCAGCGCAGCAGCGAGAGCGGTCTCTGGCCACAGAGCTGTCGTCAGCTCCCGGTGTCCGCTGGAGGAGGTGGGGTGGTGTCCAGCAGCCGGTCCCGAGTAAGGGAGGGGGGGCTCCTGGAGGGCGGCGCGTGACGGCCGTTTGCAGTGAAGAAGGTACGCGGCAGGACTCGGCCATGAGCCGGTGGTGGGAGAAGCGTCGTGGGCCTTCCGGAGGCTGACTACCAGAGCCATTGTGTAGGCCCGGCGCTGTTGAGCCGACCAGGAATCGTCCGACATCTCGAGAAAAGCGTCGTGGACAGAGAGGCCTTCGGCCGGCATCTCACGTCGGAGGCGGCGAACGGCAGAGACCACCAGCGCCGCCTCCTCGAGGGGGAAGCACGGGTTTGGCTCGGCCGCCATGCAGGCGACACACCCCTGCAAAACGTCCAAATCTCCGGTACGCTTGGTCCGGGCGTCGGTCACGATCGCAGCGGGGGAACACGGGTCCGTGGGGCCAAGGCCGGGAGCCGGAGCGGCCTTCGTTGTGGAGGTGGCGAGTGGAAAGCTCTCTGCTGGGGCCCTCGTCTCGACTGTTCTTGGAGGAAGCGACCGCCCGGGCAGCCCATAGCGCTTCACTGGCTCGAGATATGGAGTCTCGCGCGCAAGAGGCAGAGCGTGCGACTTCCTCGGAGGCCGTGGCGGCAGCCATGGCGACCGCGACGGCAGCCGTGGAGGCGCGGGCGGCAGCTTCAGCCGCGAGCTCGGCCGACACGCGCATCTGCGCCCGACGACTAGCCGTTGTAGCCGAGGGAGCCCCATGGGCCTCGGCGGCAGCCAAAGCCTGCTCGGCCGCGAAGACGTCGGGGTGGTTGCCTGCGGCACCAGGAGTCCGCGCGGCCGCGACAGTGTCGGCCTGGCCATGCGCGGGGCGTTCGGCTGTTGTCCCCGCGTCAAGGCTCGAATGAGTGGCCCAACGCTGGATCAGAACCGCCTGCTCCTGCGGCGAGAGGGAGGTCCACGCTCCAGGAAGTTGGGGGGGGGGGGGGGGCTGGGCACTGCCAGGGTCCTCGGCCGCCGGTCCTGCGTCCTTCGCGGTAGCCAGCCGGTTGTCCTCTGAGTCCGGGGGCTCGAAGTCTACGGCGTCGTCCATAGTCGTGGGGCCCGCGGGCTCGGGAGTCCTCGCTCCCGACGAGGGAGAGGAGCAGTAAGTCCTCAGGCCGCTGGGAGACCTGGCTGGGGTGGGTGACTCCTCCCGTGCTTTTGTCGTCCGTGACATGCTGAGGCGGGGGCGGCCGGAAAACACCGGGGCAAAGGGCGACACCGGGGTAGGGGGGGGACACCGAGGCAGGAGGGGACGGGAATCGGCGGTTCTCAAGGTCGTGGAGCGTAGAAACAGCTGCGGCAGGAACCGCGGCTTGTGCTTCAGCAACTTGTATAGCTGTGATCAAGGCCTGGCGCGCCATTCGGAGGGCACTGCGAGCGCTTGGGGAGTGAGCCTCGACCCTAGATGAAGTCGTGATAGGGTGGCGGCTGTCGCGGTTTACATGTGTACTAACCGCAAGTGTAGTTAGTGTTGGTGCGTCCCCGATACTGGAGGGCCTATCAAAAGCATCGTCCCTCTAGCAACAGTATTCGAACTCGCATCGAAACGAGAATGATCGACCGGATCGCCGCGGGTAGCTACAGCAGTGGGCACGTCGGTACTGGAGGGCCTATCAAAAGCATCATCCTCTCTTAAAACTCGCATCAGGACGAGACTTCTCAGCAGAATCGTCGCGGGTAGCCAATGTAGCGGGCACTCCGGTACTGGGGGGCCTATCAAAAGCATCGTCCTCGCTAACAGCACTATTAAAACTCGCATCAGGACGAGAACTTGCAGAAGAATCGTCACGGGTAGCTACAGCAGCGAGAACTACGGTACTGGGGACCCTAGCAAAAGCAGCGTCCCCTCTAAGACCAGTATTAAAACTCGCCGCAGTAGTTGAATTTCCAGCGGAATCGTCGTGGGTGGTTACAGCAGCGGGTGAAAAGGACGCAGTACTGAACTCCAGTGTGCCGTCTTGTGGACGAGGAGCGGGAGAAAATTCACGAGCGGTCGTAGCGCTCCCTTTATCAGCAGCATGAAAACTCGAACCAGCACTGTAATTTCCAGGATATGTTTGTAGCTCTTAATAGAGCAGCGGGAAGCAGGCTCAACAACGAAATCCAGTGTGCCATCGTGTGGCCGCGGCACGGAAAACAATTCAGGGGTGGTAGCATCACTCGTGGTCATTCTACGAGTACGAGCAGAGTCGGACAACAGTGGAATGCGAGGCGGAAAAACAGTCTCAAATACTCTCTCATCTGGCCCAGAAGCAGGTAGATCCGGCGGCGAAGAGCGCAACTGGGATGCCTGCAGATCGCTGCGTCCAGGTTTGTCCGACGTGCTCCGGCCCGGAGCAGACACAGCTGGCTCCACGGGCTGGCTGGGTACGCGCTCAGCGGAGCGGGGTCTTCCAGGTGGCTTGGACAGCAGAGGGCACGAGTGGGGAAACATTGCTGCAAGACCCAAGGCCTGGCTGGTGGCGCGCGTCACGCGCTCCAAGGAGCGGGGGCATCCAGTTGTCTTGCACGGCAAATTCCGTCTGGCGGAGGCTACTCGGGCCCAGTCAGGGGGCTCCGGTCGAAGCTCTTTCTCCTCATGGTCTGTCGTACAAGGCTCTTGATCTACGTCGTTCTCATGGGGCTCCTGCCTAGACACGTGCTCCACTTGTTGGTCTGCTGTACAAGGCGCTCGATCCACATCGTCGGGCCCTGTGCGGTGAGGCACTGAGGGGCCCTGGGGGATTCAGTGGCTCGGCCACCGTGAGGGGAAGCAGACCCTCTTACCTCTTGAGTCTCCATCGTGCAGTGGCCGGAACAAACTTACTCCACAACAAAATGAAAGCAAACAACACAAAACAATAACAAACAACGCAAACCGACCAAAAAGCGGAAAGTCCTAAGCCGAAGACGCCACTTGTTAAGATCAAGGGTTGCGGGACACTTTGCATCCCTGGACAGGTCTGCCTTATAAGTCCTTATTCGATGGTACTCACGTCTGTTGCTTGCTTAGCTATAGAAGAAGATCAGTTTTCTTCCTTTCGTGCACGCGGAGACTGAGACTAAGCTCGTGCGCCTCCGGAAAACCCCTGGTTTTCCATCTACCATACGCCTTCAAAGAACTACAAATACGTTCCCAGTGACTGAACCCAGGTAATTACCGGGCTTTCAACCTCATACAAAACAGTATCATAACATCATTCGTACGAAAACGAGATGCACGCTATCGTCCATTCAAACTGAGGGGGGCCATCGGCGATATCTCACAACGGTCTTTATTACGAAACTAACCATCGTAGCTCACCGTTTGTGATGTGTAGTACGGCGTTGTCCCGATATTAGACTGGTCTTTCGATTTTTCTCGGTCGATCAGTCCCACACACTAACAGTACAACCTAAGGGACAATTTTTCAAGGCGAATTACATGGGTATAAGACAGACGCGTGGGAAAAGGTGTGTGCGCGAGGAGTGAACCTGACCTGCATACGGAGTATACCTTACGCATATCCTGGTGACAACATGCATACACGACACCTACCTGTTGTATCACCTGATCCTGAAGAACACTAGTGGTGGTGTGTGTTCTTCGTACTGTCTACCTGTCCACATCCACGACAACCAGTGAGTGTCCGTGTTGAATCGTCAGGCTCAGAGAGATGCAAGTTCCGTGGCCACAAAACACGCCACAGCAGAGTCACTACATTGTTCATGCAGTAATCAGCAAAGTAGATAATGCAGTGACATGTCATTCTACTGGACGGATACGACAGGCGCGACACACACATTCAATGACGCAGGGAAGGCATTGAAAAACAAAATCTGAAAACAGAAAACGGAGAAAAACACATCAATAGAGATGAACGAAGAAGAGCAAAAACACTGTTGTGCCTCCCCGCGCAAGGGATGTGGCAGACCCTTGAAAATAACTACTAGCTACGAAAGCAGCGCCACTCCAAATAAACAGAGTAACAAAGTACTAACCAAGAGGAATAAAAGGTGAACCAGAACACAAGGCACCTTCCGAGTAGCCCTATTATTATTTGTGTGTGGTACCACGGTATTACTACGGGGGACCATAGTAAACAGGACATAAAGTACCAAAAAAAGGGATATATTTCCCTATTTGTATTATCAATATTTGGTCCTATATACTACTATGGTCCCCCGCAATAGTACCAAATCTAAGTTCTCCCTACCAGTCGGTCTGGTGCTTTGCTACGCTGTCTACCATCGCCCTGCAGGGTTCATCAACAATGACCCTCCGTAGGACATGATGCACCAGACAACATGAAACAGACAAAGCAGACTCGTCAGTAACCCACGTCACAAGACTCATTTCAGAAGGATAAGAAAAATGAGATACAAAAGAAAGAATATAAATATCAAAGAGGGTAACGCAAAATGACAGAGATGAAGAGATACCAGGAAACATAAAAACCCCGGAGGATCGAGCGCAATAATAAAAAGAAGACAAGGGGAGACCATCTTCTAACCAGCTGCACCAGTTGGCGGCACAAATAGCAACTATATGTTCTACTTCTAGTCAACCTGGCGCCTTGCTACCCTCGGTGCCGTCCCACTTCTTCTTTCGTCCACCGCGGTTGCATCTCCTCCTGTTGGACCCCCTCCCCCTCTTTCCTTGGTCACGTTTCTTTTCACCCCTCAATCCTTCGGCACCACCTACGGCGGATGCGTGGCGCTTCCTATTAACAGTCAGCTGTGCCTCATCTTCGTGCCACGTTACCGTGTCCCGTTCGACTGCTTCGAGGTTCCGTCGGTACCACTTCGTCGCGTTTTTGCTGCAGTGCACCACAGCGCGGTCGCAACTCCAAAACCCAAGGTGGTGTGTTCCGTTGACCCTTCGGTGGCCTCGAAGTCGCTAATAAATATATTCGACTATGCATTTATGCCAAGTCTTCAACTGTCCACGAGGTGTTCTATGCTAGAAGTTCACCCAATTTTTCTGAGGCTCTTCACATGATAGGCTCCATACCTATCAAAAGCAGGAACGCTGACTTCGGGAAAAATCAAATTGTATCCCGACGAATATTTCCATGGCCCGTGTGTGCAAAAAACGTTATGGTTTCGAAGCAAGACTGGCATTCTGACGATTTTGTGTTGAGGAGCCCCGTCATCCAGAAAATATGCTTTTAGCCTAACTGTGCTACCTCTGTCGTAGAACGCGTCCCACCAGGTCTCGAGTTCTCCACGCCGGCCATGGCCCCGCACAACACCCGACTGTGTGATCGCTCCCCGCCCCCCCGCTAAAAAAAAACTGCCGTTTACGGAAGGCCGTTCCGATGCTCTCACAACATGCCACGTGTCATTATGAAGGCCTTCGCGTGCGAGACGGCGGCGAAGTCAGTACGAAGTGGGCGCTGGAAACCAACGACTCGCAAAGGATTCGGTGGTGAGCCGCTCGAAGCTTGGTGTAGTGTTCTGCTATGAGGGTCCACGCCACACACTCGTGCAGCAGGGTCTAGATAACCTCGGCCTGCAGAGTTCGGACTTTGAGGTGACTGGTGGCGGTCGTCCTATCATACAAGCCGGATAGGAAATGCTCGCGTTAGAGGGATCAGTCGGTCGATTTCGAGCGAGAGATCAGCGTTATCGTGGATAGCACCGTCAAATGTAAAACAGCTGAGCCGTATGTGCATGCATCTGGCCTGCTACTTCCATGGCGGGCGGTGGGGTGAGGGCTGTCTGGTCTGGTGTTCGTAGAAGCATATTCTCTGTATTTTACTAATAATTAATAGTTTACTACCACATTTGTACCTACTGGGTATATACATAGATATGTAGTGGTACTTTGCTTTATTATAGCCCGTTCGTTTTCATTGTGTGCAGAATTCCCTGCGGGGCGCACATTTTTTCGTCTTTTCTCTTTCCATTACTTTTTCATTGTCAATTTTTTTCTTGTTTTCCCATCTGTTTTGGAGCATCTGTATGCCATGCCTGTCAGGTAACCACGTGGTATCTCTGTGGCGTAATTTGGTGACCACAGAACGTGATCCCTCCAGGAAAGAAAAATCGTCACGGACTCTAGTAGTATTAATACAGAAAAAACATAGCTGCACTGAGTCTGATTTACATTAGTCTCTCTTTCATGAAGTCTGTGGCGTGCCTGTCGCATGTGTGGGTTCCTCACATTTAACTGTACTTTCTGCCAGTCTATAAAACATCCAGCACAACCACTTCTATTCTGTCGGTGGCGATTCTTCAGTTCTAGAGGAGTAGAAGGTATGTGGTCACAATAATACGCTACAGATTTACTATTATTACAAAAACAGCTGTAACCATGTTTGTACCCACACGTGGACACTCGGCTATACCCTGAGGACACCCTGTCAGGGGGCTACACCCTTTGAAGACCCTGTGATCACCCTGTACAGGGTATTCAACCCTGCCAAGGTCGTGACACATCACCTTGTAAGGGCAAACACCTTGTACAGGGTCGTATCACCACACCTTTTCAGGGTAAAGACCTTGTACAGGGTCTTGTCACCACACCTTGTACGATTCTACCACCTTGACAGGGTACTGTTTACGAAACCTTGACAAGGACCCCACCTTGGCAGGGTATAGCTGAGGTACCTTGCACAAGGATCACACCTTGACAAGATTCTGCTGACACACCTTGCACAAGACCACACCTTGCCAAGGTGTACAGCATGCTGACCATGCACAGGGTCAATTTTCACCCAACCCTGTAAAGGGTCTAAGACCTTACCTTGACAGGGTGAATACCCTTTCAGGGTCCCGATATCGTGCCTTGGCAGGGTAAACACCCTGTGCAGGGTGGACGCTACACACCCTGTGCTGGTTAACACCTTGGCAGGGTGCTGACAACACACCTTGCTCAAGACCTTGCACAAGACCACACCTTGCCAAGGTGTACAGCATGTTGACCATGCACAGGGTCAATTTTCCCCGAACCTTGTAAGGGGTCTACGACCTCACCTTGACAGGGTGTACACCCTGTCAGGGTCCAAATGTCGTACCTCGGCCTGGTAAACACCCTATGCAGGGTGACCCTGTGCTGATTAACACCTTGACAGGGTCCTGACAACACACCTTGCACAAGACCACACCCTGCCCGTGTGCACTACATGGGGACCTTATACAAGCTCGATTTTCATCGTACCCTGTAAGGTGTTCAAGACTTTGCCTTCTCAGGGTGAAGACCCTGTCAAGAGGTCTAATTACAGTACCTTGGCAGAGTGAACACCCTGTTCATATGGTCAACGCTATACACACTGTGCGCAGGTTAATACCTTGTCAGAGGGTTGTACCGAAATACCTTACACAGGGACAACACCTTGTTAATAGGTTTACTTCATGGAGACCTTTTGCACGAGTAAGTCCTGTTTTCATCGGACCCCGTCGGGAGTTTAAGACTTCATAAATAACATTTTGCGGGGCAAGGCGACCTTCAATAAATAGCGCTTGTGTACTTCTGCACACGGCAAAAAAAACACGGGAAAGGTCTGAAGCATTACACGATGGCCGCGTTTCGTCATAGCCCCCTATTGATCATGCCTCGCAATTGGAAAAACGTAATGGGTGGCGATCACGAGAGCCACTCATCCGAATGTCTCAATGCCGCATTTACGTTGACAAACAGCTCTTGCGCACACGGGATTTCCCCAGAAAAAAAAGTAGATAACAGACGTTTTTTAACTTCGCTACCCATAGCAGTAGTAATTTGGTTCTCCAACCAACTTTCTGGGGGTAGGTCTCCCCCCTCGCTATAAATCCGCCAAGCGGCGGAGTCGATTATCGAGACTTGCAAACCAAGTTCGGAAATGCGATTATTTAAAACGCTCGAGGCTATACAATAGTGTATTTTTGGTTTGGGATTTTGTACGCTAACCCAACTAAAACTGTTTTTCTTATCGTTGCTCTTGGTGGTCAGTGTCCGCGGCGCCGTATACTGTGCTCGGCTCCTGCAAAACGTATATATATTACAAAAACCGTGCGCAGGTCGAATCACTTGGCAGGGTCCTAAATGATAGGTACAGAACACTAACCTCTCTGTCTTTTACTCTACCTACTCTCAGTATTTTTCCGCACCCGTGCGCACAACTAAGCATGTATAAATACATACAGAAGAATATAAGTACCTGTAGCGATATATGTACGTCACGGTTTGCCCAATATAAGCCACAAATTTGACCCGTGTGCACAACCCGCGGGCTGCTCGTGAACGTCAAACTGTCCCCCTTCACCACGAACCTCCCTCTACCTCAAATGTTTCCTCCATCCTCTCGCGCGCAACAAACATAATGTGCACAAAGAGCAGCTTCGCATTAAATTTTGAGCAAAAACCCGTTGTGACACCTACGTAACCAGTAAGTATAACCCGCGAGGTCGTCATACGAAACTTCCCTTATTTTCCTTGCTCCCGTGGATGGGTAAATTAAAGCTTGAGCTCACTACACTTCCACATTTTGTGCAATGTATAATCCATGTGTAAATCTCACTCTGTTATATACACACGTAGTAGTACCCAACGGTGCAGCCGAAGCAACACCAGCGCGATCTTTCGTGAAATCGGGCGCGTGAGATTGTCGACCCGACCTAACCCCTAGATGGGATTTTCACGCGTTTGAGACAGTCACCCGAAGTCCTCTCTCCGGGTGATGGCGTGGGAATTGCCCGAACTCACCCACTAACAAAAACGAGGCTTGCCGCCTCTCTGCCTGCCGCAAACATTGTCGAGTCCACCCTACCCGTTGATCCTCTCTCTGTCTTCGAGCTCGCGCCCAGACCAAAACTATCCGCTCCGTCATCCTTCGGCTTTTGCAACCACCTGGGTCAACGATGCCACAGTAACACGGTATATAGGGTATGAACGTGCACATTGAGGGAGAAGCAGCTTCCGAATGCAATACCGTAAAATCGAGCTGCGGAAAAAAATAAAGGTAAACGCGAGACCACAAGACAGCGCGAAGGATTTATCGAAGAGAGAATATAATCGCATATAGGTAACATGGATATAAAACACAAGATTTCATCAAGGTAACCACTATAGGATGCCAGTTAATAGATCTGTGTCGTATATGTACATCGTTTCGTGAAATCGCTTTAAACTTCATTGTCAAACTACGGATACTATTGTCCGACTGTAGTTAAGGTGTTGGCAAAACCCTCCAAACCCACGGCCATCTACACCCTTGCGAGGAATACACACTCCAAACACGTGCTCTCACCGGCCAAGTAGTTGTGAACCAACGATATACTTAAGACGAAGGATTCCTGGCTGATGCTGTGGTGGTGCTCGTTCAAGAGATATTTGCCGACGCCGCCACTTGCCGGCGTGGCCAACTTGTACGTGCGTCACCATATTTTGGCGCCCCCAAATCGTTCGCTGCTGTCGGGCACGGGACCACAGATCCAACCGGCTGCCGGCTGTACCGCGGGCGGTTCTACTCTCTCTGCATCGTCAGCGCATGGACAGGCGTGGTACAGGTGAACGTGTCGTCTGTTGGCGTCAGCCGGGTAGACGAGGGGTTCTCCCCTGCCGCGCAATATCATCGTCGGGTGCACAGTCGCCACATCGGGCAGTCGTCTGACGCCACGGCCGGCGGTGGCGTAGTCGAACACCAGAACCCACGACGTAATAGGCCGGCTGTAATTACCATCTCCGTTGCCGCATAGATTCCCTACGTGCTCGACAAAATAGAGGATCCGCCCCATCGTAAGTTTTTCCCCTTCGACAGCTCCATGAGGATAAGACGGGGGGGTAGTCCATATCTCGACGTCTTCTCCACTTCCCTCTCCCAACGCCCAGGAGTCAGGAAACTCGTACTCAGCCTTGCCGCGGATGCCCCCCCCTTTCCACCGCCCTAGGCCGCTGCTGGCCTTGAGGGGAGCGCCGTGCTTGAACCTGGAACACGCGATCGTGTTTTTGTCTATAGAGCCGATGTGTTTGTCCAGCAACGTGGACACTGAACAGTGGTGCACGGCGGTTCAGCTTCATCAACCCTCCCGCAGCCAAATGAAGTGTCATACGCTCTCAGCAAACTGGCTTCACTAGGTCTCTGCCGCATTGCGTAGGCGCGAGCCTTCCAATTTTCTGCTTCAACGGTCTGGTCCGTTTGTTTCCGCACAGGCGCCACCCAATGTGCGGCGCCTCGGTACTTGCCTGCCAGAACCGCTCGCGTAGGCGTTCCTGCAGCGCGAATATTGGGGGCTCCTGCCAAACCGCCGTCTAGATCTCGCCTCAACGCTTGCAAAACCCGAATGCATCCAGGCCCCGGTCGGACAGTCACCGTCTCGTGTTCTTTGATCCTTCTGTTGTACTTGGTGACGTCGTACTGAATGCCATCCGCGAGAGCGTTGAAGGCATAGCCGGTGTTGGCGTGCCGGGCGTAGTGGGCTGGAGCGTCCCGCCCGCTGGTGGACTTGTTGGATCGCTTGTGTTGCTGATGGGCAAACTCCCCCGTACTGGCATTAGGAACTATTCCTGAGACCGGGGCAGAGGTAAATATATTTCAGATATTCATTCGAACGGGGGTATATCAAAGTCCCGGGTGCTCTCTTGAATAATTTGAGGGGAAAAAAATATAATGGCGAAGAGCTGGGTGACACACGTTTGGCATAAGTTGTCGGAACTCCGCCGTAGGGGGCGTCTTTATGATACATCAAGTTATGTTAGGGTTGCGTAGTTTGTTGATATGGTTGCTGATCAACCCTCGAAAAACAAAAAGCAAGCAGTGTCAACAAAAATACACATAGTTTTATACGGCTGCCGCTTCTTAACGAAGTAAACAAAATCCGATTAATCAATGTCCTTGTTTCTATCGTTGCTAAATAACCCACCATGTTACTGTGGCGGACGGACGTCGATCATACGCAGTGGAATGCGTTAGGCCGTTATTTCTAACTTAGCCGTCGTTCCGGACAGCACACTACATTCCATGAAGATAGAACTGTGGAAGGCTGCCAACGTTACGACTAAGTTCTTGACTGACTCTGTGATTTGCGATGGTGGCAGGAACGGCGACTGGAGAAATACAAAAACGTGCGTCTTGTAGTTAGGGCGCTCACCGTGCATTTGGGAAGTGCAGGATGGAATGCACGGAATTCCTCGCACCAAATCTCTTCCCAAACCTCCTTTTAACGGTACCAACTGCATTTTCATTTCGTTCCAGCAAACAATCGGTGTGACGTCGCGTAAGAACGAGCGGTAATATAAATGAAGACGACAAACAAATCGATACAATCCATGATATGCGTGACCCTACACATCATATCTAATCACTTTTCTGTACTAAAGGCAAAGAGGCGTTTACACGCGTACAAAGTCAACGCTCTGGGTTTTACCGAAGAGGCGTTTACACGCGTGCAAAGTCAACGCTCTGGGTTGTACCGCATACAGCAACTACGTTTCACCAGCCCGGGCTACCGGCATTTGGTGTGGCCTGTGTCGCAATCGCTATCAAATTTCTGATTTCGGGGCTTCTTCCCCCTCTCACACAGTAGTGGTTTAGTTATTTACCTATTTTGATGACTATTTTACGTACACTCAGCTTCATTGTCACCACAGGTACCTGGTATGTATGCAGTATAGAGAGGAGCAGTCCTCGTTTTTTTTCTGGTTTTGTTTTTCACGAGGCACCCGTATGTGTTTATGTGTGTGCTCTTCACATTAAACCGTTCTTCTACTCGTCGACATCCAGCAAGCCCAGTGTCCGTGCTGATTCTTCACCCTGCAAAGATACGAGTTCCGTGGTAACAGACTACGACACAGAGATAACACACCGTGATGCATTAATAGCCTACGCAATACCATGCCTTCGCACTAGGTGCGGCCGACACAACATACATACATAGGCCAGCAACCAAAATACACCCTAAAGAAAGAGAAGCAACAAAGAAACCAAACCGAAAAAGAAAAAGAAAATGAGAAGAATCCCAAATAAATAAGTAAAATGGGAAGCCAAAGCTCACACACATACTTACCCCGAGCATGAGCCAAAAGGGACGTGCACGGGAGAAGAAACGAGAAGGAAAAAGGCAACTACAATATGCATCCCGGTGAACATTTAACTAAGTAACAAGAGAAATAATGAGTGGGCCAAAATACGCTCGTCACCCACCCACTATGTAGTACTTCTTTCATAAGGATAAGAAGGGGAAAATATAGGAAAAGGTTAAATTCATGAAAAAAAATCAAAGCACCAAGCCAATACATAACTAACAGCCGCAGCAGTTGGCGGTACGAGTAGCAAAGAAAAGTCCAACCTATTAGTCGGCCTACACCTTGCTACCCTATCTGCGGTCTCTCTGCTACTCTCTTCTACCGCGGTTTCCCTTCTACTCCTCCTGTTCCCCCCCCTGCCCCCATACACTTGTACGGTATTCCTTCTACCCCTCCTGCTGTTACCCCACCCCCCATTCCCTCTAATACTACCCGCAGCGGATGCACGGCGCTGTCTACTCAGCTTTGCCTCAGCCTCGTGCCACCTGCCCATGAACTGTTCAGCTGCTTCGAGGATTCCCCGGTACCACTTTCCGGTCTGTTTTGCTGCAGTGGGCCATAATGCGGTCCCAACTCCAATGAATAAGGGGGAGTCTTTCGTTGATCCCTCGGTGGCTTTGAACACTCTAAGGTCCTCAGCAATGGCCCTAGGCCAAGTCTTGGGCTGCCCGCCTGGTTTCGGGCTCCCCCCACCAGCGATCGTCCCGAACATCAACCGACTGGGCAATCGCCCCTTGTATTGCCGCACCAGAGCCCCCGCAAAGAAGAGTCGCCGTTTACGGATGGTCGTTTCGATACTTTCGCATAGTGTTATCGTAAGCGCCTTCGCATACGAGAGGGGTGGTGTGGTCGGTGCGTAGTCGGCGCTGGAAGCCAATGACTCGCAGAAGGACTTCGTGGTGGGCTGATCGAAGCTTGGCGAAGTGGTCCGCATTGAGTGTCCACGTCACGCAACCGTGCAGCAAGGTCTCGATCACCTCGGCCTTCAGCATCCGGACTTTCAGACTAAGCGGTGCGTTCGTCCGATCGTACAGTTCCGGACCATACCGTTTGAGGCATGCCCGAATCCGTATGTACTTGTTGTTTACGTCACCCGGTCTTTGTAGTGTTGGCGAGTTGTATACCCTTCATGGGGAATGACCCCCGCAATTAACAGGGACGTGGTAACATAGCTGCGCTGCACCTTTTGTCAGACAGTTCGCGAGGAGATGGTGATCGTTGATACTTGTGTGGCGGTTTTTTTGAGAGATTGCTCATTTTGCACTCTCTGTGTTAACCACTACCGTGCGTTTCGTATGGTGCAGGCAGCACTCCAGACAGCCAAATACAGCTGTATTCAGCAACCACAACTTGGTTTGTGGTTTGAACGGGGGGAACCATATGTTGTATACAGTAGTTGAGAGGGACATGGCTGCGGCCATGTTAAAGTATCGATATAGTTCAGTCTGCATATTGATTTTATCTTGTGTGCGCCTTCTTCGTCTCGTGTATTTTTAGGCAGCCGAATTTCCATTTTTTTTATGGTTTTTTGGATATTCCCCTATTCTTACGGGGTGCCATAGTAAATAAGACCTACAGTACACACAAAATATATATATATTTAGCTATTTTTATCACCAATATTTGGTCCTATTTACTATGGTCCCCCGTAATAATAGGGCTCCAGCACATTTGTGTGACCACGGACTCCTCTATCTGAGAATTAATGTGGGAACGATAACAACAAGTACATAGAACAGACAATGCGATGCCATGTCATCATACCGGTAGTGGATAGAACAATCATGGCATACTCATTAACAAAGGAGAGATAAAAAACCCCGGACAAAAATGAAAGACAAAAGGAATCGATAAAGAAAACACTGCTGTTGTGCGCGAGGGACACTCGAAATTGAATATCAAACATCACTGCAATTAAAACGGAGTAAGACTACAAGCGTAAGAACTCGGGGGAAATAACAGGCAAACCGAATCCCAACAGTTCAAAACTAAAATCAACATCCTGGTAGTCGCAGCAGTTATTCACCCTCGCGTCCCCGGTGGCTTATAGTAGCTGGCGCGCGTGCCTGCTAATAGTATTACGTTTCGCAGGTTCGCGTCTCACCGAGTACATACTTGCACTCTTACTCGTATGGACTTCGTTTGGAAAAATACTAAAAATCTAGAGGTATGTAAGAGAGAGCGCGAGTCAGCAACATTTTTTTACGAATGTCGACAAGCAGTGTGAGTGCTGAACCCTAATAGAGGAGGCACGTACCTAGGGGAAGAACTCACGATGCCTATTACTGAGCCTTACCCGGAAGATCGCTGACGACGGCAAAACCTATCAGGTACCACAGGTACGAGCTGGAAACTGGAGCTAAAAGTGATGATAGTAATGTATGTGTAGAAATAGCTCATTTCTCCCTGTATGATTGAAGTACCATCTGGGAAATCGTTTTTGCTGGATGCCGACGGGTTGACAGAGAACGGTTCGATGTGCAGCACATAAAGTAGACATAACACGCAATATAGACAGAGTAGTGATGCACGCTTCTACGTTAGTTTATCGTGAAGTACGCAGTTGGCCTTCTTGTTGTGAAGTGTCATATTTTTTTCTTTGAGACCTCAGTTTAGCGATTTCAGTTTCAGCAGTAGCACAATGGTAACTTCGGTGTTATCAACCGTCCAGTAACAACAGTTTAAATACTGTCTCCAGCGCGAATGCTCGATAACAACAATATGAATGGCTATGTCAGCGTATTGTGATAGTACATGCATGCACACATCTATTTATTTGTGGTTTGGGTAGAGCCCCGGAGATCAAAGCAGCACGGTGAGATTTGTCGAATAAAAATATATCAATTCCGTGGGTTATATAGGATAGTCTACTGGCCTACAAAGTCGCGTGCCAGTGGGTCATTGGTTATATAGAATAGTCTACTGGCCTCCAAAGTCGCGTGACAGCAGTGGGTCCGTGGACTTTGTTGTACTCTGGTACAACAAAAAACTATGAATGGCTATGACAGCCTATGATAGAATGCATGTATCCGTGTGTCTTGGGTAGAGCCTCGGAAATCAAAGCAGCTCGGTGAGGTTTATCGAACCGTGTTTTTATGTTGGTCATACATAATGGTCTACTGGCCCACGAAGTCACGTGACGTAGTGGGTCAGTGGACTTTGCTGTACCCTGGTGTATCCAACAAGAGAGATACTTTCTGGTTTGATAGTACTCGCATTGATGCATTGATCTCCGGGGCCCTTCCCTGCCACGCACTACAGTTGTTCGCAGCAGCGCAATGTTTAGATGTTGTATGGCGCTGGCGCAAAGTTGTGGCTGATTGGTTTGATTTGTCGCAACATTAGCCGACGGCGATATGTGGGTTGCCGCCACCAGGCGCTTTAAGGGCACAACGCTGCGCAGCCTCCTGCGGCCTCATTGGCACGGCGTCCTACTCGCTAAAATTGAATACTTTCGTTTTGGACTATGTTTCGACCTTTACATAGGGGTAGAAAAATGTTTTTTGGCCCCGTTTTCCGTTCGCTTAAGGCGAAGGTTTCGTTTGAGTTACCTGTTTTAATATGCTCAATATGTGCTCAATGATGTTGGACATTTGTCGATGTCGGCCCGTACGTTATCATGTACCTCTTGGTACGATTCGTTTATGGTTTACACTTCGCCTCGGGAAAACGAAGCACTGCACACATATTGGCACTCTGTTTCAAGGCTCGGGAAGCAGGTACTATCAAACCTAAAATAGTACCAGGTATTGCTCAATGATTGTCGGGCGTATTTCATTTACACACTTATACGCAAAAAAAAAAACGCAATCTCCGACGGCGGTCGAGGTGCCTGTTGATATCTAAATAACCATGTATATATAGCGACTCCAGCGCACACGCTCGAACATTACACATGTGAAGAAAGGTGAGGTTTGAACCTGCTGCACATGGGTTGTCGGATGTATAGCGCGGAGTCGTGGCTTGCTGTGATATGCCAGTGGAGCTTGCTATTTAGCCAGCAAAGGATGTACAGCAGTGTGGCTTCCAACATCACCTTGCCCTTTAGTTGGTTATTGCTGTACTTCGAGTGTGGGCGCTGCAGATATTACAAAAGCTTATGATAATATGCTCTTCGATACCACATGTTTTGATTGGGGCGGGGAGAGAGCAGGAGATTTATGCAGCACGGCAATACTTATCACAAAGTCGTACTTGCATTGTTTGTTTTGTTCCATCTTTTATGGCAAAATCACTATAGTATTTCACTTGATGACATAGGCTATTATTAGTCGACCTGGTATGTTGTTGTTTTCTTCACAATAAACCGTTATGTCTACCCGTCGACATCCAGCACAACCAGTGTCCGTGCCGATTCTTCAATCCTAGAGAGATACGAGTTATGTGGTCACAAAGCTACGCCACAGAGATACTACGTTGCCACGTATGTAATGCAATGCCATGTCATCATACTGCGTACGACAGGCACGACATACACATTCCATGTCCTAGAGAAACGAGACGAAACAAAGAGAAAAAAAAAAACAAGACAACTCGAAAGAGGAAAAGAAACAAGAAAAAAGAAACAAATATATACCTGGTATAGGTAATTACACCCTGGACAATTACTATTCCAATAGTCTATTGTGTCTACAATTGAGTCAGGAGGATGTGTGTTAATTGGATTTGTCTTGACAATTGTTTTTGGTGACTGTCTATTAATTGAAATTGTCAATACAGTTGATTTCGGCGATTGCCCATTAATTGAAATTGGCCAGGCAATTGTTTTCGGCGATTGCCTATGAATTGGAATTGTCCAGGCAATTGATTTCGAATACCATCTACTAGTTGGAATTGTGTGAGCAATAGGTTTCGAGTGTTGTCTATGAATTGGAATTGTCCAAACAATTGGTTGTGGAGACTGCCAATTAATTGGAATTATTCAGCGAATTGATTTCGGGTGCTATCCAATAGTTGGAATTGTCCAGACAATTGATTTCGGGTGTTGTCCACTAACTGAAATTGTTCAAACAATTGATTTCGGGAGCTGTCTATTAATTGGATTTGTCTGAACAATTGATTTCGGCTGCTGCTTATTAATTGAAATTGTCCGCACAATTAATTTCGGGTGCTGTCAATTAAATAGAATTGCCCAAACGGATCTGTCCGTACAATTCATTTCAGATGCCGCGCAAGAAGTCAATTGCTCGATAAATGTCATGGCCGTGTACCTACAGTTAGTAGTTATTGTATTATGATAGACACTCCCCATTGAATTGATACTACTCGTAATATGGCACAACAAAGGACCTTGCAAATGATTGCGTATGGAGGGAAGTTCCCGTTCCTGTTGTAGAAGCAATACTACTAGCATGGTGGTACTGTTGTGTACTGACGAAATCAAATGTAGTTCTACAAGTAGCTGCCACCTTTCAAATAACAGAGCCCTCTAAAACTCGATAGTCATGACAATTCCAATTCGTAGATCGCTTCCGAATCTCATTGTCCGGACAATTACAATTAATAGACGCTATCTTAAAGCAGTTGCCCCGACAAGTCCAATTCATTTAAATCACCCGATATCAATCGTTCAAGCAATTCCAAATAATAGACAGCCTGTGAAATCATTTGCGTGCACAATCTCTATTGATAGGCAGTCTCCGAGCTCATTTGTCTGGACAATTCAATTATTGAAAAGCACCAAACATCAATTGGTCAGCCAATTCCAATTAATGGGCAGTCTCTGAAATCAATTGTCAGGGCAACTTCAGTTGGTAGAGAGTCTCCAAAATTAATTGTCTGGACAATTCCAATTGTTAAACAGTGCCCGATATCAATTGTCCGAAGAAATCCAATTAATAGACAGTATCTAACAACAATTGTCTAAACAATTTCAACTGCTAGACAGTCTATGACATCACTTGCCCGGACTATTTCAATTAATAGACAACTTCGTGATTCTGCTGTAGGGGCAATAGTCTATTAATAGGTCTATTGTCCAAGGCATAAGCAGAAAAGGGCGGGACACCTCAACGTTAGTCTTGTATTTTATCTCCGCAGGTAGGAAGTTTTGATACCGCTTAGCCCATGTGCTCAGATGTAAATCATTAAAAAAAACGTTTTCACGAAACAAAGTAATACGTACGCACTGTTGTTTTGAAATATACATGCAGTTAATTTAGGAGACTGCCCACCAATGATGGCATTGTCTGAACTAGTTTTGGAGATTTCGTATTAGTCGAAATTGTCGGGGTAGTTGATTTTGTATACTGTCTATCAATTGGAATTGCCCGGACAATTGATTTAGAAAGCAGTCTGCTAATTGAAATTGTCCGGACAATTGATTTTGGAGACTGTGTATAAATTGGAATTGTAGGGCCAATTGATCTGGGAGACTGTCTACTAATTGGAGTTGTCGGGACAAATACTTTTGGCGTCAGTCTACTAATTGATATTGTCCTGACAACTATTTCAGGGGGCCGACTGTCAATTGGAATTGTCGAGACAAATTATTCAGGAGACAGTCTGTCAATTGGAATTGGCCAGACAATTTATTTAGGAGTAGGTCCATCAATTGGAATTGTCATGACCATTGAGTACGGAGAGTACCTATAAAATGAATTTGTCTGGACAATAGGGTCAGGTAGGGGTCACTTCATAGAAATTGTCTGGATAATAGAGCTCGACGCTTTTTAATCAACTGGAATTAGGGACCACAATAGACATTCAATTGCAATAGGAAGCTATTAATAGTCTTTTGGACTATTGTCTATTGTCCAGGGTGTGGTCATTTATGACCATACATATATAACAACAACCCATTGTGCCCCCCCCGCAGGGGATCTGGCAGACACTTAAAAAGAAGAACCTGAAAAAAAAACAAAAAAAAGGAAAAAGAAAAAGAAGAAAACGCCACTATTAATAGTCAACAGAGAGCAAGACGAAGAACCAAGGGAAAATAACAGGCAAACGAAACAAAGCACAAGACATGCTCCAGGTAGCGGCAGCCGGTTATATGGTTCGAGTAGCACAGCCAAGGTCTCCCTGCTGGCCCGCCTGGTACCTTGCTACCCTGTCTGCCACCTTCGTCCAGCGTTCGTCAACTATGCCCGGCCCCTTGGCGTCAGACAATACGAAACAAGCAAAGCAGGCTCGTCATCCACCCACGCCACACGACTCCTTCAATAAGGCTTATCAATCGGAAAAATGAAGAGAAAGAAAATATAATGAAAATCACATAGGGTCAGCGCAAAAGAAGAAAAAAAACGAAGCAAAAATAAACAAAAACAACAGGAAGAAAAAGGAAGACCACGTTCGAACCAGCTGCACCAGTTGGTGGTACGAGTAGTTTAGGCATGTTCAACTTCTTGGTCTGCCCGGTACCTGGCTACCCTATCTGCCATCTCCTTCCTACTTTCGTCCACTGCGGTTTCCCGTCTACTCCTCTTCCCCCCCCTCTCCGCATTCCCTTGGTCGGGTTTTCTGCTACTCCTCTTGTTGCCCCTCCTCCCCCCATTCCCTTGGACACCACCCACGGCGGATGCGCGGCGCTGCCTACTCAGCTCAGCCTCAGCCTCGTGCCACTTCACCATGAACCGTTCGGCTGCTTCGAAGATCCCCCGGTACCACTTCCCCGCCTTCTTTGCAGCAGTGGGCCACAGCGCGGTCTCAACTCCAAACACCAAGGAGCAAGTTCCGTTGACCCTTCGGTGGCTCGGAACTCCCTAAGGTCTTCGGCTATGCATCTATGCCAAGTCCTAACCTGTCCGCCAGGTCTCGGGTTCTCCCCACCAGCAATTGTCCCGAACATTACCGGACTGGGTATTCGATCCTTGCTTTGCCGTGCCACCCCCCCCGCGAAGAAGAGACGCCGTTTGCGGATGGTCGTTTTAATGCTCTCGCCACGTGTCATCTTGAGGGCCTTCGCGTGCGAGAGTGGTATGCTGCATAGTAAACAGGTCTGTGTTACGTTAATAGTATAGCAAAAACACACGATTTCTTGGAGAGCTGCCGTTGCTTACAATTACCGGCGGCCAGAGGACATAGGACCAAATATTGTTAGTAAAAATAAGTACATATATAGGTTTTTGTGTCTATCGTAGGTCCTATTTACTATGACCCCCCGTAATAATGGACTTTTGAGGTGACTTTTTTGTTTGGTGAAATCTCCAAAATTGCTGTAGTAATGAGGCCCACACTCGGCAAAGACGTCGAAGTAATCGACATTAGTAAGGCTTGTTGATGTGATCGAATCGACACGAGAAAGAAGTCCGCGACCTTGTATTATTCTCTTGACCGTAAGGGGCTATTTAACGTAACGCCTCCCGCATGTACTTCTGCTATAGAACAAGGTATGAAGATATTGAGCAAATTTGAAACATGTACCTGACCTTCCGGGTATATATATTGTGCGAAATTGTTTTCAAAAGTCGGGAAACTAAGTTAGGAATAGTTTTTCTTCATGTCGAACACTACAGTAGAGAGAGTTCGGTTTGTACTTCCTCCAAAGTCCGAGTTTCCGAAAATAGCCAAATTCGATAGCATTGAGTCTCCAAAGAGAACGTAAGTAAACCAAGTATTGAGTACGTACCAGGTGCGTAACAGCCGTTTCGTTAAACACATTGTCAAGGAAAATAATGCCAAAAGGTTTTCTCGAAACTCATAGGGCAAAGCTTCATGGACAAAATATATCGCCCGTCGCTCGAACCTGCTCGTATATATAGAAAGGAAGACCAAACAAAAAGGACACCAATGAGCAAAGGGGTCGAGAGTCGGAGATATATATATGATGGACGAGGTCTTGGTTCTTGGTAGCAACTCCGAGGGAAGCTCACCTTGGATGGAAACGGAAAATGAGGCAAAAAATAACTAATTGCCATATTCGCCTCGTGCTGGGCCTTCTCGCCGCCCTGCTCACTACCTGCGCCATAGGCGACGACTTGGTCGCCAGCTATTTTATGTCTAAGCCGAAACAGCCGTAGACTGTGGTATTCCGAAATACACGTTGGCGATTCCCGCGGTACGTATTCCACTGGCTGCGCCAGCTACTGTTGGTCCCCGAGCCCGACCCATACTCGTGTGGAGTTCGTATTTCATCTCCTCGAGGACTTTCGTGATGTATTCAAGATGTTTTTGCATTTGAATAGATAAACTTGAGATACCATACTGTGGATTGTCTTTTAGCGGCAAGATAGGGAAAAATAGGGGTAGGAAAGTGAACGAAATCATTCAAGAGTGACCGGAGCTAGAGTAGTGTCACGAATATTTTTGTTCGGTAAAGGAGGGAAACGGTATTGCGTTAAAATCGACCGATGACACCCCCAATTGTCGGCTAATAAATCCTATTATGTATGTCCATGGTGCCTTGGTAACACCTAGTCAGTTAGTACCCGTTATCCGTTGAGTAAGTAGAACCCCAAAATGAACGTGGTTCGTCCAAACACTTCAAGTTATTACATAGTATCCAGGTCTTGACCGAACCATTATTGGTGAAAGGAAGCCAGTACGAGCTGGCGCTACCCTCGCGATGTAGGTGTCCTGACGAGGGCACGTCGTCCACGATTTGTCAACTCTTTCAGAGCCTCACCGTAGGAACACAGTTCACTGTAGGAACATATTACCGGGGACCATGGTTAAAAAGGACCAAACAATACACACTAAAATACTTATTTTTTCTGACATTATTTGTCCTTATTTACTGTGGTGCCCCGTAGTAGAATTCCAGTTTCTTGAAGCTTGTCCCGACCACGGTACTACAATTGTTAGCACGGGACAGCAGTCGTAAACCGCTTCAGTCACTTCCTGCATGTTTTGCAGGAATTCGTTTCGCCTAACCTCGTTCAAGCTCCGGCAGACCCTCACTTATGAATGACAGAGACAGTAAATGCTGCGATTCACCTGAACAGTCCCTGTGTGAGGGCACATCAATGTTTTAGACAAATCTTCAAATCTTTCAGACTGTACCAAACAAGTAACAGCAGTACATCTCAGCGGTTAAGAATGTACATTTTTGTTTATTACCGGGGACCGTACGTTAATAAATAGGACCGAATGTTGTTTGTAAAAATAGATAAATACAAGGCTTTCCTTCGGAGTGGGTATTCCGTCGTTTCTTGTACAAATACATTTAGTTTGGTTGGCTTTGGGCTATGACGCCAATTGCAGTTTTGTTTGGCTTTGGGCTTTGACGCCAATTGCAGTTATATTGCAATTGGGTTAATAGCCCAAAGCCAACCAAACTAAATGTTATGACGCCAATTGCAGTTATATTGCAATTGAGGCAATACCCAAAGCCAACCAAACTAAATGTATTGTGTAAGAAATGGTGAAGGATGTAATAATCGCGTTTATTTGTGAATGTAATGTGAAACGTAAGATCGGGTGACGCAAGAGTAAGAATGACATTCGTCTAACAATAAGGATAACATCTTTCATCAGTGCGGGGAGAGAGTGGAGTAGTGCATGGCATGTGGATGATATACAACATACATGCTGTTGTTTCAAGGAAGGTTCAGGACAGAGGGGAAAGCAGCAGTGCCGGCGACGACAACGGTTATGGAAATGTTGTATAGTTGCTGGGCGGCCGCGATTTCGATTTAGCCAGCATAGGAGTTTGGATGAGACATGATACGTAAATAGTCTTCCAGGCTGCTGTAGTAACGAGGCGGGAGGCCCAGAATGTGGATCTGTCCGCTGTTGAACCCGTTGGGTATGTGTAGGGAGAAATAATCGTGATTTTGGGAAATGTGGGAACAATTTGTTGCCTCTCATTCGTCCTGGATGGAGACAATCTGCTTGGCGTACTGCTTCGGAATTCCGCGAAGCCCTGGAGCAGGCGAAATGGAAGGGAGTCTTTTTGCGCTTGATGACGATGTCTCCGTCTTTGATGGTGGAGTCCGTCAGGCGGCAGTTGTAGCACTTGCCACCGACCTGATCGAAGTAAACAGGGTGCGCGGGGCGGGAGTGGCGTGCAGGGAATGGCGGGGGAGGGGGAAGGGGGGCAGAGTTCATTATTTGTACTGCTCTACAGCGGCACAACAGCAGTACGTAATCGCTTGCTATACGACGGCAGCAGCAGCAGCAGAAGCAGCAAGTACATGCGTAAAACGCAGCAGGAAAACGGCCAAAATATTTTTTTAACGTACCAAAACGACCATTTGGGTGCAAAAACGACCAAGAAAAACAGTAATCCGAATACATAAGAACAATCAGTGGATATTGAGCCAGCATTAGCAGTATCAGCCGCAGCAGCAGCAGCAGCAGCAGTAGCAACGGCTTCGAGCAGTGGTTGCGGCAGCATTAGCAACATTAGCAGCAGCAGAAGCAGCAATGGATCGCCGCAGCGTTGGCAGCAGTAGCGGCATAGCAAATATATGATAAAAAAGAGGAAACAAAGTATGTACCCTGGTAGGCCGCGACCGCAAAAACTACGGAATTTCATAGGCGAAACAAAAATATGTACCTGGTACACACAAATGACCAACATGATGTACAACGCAGCAGTAGCACCACAGCAGCGTAGCAGCTATATGGAAAGAACGAAGCCCAAAACGAGAAAAAGCAGTACGTACGCAAAATGCAGCTGCAAAATGACCAAAATATTTTTTCCAGGTACTCAAACGACCATTTAGGTACAAAAACGATCAAGAAAAACAATAATCCGAGTACATGCGAACATCCAGTGAATATTGCGGCAGCATTATTATTAGCATTAGCAGCAGCAGCAGCAGCAGCAACAGCAACGGATCGCCGCAACGTTGGCTGCAGCAGCAGCATAGCAACGACGTGAAAAGAAGGAAGAAAAAAACTATGTACCCTGGTCTGCCGCAATCGCAAAACGTACGGTAATTATTGACGATACAGAAATATGTACACACACACAAGTGTAATACACACACAAATCACGTCCAGCATGATGTACGGCAACAACGCAGCAACACCACAAAAAAAATCGTTGACGATAGAGAAATATGTACACTCGCACAAGTGTAATAGGCACACAAATCATGTCCAGCATGATGTGTACGGGAACAACGCAGCAGCGCCACAAAACGACAAAACGACCAAGAAACACAATTATCCGAGTACATACGAACATTCAATTCAGTGAATATTGCGGCACCACTATTAATAACAGCAGCAGCAGCAGCAGCAGAAGCAGCAACGGATCGCCACAGCGTTGGCAGCAGCAGCAGCATAGCAACGATATGAACAGAAGGAAGAAAAAAAGTATGTACCCGAGTCCGTCCGAAAAGTATTTTTGGTACCTCACTAAAGATAGACCCAACCCCGCATGCTGTACGGCAACAACGCAGCAACAGCATACGAAGTAACAATACGAAAAGAACCAAGCTAAAATACGAGAAAAAGTAGTTCGTACGCAAAATGCAGGAGCAAAACGACCAAAATATTTTTTTTTACGTTGTAAAAAAAAACATTTGGGTACAAAAATGGCCAACAAAAACAATAATCCGCGTTGGCAGCAGCAACATAGCAACAATATGAAAATAAGGAAGAAGAAAACTATGTACCCTGGTATGCCGCGATCGCAAAACCTACGGAAATTCATTGACGATACAGAAATATGTACACACACAAGTGCAGCATGATGTACGGCAACCACGCAGCAGCACCACAGCAGCAGCAAGCAGCAGCATAGCAACGTAGCAACGATAGGAAAAAAAATCAAGCCAAAAACGAGAAAAAGCAGTAGGTACACAAAATGCAGGAGCAAAACGACAAAAATATTTTTCACGTATCAAAAGAACAATTTGGGTACAAAAACGACCAATAAAAACAATAATCCGAGTACATACGAACATTCAGCAGTCAGTGGATATTGCGGCAGCATTAGCAGCAGCAGAAGCAGCTACCTGGTACAGCATTAGCAGCAGCAGAAGCTGCAATGAATCGCCACAGCGTTGGCAGCAGCAGCGTTGGCAGCAGCAGCAGCAGCAGCAGCATAGCAACGATATGAAAATACGGAAGAAAAAAAGCATGATGTACCCTAGTATGCCGCCATCGCGAAACCTACGGAATTTTATTGACGATCCGAAAATATGTACACTTCCAGCATGATGCACGGCAACAACGCAGCAGCACTACAGCAGCAGCAAGTGCACAGCAGCAGCAAGTGCACAGGAGCAGCAGGTGCACAGCAGCAGCACTCATGGCGTGGCGCTGACAGCAGCAGCAGCAGCAGCAGCAGCCGAAAACGAGCAAAGGGGGTACGTAGGGTCACCAAAACATGTACACACAGAAATCGTGTGCACCGAAAATGCACCACAGTAGCAGCAGCACTCACATCGTTCGGTGCAGTGACGGCGACAGCTGAATCCTCCGTTCCTTCGTTCACGTCCCGCAAACAGTTGTGCATGTGCGCGTTCGCGTGCACTGTGTAAGAGGAGCCGACGCAACGCACGAAGGGGAAAGAACGAGCATGGATGAGTCCAAAAAATAATAAACGCTTTGAGGTAGGTTTGTATGCAAAAAGGCAATTGAAAACCCCAAAAAAACGTACTGGCAACATACAGCATTCAACAATAGACCCAAGACACTCACCACTGTCAGCAGTCTCGAGGGGGTACGAGACAGTCCCTTCCTTGATCGGGCGAGCACATAACTCGCAGTTGGATGCCCAATACAGGATGATCCCGCCACCATCGCACATGAGATCCTCGCAGGTGGCGAAGGCCACGTTTTTGCCACCAGGCGCGGAGTTCTTGGGCAAGTAAGTAAGTGCTGATCCGTGCACCGGTCGCAAACAACAGTCGGCACCAGGTCGGTCTTTGTCGTTGCCGCTCTCTTGCCAGAGGGCGAGGACCACGCGCCTCTCGACGAGGGGGAGGTGAGCTTAGGGGGCGTGGAGAAGAGAGAGGCGGGGGTTGCAGCACCAGCAGACAGCAGCAAGCAGCTTGGCCGCCTACAGCTGCATCTAGATGCCGTTCGTCGAAGGCGAGACGCCTCTTCTAGGCGTTGTGCGAAGAGCTGTCTATTGGTTGCAGTTTGCGAAGAAGAAAGAAGAAAGGTTGTTTGGCTGTTTGGCTGTTCGGCTGTTTCAAAGAAGAAGGGCAGTTCGCGAAGAGCTGTCTATCAGTCGGTCTGTCTGCCAAGAGCTAGCAAGTGACAACGACCTCAAAAATCGTAATTATAGTTGTATCTATATAGGTTTTTGTGTGTACCGTGGGTCCTATTTATCATGGTCCCCCATGATAGTGGCTCGCCGTGATGTCATCACGGAAGGATAATATCTTATCCCCTGTAAGACCGGAGAACCGGTTCGTGCACAAAATTACATTATATCACACAAAAGTAGGTGTTTTTGGTACGCCAGTCAGTGCAGATTTCAATGAGTACGAGAGTGGCGTTCCCCGCCGAGTGCAAAAAGCTTGTAGTATTGACACCTTAATTTTGAAATATTGCAATCTCATCTTCAAAGTCTTGACTCCTCGATTATTGAACACATGTCGCGTACTCCGTACACGACGATAATAAATGGCGGTTTAATTACATAGCCCCCACCAGAGCGAGACTTGGCTCCAAGACTGGATTAGGGATCGCGCGTAAAGGGACTTTATGCTAATTATGCACCTGAACTTCATCTGGAACATCTTCACATGAGAACCGCGATACTCCACCCAACACGCTGTCTTCGAGGAACACGGGAGGGCCAAGTCGATGAAGAAGTGCCGATGTCCCAGGCATTTACCGAAAACGAAATTTAAAGCACAAACTTATATTCGGGCGAGACTGAGTGAATGACGCATTCTTCGATAGAGGCTGCACAAATCCGCCAATTATTTTTCTGGACGACGGGGCTGCGTAACTCAAAATCGTCGGAACGCCAACCTTGTTTCGGAAACGGACGCAAATACTGAATACTTGGCCCATGGCATTGTTCATGGGGATGCAACTTGATTCTTGGTGAAGTCACCTTTCGGGTGAGATGTGTGGAGCTTCGTAAGGTCAAGTGAGGAACCTTGGAAAATTTAGGGTGAACCTCTAGCGTAAAACGCCTCCAAACACTTACTCAGTGAGTAGCCGGGTTAGCCGACACATAGCAAGGCCGAGATGATGCTCGTTTTTACCAGTAGACCCCCTATAGTAGCACGCGGCGATTTGACATTACAGCCTCGAGAGGAGGTTGTCCGCGGCCTCGTTCAGAGCGGAGTTCAGGTCCTAATGCTGTGCGATCACGCCCTGATGCTACTTGCATGGGAGTTCAAACGCAACGCAGCGAGGAGCCCGTTGTGTCATTGGGAGGTTCCACCCATCGTACTTCTAGAACTTAGGTTTGTATCGGGGGTCACACCTTACGTGCCTGAGTGGCTGCGTCAGGAAGATACATATCTGGGTATTGTACGTGTGTAGTCCTGTGCCTAAATGCATACGGGACCTAATAATAGCTATCCTTGACATGTGGCAGTAGACCGTTTGAGTCATCCGGCAGGTACCGGACACGCTCTCGCGTCGTTAATAAACACCACGGGCGATCGTCGAAATATTTGGCACTCTACCAGTGCCCATTACGTTACCTCATGTACCGTCGGAAACCGTTTCTAACTCTGTACTATATAGTCACGAACAAGTCTCGCTGCCCTGAATACCGTGAAGGCATTGTAGATTTGTCAGCGGGTATCACCATTTCCTTTCAGTGTCACATGTTTGTACGCGGTCGACTGATGACACTGTAGGGGGCGGGCTTTTCGGCTGTGTTCGTTGGGCCGCTCAGAGCCACTCAGCCAAGGGACGACCTTGTTTGTTGATGGTGTTGAGATTGTAAGCCTGTCGCTATTGCGATACGCGTCACAATGCAATTGATCTGCGCCACAAGCAAAAAAGAGGGTTCGATTTTTGTGACGTACGAAGCCACTCACCCGAGTTGTCCGGATTCGGTCGTGAAAACGCCGTCAGCTCCGCCACGGCAGCACCAGTCGGTCTTGGATTTGTCGCAATTGGAGCGGACAATATATTCCTCGGAGTCGTCGTTACAGTTAGTGGTAAGATGCCTCTAAGTACACCATCCATACTTTTTGTTTAGTACTTAACTGGATTTGGTGCACCATGATATCCGTTCGTAGTTTATTCGCTGTATGATAGTGCTGTACGTGTCTCTCTCGTATTGCCTGCGCTCGGCCTTCGCGCCTTCTATATCCGAAGACATTGAATCTGAGCGGCGTCAAATGTAACATAGTCTACGGTTTAATTCCCATCTCGGGACAATATATATATAGGTGCATCCCCAAGTATATTAAATGAGACCAGCTACGCGCTTTGTCGGTACGGCGTACTGAGCCTTAGATTGAGACATTAGTGAAGTAACGTATCTGGTATGGGACGGCCAAACAAGTCAGCTATTCTCATCTAGGCTGAAAACGATACCGTTGTCCTAACCTTCATCTACATCGAGCACGGTCTCTTGTATGGGACTCTACGTAGCGCTCGTAGCTGAGAACGATTTCTGGAATCCGGTTATCTTGAGTAACGTGAAAGTAAACATGAGCCTTGTGCTCCGAGTTGGTGACCGTTTCGAGTTGGGACAAGGCATGGGGTGATATATATAGAAATAAAAATTGACCCATGCTACGGCAGGAGTTGCATGTTTAAGCCCATCACCGTGCCACTCACCGAGCTCCAAGTCTGAGGTGCTACCCAACATCGACTGATTCCGATGCGTTGCTATGAAGGGTCGTGGATAGGTGCCTCGCCCGCGCGATTGCGTATAGAGCTCACATTCCAAGATGTGAAAAATTATACGATAGAGGTAGCACATTTCGGCTAACATATTTCTGAATGACGGGGTTCCTTAACCCAACATCGTCGGAAAGCCAAACGTGTTTTCAAAAATGACATTTTTAGTATACTCGGGCTATGGGATTATTTTCTTGGGATGCAACCTGATTTTTGCCGAAGTCAGTTTCCGGGTGAGGTGTGGAGAGCCTCGGGAAATGTGGCGTGAATCTCTGTCGTAGAACGCCTCATTTACCAGACCCGGCTGTTGCCGTCAATTTTACACTAGAGTTAGGACCCTCAGAAACCTCAGATGCTACTCCTGCAGTACGACGGGGTCCGAGTGTATCTCATCCCGGTCGTGTCTCACGTTTTCTGGGTTTCGTTCGCAGGGTTGTCTGTTGCAGTGCCTTCAGTAGTATAGTAACCAGATGTATCGTGACGATGGTTCCGGTTTCTTTTCCGCGCCTTGGTGTCGCCAGTGGCGCCGTTGCTGATGACCACTACAACCACCACCCTCGTACAGCCTGCCGGCGGTGCAAGTTCCACCGCGATCGACCTGTTTGAGTAGTGCGCCACTGAATAGGTGGACTGCAACATCGCCGTCAAGGGCGCCGACTGCTCTTTGTTCAGAGATTCAAGCAGCTCGTCATTGGACGCGTGTACTGAGGCCGTCACTGCGGACGGCGCAAAGTCATCTACCGCGACCGGTTTTGGCCTTATGACCGGCGCCCTGTTTCATAGACGAAACGTCTGATATTGACTGTCTGCAGAACGACATCTTGGTAGAGTACTGGCTGCACTTCCTAGAATGTCTCGGCTGTCCTGCAGAAGAAGTCACGAGCAACGACAATGATGGCGGCTAGGGTGGCGACTCGGAAGTCTCTAACAACAGGGGCATGGTTGCTGCCGCTAGTTTTTTTTTCTGTCATGCCTAAATCGTTGTCTAAACCTTCAGGAATAATTGTCTCGACAGCAACGGTTAAACACCACCCCACCTTATGTGAGGTACGAGACGGTCGACACTTGTACAATCGTTATCATTCGCGTCGTCGGAATGTTTCACCGTGGACACGACTGAGCAGAGAGGGAGATGATCATCACCCCCACGATGGTATATAATGTCGTGTTGAGATCGAGGCTTGAGGGATTCGGCCGTGTTCGGCTGGCTTGGTCACACGGGGAGCTGTCGCCACCAGCACCCACAAACATTCACGGCCCATGTCCCAAAACGTGGCTTTTGCCGGCACTCAATCTGCGGTACTAGCATGTGGCCCTGCGTATCACGTTGTGGGCGGTGAGTGTAGACAGTCTGAAATAGTAAGGTAGGTCTTTGAGAAATAGTGTGTACACACATTTACAGAACCTATCGGAGATTGTCTTCCACGTTGCGAGGCAATACTACTTTACTCGGCGTATGATGCTGTGGGGCGTATGTGAACATGGTCCACGTACATCAATGGTACTCGGAGGTCTTTGGTCACGAGTGGTCGACAGACGAAACACCTATTGATTCTGAGGTTTGGAACGTGAGGAACTCTCGACCCTCTCCATGAACCTTTCTTCACCAAAATTATCAGAGGCTTAACCTCGACGGGTAGCAAGTGTTGAAAATTATTGGAACCATGACATTAACCATCTGGGGTAAAGCCGTTCGGTAGTTGATTGAGCACGTCCGTCACGCAGAAAACACGGATCTGGGTGAAGCGTGCTCCCTCTACCGTCTAGAGGGTCTTACGTTTCCACTATGTTCAATGCCGGCCTCGGTACCACTGTCGTTCGAGTCATCGTCAAAATTCTCGGGGGAGAGTGGGGCCAATCACCAAAGCCGCGTCTCCCTCGAAAACACTCTGACCATCATCGGCACGAGGAGGACGGATCCAGATCCGGACCCTCCGGTTATCGACGAGAACTCGATACCGACGTCGTTCCGTTCCGTCAGAGGCATTTGCTGCAGCTGCTTCTGTGCTGCAGGCGACCAGTACACGAACACAACATACGCAGTGTACACTCCTGCACGAAAGACTACAGTACCTGAATATTTGTTTCACGCATTCGGCCATAAACGGTGAGGGCTCGATAGTGTTTTGTTCATATTTTGGGTGAAGATTCCGAGGGATCGGGGCGGATTGGCGTGCTGGAGACAAGAGAGAGGAGGTTCGTCCACACACATTGTGCTGTAGGGTGTAATTCTCCAACGCCCACTCGTGTTATTTACCCGACAACACAGTATACCTACTGCCTACAGTAGAAATCCGTCGAAAAAACAGTATCGACCACGATGCGTTTATTCTCCATCCTTGCGATGGCGATGTAGTTCGCGTCACAGCTCAATTCAATGGGTCAAGGAGCTTGTCGAAGATCAAGCCGTTTATGGGTGACCGGCGCCATGGTTTTGTTTGCTCCGCAGCTTCGCCGCAGCCAGCAAGACAGTCGTGGATGACATCAACCTCTCCATTATGGGGAATGGCCCACCTGCCGTCCTTGGGGTAGCAACACTCGACAACAGCGTCACAGCATACAACCTACCGCGGTGCAGAGAGGACAAGGACCAAACTGACTTGGGGCCGTCGAAGCCCCACTCGCCTTGGTCGGCCGTATGCACGTGGGAGTATCTGACATGATTGCATATGTCCGTCATTGACGTATTGCCGGTAACCATCTTAATACGCCTTCTCCGCCGGCAGCCACACCCACAAGGAGTAGAAGGACATCGCCAGTGATAAATCTCAGTTCATTGAAGCAATCGATCGTTGATTTGATGCATCACGACGGGGCGCACGCTAAAGCACCGGTGTATGCGTTGCTCGCCCCAACGAACAACACGTCCCAACACAACACGTACATCTAGTTCATGTATATCGCACACAACTCCGCCTGCGTATCTTGCCGCGACGGGCACACATTGTGTCGTATGAAAGACTCGGGGGTCTTCGATGTGTTTTGTTCCCGGTAACCCCAGTTTCTACGGCTGACGTTCTCGAAGACGACTTCGTTTTCTCTCGAGAAAGACACGTGTCAGTAGAATGAGGTGAGTGTGCAACCTCCTCTAGAGCAGCTGGGCAGTGTACTATTATGGGAGACCATAGAAAATAGGGCCAAATATTGCAGCAACAGAGGTGAATATATAGGTTTATTTGTGTACGGTAGGTCCTATTTACTATGGCCCCCCGTAATAGATTGATGACAAAAACTACAGTGGCGGAATTCCTGACGAGGGAAGTATATCGACCTCTAATATCCCTCCTGAAAGTAAGCGTTTCCGCTTTACGGTAAGCGGTGTGAGGGATGGTTTAACGTTCACGCTGCGCAAATTCCCGGTATGATTAGATTACCTCGGGAAAAAACATGTGTTCAATTTATGCAACGGAGGTGAGGTGCGACGGCAAGAAATCCCCTTCTGGGAGCGTCGGAGGCCAGTAGACGGTTGCTCAACGCATGAGCTGCACCAAAGTCGAGTTGGTGGACGCGAAGTGATGCACGAGGGTCGACGGGCTCGAGCGCCTCAACGAGAGAATGTCGACGACGGCGGCGAGCAAGCTACACTTGACGAAAGCAAGGAGCGCTTGTCGGACGACAACAGCGTGAAATCCAATTGTGGTTAAAGCAACGGCGCCTCTTTCGCCTGCGCTGGGCACGTGTCCCACGTCTCCAGCGTAGCAGCCCCGTGCTATGCGGCCGTGGTGTTGCGGCAACTGGTCGTATGGGTTTGATCGTAGTACGTGCACAACAAAGCCAGGTCTCGTTAATGCCTATTCGAGGGGAATAGTTTGAGGGGAAATGTTGGCGATGTTCCCTCCTGTTGGGGGTTGAGCAGTTGACGCAATAGACGGGGTTAGTGTACTAGTCTATCGCCGGGACATCGGCATGTCTTCGAGTGAGTCATTTGCTCAAGTCATTTATCCGCGCGGTCTCACTACTGCTACAGTTCTTGCGTGTGAATCGTGGCGTGAACGACGTGCATTCCTTTGAACTAAGCGCCGGCAATACGGAGGGAGATGTTTTGCGACGAGATTGGGTTTAGTGATTAGCACACATTTTTTTCAAAGACGGCTAAGCATTACCTGGTCTGGACATCGGGACCGGTCGAGTACTGTATATGTTCGTCGTCGTGACCAGCTTCGTCCTGGTGGCCATCTGCATTACCGTCTGACACGATGGAGGCAGAACTTGGTGGTCAAATGTGGTACAATTGACGTTTAAACTCAGCTGAGGTTCGAGCCAGTAGCGTTGACAATATTGGTTTTGCCAGCAGGTTTGGTTGTAAAACAAATACCGTTGAAAGGTCTGTTGGTTTGGTTGGTGGTATAGGTTGTGTACTTAGGCAGAGTAACTGGTTATCGGTCTATGCTTTTAATTGATCAGCCAAAGTACTCGTTTTGGGCGAGGTAGAGACCTCGTTCTGTCAGGAGCTTGTATAACATCAAGTGCATTGTTATCACCCTAGCAACAATCCGGTTTTGAACAGATTGCGCGACCGCACAGTAGCGCAGAATCCACTCTGTACACAGAAATAGAAGAGTTGGACGGTATTTCAATTTGGGTTTGCTTTGTCACCTGGGTCATCTGCACGTGGAACGATGACCACGAACACCATCAAACAGAACACGCCGCAATGGATAGGATGATATGGGGTGTCTGTTTCCCACAGTGTTTTTGTACCATTAACCTACACTATGGCCCAAGAACCGGTAATGCATCTTGAGGCATTCTGGTCTGAATTTGCTGCTTTCGAGCGCCCTCTGTGTAGGAATCACGTGTTGTGTTACATGTTTGTTGTATGCACAAAACTGTCGTCGTGTGGTTTCTTGGGAGCTATATACGGCGCACGTTTACTACGACTGCATGGTACTTGTACTCTAGCTGCTCCGCCCTCACCAAATGTTTCACCACGTACATATTTTACGTGTGTCCATAATCATGATCACCATGATAATCATCGCCAACATGCTCTGGTCATCATCATTGTCGTAATTGCAACGAAACGCCAAAGGTATACAAAATGAGTTTTGTATGATGGTGCTGGTCGTTTGAAGACCGTAGTCATCATCTTGGCCCGTGGGACTCAAGGTAAGGCTGACATACAGCAAAGCACGAAACGATGAAGCTGGTCAGCTTGGAAAATTTGTTTGTGACGTACACATCAATGTTCGTTCGTTACCCCAATCATCATCGTCAACATTGGTATCATCATCGATATCGTCATAGTCGCCCTCGTCAGCGCCATAGCCGCCAAACCTCAGGGACCTCGAGAATATAGACCAAACGATACTCAGGGCCGACGACTATTGAGCAACGGACCGGCGTCTCGTCAAATGGACGCGTCTCAACCCCCCCTGGCGCTGCTTCAGGAAAACTAGTCTTTTGATTTCATCGTTGACTAAGTATACCAGGCTTTGCGCTTGATGACAGCAGCTCAGAAGTTGTGCCGTTTCATTATTTTCGAATGAAATCACCTCAGCAAGTATGATCCGGGAACATCCTTCGACGAGCACTTCAGCACAAGGGAAGGATGACCTCGTCAGACTATTGTCTCCTGGAGCGTAGGAGTCGTAGGGAAAGGCAGTGGTACACCTGCGGTAGCGGTACATGGAGAGTCACGCTTGGGCCCCACTGGACGCACAGGTGCAGCAGAGTACAGATTGAATCGTTTGCCAGAACCTGCTACATTCCGTATGCCGGTGGTTCACGCGAGAAGAGTACCACTCAGATACGAAATGGAATAGGCGGCTGGAATCTTCATACAAAGGTGCCCCAAACCAATAGGTCTTTTCCCGTCCAGCGTGATATACCTGAACTTACCGATATTGGTTATGGTGCAGTAGTTGACGAGCCCCGTCGCACACTAAATTATCACCCAAACAGTGCAACTCCCTCCGATATCATGGGTTAGCGGGCTGGGCCTCCGAGCTCACCCCCGATCGGCCGCTTTACACAGACGAGTTTCAACATATTTTTAATATTCAAAAGCTCCTACTACAGCAGTCCTCGGCATTTTTGCCGGATAATTATTCACGTGGAAACGGTCGTGTACTGGACATATTCTCAGTTCCATGCGGGTGCCTTATTTTTATCGCCCCGCATATACAGTTGCACTGTGAAAATGGGGAACGACCGCTCTTGCTCAACGTATTCTCGGTGGAAAATCGGAGTTTTCATTGCTTACGAAACGGACTAGTGGGAACGTCCGTTCCTCAGTCCCCGTGCCGTGGAATGCCGCGCAAAAACCCATTTCGAAACTTCGCCGTGAATCATATACCGTGGGAGTCAATCCGGAATCCCCGCGACACTGGTCACGCGTCTACTCCTTGAATAGGTTGGCTACACGGGATGATGGCATACGTTGCTAGACGTTCGTGATAGAGCTATGCCTGGCGTTCGTTTATCATTTTAGTCGGGGTATTTCCTTCGTTTTTTAGATCCGCATTGGGTGTATTGTTTTCGTGTTTTGGAGACGATATTCGATACGCTGTTTTTAGTGCGAAATGCCGGCCTGTCAGTTGTTCTAGAACGAATGCTAGTTTCTATTTCGGATGGAGCCTGGAAGGGGGGGGCTTAAGAAATCGCGGTACGACGCGACAAAGCCGACGGACCGACCAAACCAAACAACAACATCCACCACAACAAAAAACAAATAAGCCAGACCAATCTTAAGCCGACCCCCCGGCACAGTGGCCCAGTCGATGGTACAGGCGTGATACGGGCAGGAATAGCGCCGGCCATCGAAGTATCGACGAAAAATCGTGACAGGTTTCGACTGCAGAGCGGGGCTGAACAGAAATATTGGTGTTGATGGTAGTGATGATGGTTAAGATGGCGGTCGCAGATTGTTTTTGTACTGCAGAACAATTTCCCCCCGTTTTCACCACAGCACAAAAGCAGCAGCACGATATACGCCACGACGAGCGAATGTGAGCAGGAAAATATACAAATGGCCTGTGACAAGTTCAAGAGGTACGGACAGCAGTACATCGATGAGCGAGGCTGAACGCGAAGCTGAATTGTAGTGGTATTGTCAGTGTTAGCGGCGATCGCGGGTGATCTTGGTCTCCCTTGGTCAGCGTTATAGACGTGCTCCGTGCATCTCGTGATTTTTTCGATTTTACTGATGAAAAGTAGTTGTGTTGTTCTATGCTATTGTAATAATCCCAGGTATCTTAGGTTCTGGCAGTAAAATTAAAAATGAAGCACCAACGCACAGCGAAGTGTTGCCCACAGTTCAAGGATCGTGCTGCGCTACTTCCCACCGACAGGTATGCTGTCTTAGTACCTTAGCGAAAACGACTGTCCTATGGCCAAACGCCATTTTTGCTCGCTGTGAATGGTTCTACTCCGTATGAACGTGACATTTTGATCCGCTTTCTTGATGTAATAGCGAGTTCACGAATAGAGCGATGCAGCTCTCAAAGCTAATATCCAGGAACATCTACATAATGGAGGTGTTGACATATTACAAGGGCACGAACGAGTACATTGTATGCAGTATATATACCAGGGAATAAACGGCTGTCCCGCCGCAACCGCGGCAAGCCCACGGCGAAGGGAGTAGTTATGAACCGAGTGTGGGAGGCTCGTATTATATGGAACGAAGAGACTTCAGAAATAAATGGAAATAAACAGTTTTCGGGGGTAGGGAGGGGAAGGAGTATCTGTATGACGACTGAAACGTATTCCCGGTATGTATGAGACGTGACACAGACAACACCGGAAGCAAAAGCAAAACAACCTTGAGGTTGAAAGGGTAGAGGGTCTTCATTTCCCCCACATCCATGTTGTTTGTATTTTACATCAAAATCATGCTTCGGGTACAATACACATACAATTTCAGGCCACCAGAGTCCTGGATCAAGGACGTGCCTGTTTGTTAGAGTGTTCCCAGCATTTCAGCTCAAAACGGCACTACTTGTTCTAAATAAATCACACAAGTGGTAGTGGACCGGAGAAAGCGATCTTTATCAATATTGCCGTACGCCACCATGCCAGTCGTGGAAAGTACGAGTGTGGTCTTCGTTCTTATTGTTGTGTATGACTGCGGATTTCTGTGTGTAAAATCTTGACAATCGCCTAGAATCGGATTGGACAAGCCAAAATTTTGGACGGCATCAGCTCACACAAGGTACCTGATAATGGAGTGGATATATATATATATTTTTTTTTTTTCATCGTCACTTTTACTTTCCAGCCCACTCGTAGGAGGTTTTACCCTCGACGATCTTCTGGACAAGCCGTGGTCACAGGTGTCGTCCCTTCTCCCCCCCGGTACGTGCCTTTAGTTTTTATCGCGCATAGGGTTCAGCATTCCCACTGTTCGTCGGTGTTCATCGAATGTATAGCTAACTCACGCTCACGCGCTTTCGGCTAATCAATTTTGTGCAAGAAAAAGTCCATAGGAGCATGCACTCGGTGAAACTCGAACTCACGAAATTGATCTTGATAGGCTCGCGGACCACCTACCAAGCCACCTCGGACGCCGGTATACACAATACTAACAGCTGAAAGACTGAGTGTAGTATTTTCCAACAAACTAAACGCGGCAGGAAGGAGTGTGAGAGGTGTATTGGAGTACAGTAGTAACAACCCTGAAATCAACAAGCTACTGCTGTGGTGTTGGCTGTTCTCCAATTACACTTGTACGTTGTATGTGCTGAGCTTGACACGTTCGAATCATTCGTCACGTCCAATAGTTCTTGAGGTAGGCGCTTCAGAACTCCTCCAACATCTTGCGAATCCTTTTATCGGGTTCAGTGTAGGACAGAAATGTCCTACGCATTATTCCCAAATATTCCAGTAACGACAGCAACAAACACCAACACCGCAACATCAGTTAATGCACTTATAACATAACGAGACACGTACCTTGCAATTTAAATTAGACAGAAAAAGGACAAAAACAAATCCTACTCTGATCAAGGCCAGCAACAACAACAAAAAACACCACAAAGACGATTTCAGTTAAAACCAAAACCAGTGGGGAGGAAACTCCCGATTGTTAACGTCTTTATGTAAACACGTAAAGTATACGGCCCTGTCTGATCTCGAAAATAGATAGCGGAGTGTCGCATCTGTTTACCTGAATTTCTTCAAGCGAGTGCATTCAGTTTAACCTGTTCGGACGATGATACACTAGTCTTGGTCTATCTCTTTTCGTATCAAGCTATTGACGTCGCCGAAGAAAACATTTTTACGTGGTATCAAGTATGTGCATTCCAGGTATTATATTTACCAGGTATGAGTGTTTGAACTACAAGAAACCAGCGACGCAAACATACCCGCCGTCTCCACGACCACGACCAGCAGTAGCAGCCACCACAACTGCTACCCCCCCCCCCCCCCCCCCCCTCCACCGGCAGCTACAAGTCTTTGCTGCTGTTTCTGGCCAGCGGGTTGGGGTGGTGGTGGTGGCGAGGATGGTGACTGATGATCTCTAATACCCGATACCTGGTCGATTTTGAAGTAACGCAGCAGCAGCAAGCGACGTAGAGAATGGAGGCCCACTCCCACTGCCACAATCAGAAGCAGCAATCAGCACTATCACCACCACCACTGCCGACAAACATAAGCTGGTGCTCAGCTGATGGCGTTAGATGTGGTGCTTGACTTCAGGATGGTTGATGGTGAGGTCTCCGGTATTCTTTATACACCTGCTACATGGTATGCGGCGGAATACGTATGTGTGCTTGCTTTTCCCGAGACGAAACGCAGTACCTGTCTGGTAAACAGGCAGCTCAACAAGCTTTACGGGCCAGATACGGCGTTGGGCTCGTGCAGAGGACGATAGAGATGTTACTTAGGGGCCTTCAGAGACGCCGTATGTTTGGGAATCGATGGTATTTCGGTCGCGTTCGTCAACAAATGCCGATGTACCTATCATATGACACCAGCACCAGAGCGTACATGAACAATACCTTAAAGCGATTTTAGAATGTAGTAGACCAGTCGACATTGCCTGTGGCCACAACGACAAGCACGGCGCAAGTACAAGTTGTACCGTATCAACCTGCGAGGTACACGAGGGGTACCAGAGACTCAGGCACAGGGAGAAGCGTGTGTTTTGAATGAGTGTGGTAGGTGAAACCGCATTGCTGTTGTGTTTTTGCATTTACATCACTCTACGATAACTTTAGCGTTAAAGGCCACTCGAAAAAAACATTATTGGTTATGGGGCTTCTGACTAACGTCAGTAGATATTAGATAGATTATAGTACATATTAGAACAATACATCTGACCTCGCGGTGGTTGAATTACAACAAGTGAAGTCCGGTGGTGAGCGCTGCCCTTACAAGATTCCATGTGCGTTTCAGGTCATTACTTTGTGATTTTGTCCGCCGGCTTTATTCCGCTATTTTATGCGGGATTCGGGAAACTATCGTGGTCCTGTGATGCATGGCAATCGCGCGCCCGCTCAAACGCGTCCCGCACGACAAGAGAAGAAAGGACCACTTTCAATTAACCAGCATGCTCGCGGCCAGGTACAGGTCCAAACTAAAACCCACAACAATCGAAGCTTAGTGAGGTTTCGAATGTGATGTGTGAAGGCGTCAGATGCATTCCGCAGTCGCGGTCGAAGCCAACCCAAACATCTCGCGGTCACGCCATAATTGTGATATCTTGTGCCGCCACGAACGCACCCAGCACAAATGTGGCATCATATCACTCCCGCGCCACGGGAAAGGGTCAATCCTTTTCCCGCACGCTTAGAAATAGCTCCGTTCGGTACCGGTGGAACTGACTCTCGCGGCATATCTTCCCTAATTAGAAAAGACAATAGTACTCTGAATGTCCTGGTCATTGCTCTGGTTAGCTTTTTTCTCACGGGGATAGTTTCCGTTGTGACCGGTTGAATCGACAAGAACGCTGGATGTAACCGGTCCTCAAAACGAAACATCTAGTGAACTCATTGGTAACTGATCCTCGCCGGAATCCTTCCCTTAATGGACGGTGCCGGTCAAATAGTAGCCACACTAAATTCCGTGCTGCCTACGTAGCCTCCTCAAACACATCACTTCAAACGAGAACATAAAACACCCCGACGTGTGGTACTACAGTAGCTACCAGACATGTGCTATATATTAATCGGTGTTGTCCCCACCGCACCTTGCCAACGCTCCGGCGCCTTTACCCACTGACGTTTGCTGGCCTTCGCGGCGGCCTTGCGTGATCATGGCTACATGGGCCGTGCCTAAGTGAGATAAAGAGTGTCTAGACAACAACCTTCAGGTGGGAGCTTACGGCGCACCCACATGAGTGGGAGAATCGACAGGATATTGTGTCCCACCTTTGTGCAGCTCGTGTGAGCATGTGAATATCAAGCAGACGTTATATTTCCGGCGATTGAGTTACCCGATCTTCAATCGATCTTGAGACACCGCCGTTTGTTTTTGCTGATGGTTCGTGGTACAAAGAACCGAGATAGAGATTTTCGGCAGCCAACCCGTCTTGAGTTGGGCAAGACCAGTGAACGGACGTTGCAGCCATGGAGGGTCTGAATGTGTGCGTTGTTCAAACGACGAGGAGGGTTCAGAATCTACCGCCGGAAGCCTCCGGACACAGCCATACGAACTTTATACTCGAGATACGATATTCGCATTAAGCCAGGCGAGGCATTACTTTCCAAGAAAACACCATGCTGTGCTGTCGTGGCATTCAGCTCACAGCGCACGCGGCAAGGTAAGACGTCCCGAAAAACGTGTTTATAGCTCAAAAAGGGCTGCTCATAGCAACACCGTCTGAGCTCCATCCGACCGACTCTTCCGTGTGTTTTGTCAGTGACGCTTGGTCGGCGATACGGATTCGGAAGAGGTCAAGGGCATTCTTCCGATACAGTGGTGAAATATAACAATACAGTAACGTACAAGTAGCTTGAACTTAGGTGATACCGAACACCCAAGAGATAACTGGTTTGATAACGAGTGGTGTGCTGTTGTTTCGTTGACGCCATTGCGAGATAGTTTGTTCCACCGTGCAGAGCATATATATGTTTCACACTATCACAGACCTTCATATTTTACGGGTGAGGGATGACACGACACGAAACATGTCTCAAACTACAAATCGATACATGGCTACTCCAGCGAGCGCTGTAGAGAGGGCACTCTTTTTCTGCGCGGTGGGCGGAGTGAAGAGCTCTCCTAGCTCCTCGTATCGTGCTCCACCTTGATCCTTTGCTACAACAGCAGTACTGGCACACATTTGCGCATCGATCAAACCGGAGACCAGCGGCCGTCGAGGGCGCCGGCGAAGCTACCAAAGGCAAGGGATACGTATCATACCTGGGGCACGAAATCACGGGTACTCGTCGATGTCAGGAATCAGGGGGTTGTTTTTATTCATGTGCTGCTGTGTTGATGTATTGTTTGTGACTATGGTCGCCACGCGGCCTGCCGCTCTGCCGTCAAGAAACCAGAACAAATGAGTAAGCCATACCTTGACGTGACAGTCTTCACCGACAGGTATGTATTGGCATATAGTGTCGTTGCATTACACAGGCGGGTCCTAATATTGAGCAAACTACGACTGAGAGGCTGATCGCCTTGCGAAACAAACGGTTGTGGGCATATTAAACGTCCTCTTCACAATATATGTGTTCTTAGTCCCCGTAGACTACTAGAGTATTGACCGCCGCAGCTTTAAAAACAACCCCCTTCTTCCGTGGTACATGCTAGGTGCGCCGAACGACATATCACGGAACACCGGGCAAACCGGCACTAACGTCTCAACTTCCACAGCAAGTATTTGCCGGGAAAACGGCCATCGTAGCACCAAGACGCTTCATCGTTTCGAACGAGGTCGTCAAATAATATGAAACAGTCCGTATGGGGAGGGGAATCTTAAGCAACGAACTAGGTTATCCTGATACGACATTTAAAGCATTTCAATGTACATAGACTTCATGTTGACAATGTTACCGCTCGTGACATCGGCCACCCAGCTGTGGCGACATCACGTGTCTAATGCATGCATAAAACAAACAAACCAACATCTAGAAAACGCACTTCTAGAAACCCACCTGCTTATCGTGAGTACTGACAGTATCAGTTTCGTTTTGGGGGGGGTGTTGACCCGAACGTAGTCAACGCAACCTAAACGTTTGGACCTAAACGTTTGGTCAAGTACCGCAGTACAACATGTACAAGCATCTTGATTTGCCGACAGTAATTGGAAAACTGTCCAATAGACATTTGATGGTTCACCTACACGAGGTTCAGCTTCGACCACCGATCACCATGAAACGTACCCGTGAGCCAGGATACGGTAATACTTTCCCGACTACCTTGGGGACGCTTGTGGCACGAGGGTTCACTGACAGAACATTTTTTCCAACCCTACTCCTCAATTTCTCAATTATAAGGTAATTTCGCCCTGGGTACCATCTAAGAAGTGCATGCCACGACCACCACTCATACTTGAAGGAGGATCCCCAGCCATACCAAACGATCTTAAGCAAGCCTGGTAGGATGCCCAGCATACACGGGAAGAACGCCAGCCACCACTGCCACCTGTGTGAATATGACGCAAGATATACCAGGCAACACGTTGACGAACAGGCACACGACAAGTTCCACACGATTGGCCTTGTCTATACTCGCTTGCCCCCGGGGTGCCAGCGAAACCGCTCGACTGGCGAAACGAGTGTAGTTTAGTATATGGCTTATGTATATCATGTAAAAGTGATTTTTCATATCACCCTTCATGCTCTCGATGCTTGCTGGGATGGATACAAGAACAGCGACTAGCACCCCCATGGAAGGGCCATCTAGAAGGTAGGCCATCAATGTAGCGAGCGTGAACCCGACGTGGAACACGAATCCACGGCACGCGCTGGAACCTGCCTCAGACCCTAAAGCGGTCAAGGGAACCAAGTCGCTTACGTCTACTATCTTTTTCACTCTCTCGGATCCTCCCCACGTCGTCTCGAAAATCTCTTGGGGCGTCTTCGCCATGAAGGTGACGTCGGATATCACGATTGCCTCGTCAAGGTGCGAGGCAGCGACCATTTCGTCGGGGGAGTATGATAACCATTCAGAGCGTGCCCGGCACGTCGCATAGGCTACGCCCCTCTCCCCTAGAGGATCACCTTCAATCGCCACTTGTGCAGAATCAGCTACTTTGGACACCAGTGCCTTCGCACTCAACGATATGGCCGCACAAAGCGATTTCAAGCCGGACCCTTCCAAATTCATTTCAGCATAGCAATCAAATCTAGCTAGCGGGTCGGTGCCTTCGACAAATAGAGCTAAGGAGACCGCGAGGCGAGAGCCGTATTGTCCTGGTCGTATGCCTTCCTCCCTTTGGTCCGAATCTGCGATTAGTGCGCCTGCGAAGAAAAACCTGCGGTTGTCGTCTTCCAAAGTATCCCGATAATTTCTCCTGTGGCAGGGGTCGTTATCGATTCTCGTCTGATAGGCGTCGATCTCAGGATGGTTCTTCTCAAGTAAACCCCTTATCACCGGCGGCAGCAAACGTAAGGAGACGGTCGGGCGATCGGTCTTGGGGCCCATGTGTCTAAGCCTACAATCATACCCAGCGAGAAACGACAACGATTGCACGATCCAAGGTTCAGTTGAGTCTCTTCTCATAAAGTCGTTTATGCCTAACTTCTTGATGACGGCTTTCGCCTTGTCGCCTTTCGACCGTGCTTTGAGTATGGCTAAATCAACGGATTTGAAACCTAACAAGCTGTAACCCCCCACCCTGCTGGCGCATTCGCTAACATGCACTGACCAATCATCCCATAGAATATCGAGAGGTAGAGAGGTTGAGTCCGCGATAGGGTGGTAACACCACAAACTCTCCAACCTATTCTGAACCTCCTTTTTAGCCTTATCCCTTAGGTTGGACGCCACCCTCCACACTAGGGCAGGGATTAGCCACCGGCCTGCATCTGTGAAGATGGGGAGCCCTGCATAGGTTTGGCTGAATGGCTCGATAAACCTGTGTGCAATACCCGCGCTTACTATCACAGAGACACACAAAACCAACTCGACAACCAGACCCCAGGCGAGGTTTTTCCTGTCAACAGAACTCTCATCGCGCCATTCCTCAGGAACGAACGACATAGAGAGGGCGGCCGCAAGTATTGTATAGGCAACTACCCCGGGCACCTCATCCGCGGACGTCCCCTCTTCACTGGCACTCGCAGTGTTCACGTAGAGGGTATAGCAAGTTAGCCCAAACAACGCTGCCAAAATTACTGTCCAGCATATTCCACCAGTGAAAAATCCAAGAGCAGTGGACAACACCCACCTCGGCCCGCCGTCTAGGACAACTGCCGACGCACGGGTGACCTCTTCTAGGCGGCCGCCTGTGGCGGCATTCACGATCCATTTGTCGCCTTGGTCTGTGGGGCCTCTCGAAATCACACTTGTATAAGCATGTGGAACATCTGACTGCAACGACCAGGCCTTGCACCGGTAGCCCATCGTGATCGAGTCAAAAACGCCCATCCTAGAGCCGTCAAGCACCTGAGCGGAGAACGAGAAGTTGGATACCAGGTACACGTATGTCTGCGTGGGGGCTGTTTATCCATGCGACTGATTATTAACACGTTCAAAACACACGTTTGATTTGAGACTATCACACGCCATGCCACGAGAGCAACATCAGGCTTAGCCAATAGGCGAGGTTTAACTTGTGTTTGTACTCCAAACTTTCAGTACTAATAGCTGTCGCCGTAAACTGCGTGAGATGTTACCCTGGCCAATATATGCGTCCAAGGTGTGTATAAGTGGTTTCACTGCTGATGGCGGTGCAAGATGGCGTCAAACGTGGTCTTCTAATATAGTCCAAGAATAGACAAATTAAAACTTACTCGAAACAAGGATAACTTCGAGGCTGCAAATTGTAAACAGGTCAATAAGCCCCATAATAAAACGCAATGTTGTAGTTGAGGTGTGTTTCTGTCACACTTGTTTTCTCTCGGGAACACCCAGAGAGTAAAAATCCACAATTTATCGCTCGGGCCCCATTGACCCAGTAGCATGGTGTTAGACCCGGATTGACTATTACGGTGCCACGGCAGTAACGAAATGTTACAATCAGATATTTACCGACAAAAACACCGTGGAATGATGTTGCGACTAAGACTAACGTAGGTGGAACCGTCACGTTATCCGGCCTCACGGCAATCAGACGGGGGTCCCTAGTAGTGCTGAACAGCACGTAGCGTTATTCAGGGTGATATGTGTAACACTACTGTCAAGGGCAACGCAATGTTCGTGTGTCTTAGCGCTGCGTAGACAGTAACATTAAGATGTGAGTAAATATTTGAATACCGATCTGGGCATGTTAGAGTGATAACGTACGTGAACAGGCAAATCCTGACATTGTGCTACATTGTTTATACAAGCACGGACTACGAAAAAACGTAAGAGTTACTTTGTAGCAGCGCTAGACGGGAACGAGCAAAAACATAAAGTTAACCCGTGTGCAAATTCGTAGGCGTAAATGCTGTGTTGCAGCTTAACCGTTATCGTTTCCGGCGTGCTATCAATACCTTATCACGTGTTCACATTCCGTTTTCAGGTCTCATGCCATGTGTAAAGGTTCTCCGAGTGTTCATTCATCCGACGGTGTACTATATTTGGGTAAAACTTGTGCAAACTCGCATTGATCCACTCGGAATCAGCTCAATGAGAAACAATTATTTTAAAGATGTATCCGTCCGACGGAAATGTCTAATACCCACTCTCCTATTTGAAGGTCTGTGATTAGGCCTGTCGCCTTTCGGGCAGTATGGCAAGTCTTAGGTCCTCAAACTGTAAACGCAAAAATTATTTTCTACGAGTAGGTTCGAGGGCAGGCGGAAGACTCGGCTTCGGAACTATGCACCATGTTTTTGGAGTTTGATTTTTTTCTTCATCACTTTTACCTCCCAGGTTAAACCTGAAGAGGATCTACACTCAGCTAGCCGTAGTCACCTGCGTCGTCCCTTCTCCACCCATGTACGCGCCCCAACGTTTGTCGCGAATTGGGTTTATCATTCCCAGGGCTGGTCAATTTTCATCGAATGTTGCTAACTCACGTTCTCGCGCTTTCCGCAAATCGTTTTTTACGCGAGACAAAGTCCTGTCGTACAAGTGCGCACCCTGTGAGACTTCAACCCACTAAATTGATCTTAGTAGCAACGCGGACGACCTACCAAGTCTCCGGGCACGCCGGCACCGATTTCTTTTTCGGCACGGTCGTTCTCCGTGCCAATGTGAAGAATGGAGGGTTGACCGTAACAATATATGATTATCGTTCTTTTAGCTCAATTTATGGTTTTTTCTTGATTTCCCGCCGACTTCGACCGTAGCTGCTGCACCACATTAAACAAATATGAAAAGGGCAGCCTTGACCCTTTATTGTTATGCTACGAATAATATCCTTGCCATTTTTTTTGGCTTTCATCTCTTACAAATAATGACGTCTAAATAAAGTCCCGGAAAGGTTAATTTTTTCCCCATAGTTGCAAGTTCGCTCAAGACAATATTCTACTACGTTGGAAGGCGCTTTTCCCAACATACTTGAAGAAAAGAACAAATAATAATACGGACAGCTAGTTCATGTTGATACGTCCGTGTCAAGACGTTGCGTGTGGCATTACTCGCCGAATTAACCGGTACATGGCTTGATTGCATAATATTCTGATTTTGCATTACGTAAAGGTAATATATATCTGATATGAAGTAGAGCCTCCACAATGGTCACGAAGAATGTCGATTGCGCACGACAATTCGCACGCCAGAAATGTCTTCATCAATGCGTTCCCTTTGTCCATGCCGTCATGCGCGTGCGTGCAGTACGGGAACGTTTGGCGTACGGCAAAATATTTGGTCGCCCGAAGGTGAGAAAAATGGAGCTTTATGTTGTGACAATCTCAGACACATGGCATCTTCTGTTACTCTTCACGGCGGTCAGCATGATTTCAAGTACAAACCTTTGAGGTGTCATTGCATTCGGAATTCGTGGTCGCAGAAAATCTTGAAACAGCTTGTATTGGGTTTCCACTGTCAAATAACCTAAACTCGCCGATAAAACACAAGGGACGTATAGTGACAGAAGTGGCGATAAGAGGCTACAACATACAAGGTACTATATCTATGTGATCTTGGATCTGAGTCAGGATGATTATACGAGCCCACTTGGGTCAACATGAGGCACGTACCATGTAAATCGCGCGCAATGAGTGGTGGTTGGTCCATAGAATCCATTCTGAAAAAACATGTGCGTAAACTTTAAGCGTGTGGCCTCCAAAATCTGAATTTCTTCGTTTATTTCAAGATACAGGTTCCAGGGGTCCCACTTGGACCTGCAGAGGGTCACTAGGCTGTGTATTCGCCATGGCGAAAGCGTCTATAGTATTTCCTGCCCCCCCTTCCTCGGCAGCGTACTTGAAAAGGCTCGGGACATCTTCGCGAAACCGTCTGCTGCGCGTGAAATTATCTTGCCGCAACGAACCTGAAACCACCTCGAAGCGGGGAAAGTAAAAGAATTGCGCTGAAACTCATATGACGCCTGTGACCCATGATAGGAAACATCAGCGAACAACACATTAATGAAGAACATCGTCGCATCGTACACCCCAAAGAAGGAAAATTACCTCAGCGTACGCAAGTATGTGAAAATACGCACGCACATACGAGTATATGGTTAATAAGCGAAAAATGCAACCGAAGGTCAGCAAACAGACGCAAACGCAGACACGCGAAGAAAGTACCAGAGTACGTACGTTATCTTTGATTGGTTCGAAATTCGCCAAAGCTAGTTGAAAGCTAGACAGTAGACAAAGCCCCGATGTTTACCCTGACCTTTTCGAGACAAAGTCGGATACAAGGTCAATCTGGCCAATAGCAGTGCTTCTCGCGTGTGATTTGTACTTTTGTTCAAAGTTTGTAACTGAGTTTGGCCCAACCTTGGTCAGATATACCTGATTGTGGCCCAAAGGTGGTTAGGTATACCCGATATTGGCTTAAATGCAAAAGAAAACGGTATTGTGGGCGGGTTACACGGTAATTATCAAATTTCCGTTCCACCATGGAAAAACAAACAAGGTAAAATCGGCTTTGAAACGCAAATAAAAACGTGATACAGGTATTAACTCGTCATAAATAAAACGTGGCTCTTGTCCAAGTTGTTCCTTTTTTTGGTGCATTCCCGTCATTTTTATCCCCGACGAGTTGCGCCCTCGCTTCTATTTGGCCGACTTAGGGGGGGATTGAGCCACTCAAAAGCTTGTTCGGACACAAAACCACGATGGCAAAGTCTTGGAGATGAGGACCTCTGAGGCTGGGCTGAGCCCAGCAGTCACCTCATCGGTGTCGTGCGAATGCACACATCCCTGATGGGTCAACCAATCGAGCTTGTCGTGAGATAAACACGGACTCCACACACCCGTGACTTTCAGCTCACTACCACCCTCACTAAACCAAAGAGGCAGAATCGGAACCAAACACATTGCCTACCCCGTGGCCACGGCGACAGCTCTTGCCTGGATGGCCTCCCGGAGGCTCGCGAGGTAATGCGGGCCAAGAGAGATGCAGACGCACCTCGGATTGGCTGGAAATGAAGATATGGTTATCGTGGTTTTTCGGGCAAGATCTGAAGGCGTGGGGGGGGATCCTCCGGCCGACCTAGCTTACAACAATGAAGCGAAAAAAACGTGTTCGACAAATCACAGAATGCCGGCTTGATGAAGATGGTTACCGCGACAGCACACAAAGAAACATCGAGTGGGCGCGGTGCACTGGGCTTGCATGTGGTTTGATTGCCTTCGTTTCAACGTCCTTTGATCTCCCTCACTTCAACTCGACACCGAACACGATTGAGAAATTCTGGAATCAAATTCCCGCCCCGCAACCATCACACACTACACCTTTCATTTCGATCAGAGCACTTGCAAAACCCGGGGGGTTTCAGCACCATTCCCGCGTTTGGTGTTTTCGCGAATTCGCCGCCTGGAAAGAGGAAGTTCATTGGGACCCGGGTATGACATACGTTTCGTTTTCAACTTTCACATGGTTTATTTTCAATGACAGAAGGTCACATGTGAAAAACAAATGTGGGGTTGCGGGCAAATGATACAAAATAGTCCCCTTTGTTCTCCAACCTTTTTTGACACATCGTCCAAAAGGTGATGACATTTGTCTCTGAAACCAGCTTCGTAGTGATAGCGAAACCTTGGATCCAAAGAAAATGGCCATGTGCTTCTCATTGTACATCGTCGTCAACTGCTGTGCTCCCATTTTCTATCACGAGAAGGATGCAGCGCTTTCTCCCCTCGTCTTCTTGTGTTGAGTTTTGCGCCAGCATAGAAGGCGTTTGATGCAGTCGATACTGTTCAGAATACAGACCCCACAACATGGCAGTGCTCGAACCCGTGACCTCGGTCTATATTTCTAGAGGAAGACGACTACTACTACTATTGCCCCGACAACCGGAGCGACCAAAGGGATCTCGATCGGTTGCGACAGTTGGTGTTTTTCGAGAATTGGAATGTCCAGACTATCTTATATTTCACGATTTTTGTTCGATATACCTGGCAAGTCGCAAACGTCTAGCCCCGAAAAAAAAAAATAACGTATTATAAGTTTTTCAATTCGTTTTGGGAACTTTCGACGCAAGGCTGCTTGTCGTCGGGCAGCGTCGCCGCTCGAGCTGTACGGTCATACCACCACCCGTGAGCGCGAACGGCTGACCAGGGTCGTTCCCTGGGTCATTCGCAAGTGATGGCTGAACGCAGAATGCGCTATACATTTCTAGGCTCTTGTGGTCGAGTTCACAAGGTGACCGTAAGGAGGTGGACAGCCGACTGAGTTCGGTGCGGGCAATTGCTGAAACTTTATCAACTTGGGCGTCGTAGCGTGACGAGTTGCTGATGGATTTCACTCCCCATGGCTCTGACACGTGCCTACGAAGCAGACGGACGTTAGTGGGACAACCGCACGAATGGTTTCCGCGAGCGCAGCTGCCGTACTGACGGTCCTTTGTCGATTGGACGAATATTTTGTGAGCCAACCGAGGAACGTACTTGACAAGCTTCAACCCTCGCTACAGTTTCCGATGAATTAGTGAATTTCGAGGAAAAATGAAATATAGTACTCGTACGTGTCGCTAAGACCGACTCCAGTTCGGAGAATTTCTTAAGTCCTATTCAGTTGGGCGAATGGCACGAGGTTTATAGGTTGTCTACCCAATCAAAGCCATGTTAGACTCTCCCCCCCTTCGGAACCACTGGTTCTTGGCCTTCGTATGAGGCGGTACGTTCCTAGTCCGTAGTTCTCAACAATCTCTGGGGACACAAGAAGAACGCCTGATCAGGTTCTTTACATTAGAGATTTCAGTTTCTTTGATAAACGTGTTTATGTCTTGATGGTGGGCATGATATCGGAACTCACGACCAACGACCCATGTCCTACCGTCGACGGTATCTACTCTGGTCTTTATAGTCCGTTGGGCTACTGGTAAATGGTAAATGAAAAATCGCTTACCCAACCAAGGTAAGCCTTACGTATAAGAAGATGCACACGAAATTCGGAAAGTTGAAGGCCGAGGGAATTAAGACGTTGCTGTACAGGTGTGTAGCGGAGACGCTCAGAGCGAAACATGTTGCTATGCTTCGAACGGCTGACCACCAAGTCCTTTTGAAAGAATTGTTGGCTTCCAGCGCCGATTTTGTACTGACCACGCCACCCTCTCGTACGCGAAGGCCCTCAATCAAGATGACACGTTGCGAGCGCATCGAAACGACAATCCTCAAACGGCGGCTCTTCTTTGCCGGGGCCGTGGCACGGCAAAGCAAAGATCGATTATCCAGTCCGGTATTTAATGTTCGGGACGATGACTGGTGAAGATCCCGAGACCAGGGCGGACAGTTTAACACTTGGCATAGATCTATAATCGAAGACCGATGGGTCAACCGAACTTTCCCCCTTGGTGTTTGTAGTTGAGACCGTACAGTGGTCTCCTGCATTTACAATGTCGGAGACGTGATTCCGGGGGGTCCTCGAAGTCGAACGGTTCATCGTGAGGTGGCACGGTGATGAAGCACAGCTGGGTAGGCAGCACCGCGCATCCGCCGGGGGTGGTGTCCAAGGGAATGGAGGGAGAGGTGGCAAAGGGAGGAATGGAACGAAAACCGACCAAAGGAATGCGGGGAGGGGGGGGGGGGGCAGGAGGACCAGAAGGAAAACCGCGGTAGACGAAAGTAAGGAAATGGCAGAGTGGTTAGCAAGGCACCAGGCCGACTAGGAAATAGAACACGCCTGTGCTACTCGTGCCGCCAACTGATGCAGCCGGTTCGAACGTAGTCTTCGTTCGTCCTCTTGTGTCATTTTTGCGCTTGATCTTCTGTTATTTTCATTTTTTTATCTATTTTCTTTTTTTGCTTTTGATAAGCATTAAGAAACGAGCGGTGTGGCGGGGGTGGATGACGAGACTATTTGTCTCGTTTCGTATAACCTGAAGCCAGCGCGCGGGGCATAGTAGACGAACCCAGGACGGAGACGGCAGACAGGGTAGCAAGGTCCCAGGCCGACTAGTAGGGGGAACCTGGCTATACTACTCGTACCACAAACTGCTGCGGCTACATGGAGGGTGCTCTGCTGTGCTTCGGGTTGTCTATTATTTTCCCTTGGTTCTTGGTATTTACTCTGTTTTTAAGCCATGTTTTTTATATTTATATAGCATGTTTTTTTTTAAGTGTCTGCCACAAACCCTGCTGCGAGGAGGAGGGACAGATTTTTTCGCATTGTTCCTTTTCCTTTTTCTCTTTCGATTTGTTTTCAAAACTTTTGTTCACTGTTTTATTTCGTTTTCTCTTTCATAGAATATGCACGTCGTACTTGTCACATCCAGGATCATGATATTAATATGACATTGCGTTGTCTACTGCTGTGCTTACTGCATACGTATCAATGTAGTTACCCGCTGGCGTACGATTGTGACCATTGAACTTGTATCTCTCAAGGATAGAAGAATCGGCACGGACAATGGTTTTGCTGGGTGTCGACGGGTCCAAAGAGCGGTTAAATGTGAACAGCACACAAGCGATACCAACACAAGCACGAGTCGAAGATCACAACCAATCACCGGGACGTGCTTTGGGCTCCCTACTATGGTACGCTCTCGTTTGATTTTGCTCTCTCTCAACGAGTATGTCGTGCCCATCGTATCCAGTTCGCCTGTGGCGTATTTTTGTGACTTCAAAGCCTGTATCTCTTTAGGATTGAAAAATGACCACGCAACCCTGGGTGTGCTGGAGTTGTATGTCCGATGAAAAGTGTGGTGAACGAGTTGGTGCGAGGGTCATGTCCACTCTCAACCAGCTTATCCAGCCCCATAATACGTTTGGCATGGTTGAGATTTTCACTGCGGCTGATATTGATGCGGTCGAAAACGAGGTACCACCGCCTCCACGTCGCCACCGCAGATATGGATGGTGCGAGCCTGCCGAAACCTTGGCCGCATTCATAGTGGCATGGACAGCGATGGAGGATGCACGACAATTCTTGCGTGCCCACCCCCGGGATAGAACCGCGTGGACGACACTGACATCTGCGTGTGCGAACCTGCAGAAGGTGATTGCCGCAGGACTGCATGAATAGTTCGAAGCGTACCTCCCTGAAACCGAAGGGCTCCTAGCGAACCAGAGAGGCTTTTACAAGCACCTTAAGAGTACGGTAGGATTAAGCGAGGTAGGAACAGTTCATTTTGGACGAGAATGGCACGCTGTTGCGAGATAAGGTTCGAATTCGTGGCAGATGGGAGGTGTTTTATCACAAACGTTGGAACACAAAAGCCTTAAACTCGATCCCACGATCATCGACCTCTTGCCACCACGACCGCTTAAACTGTCGCTCGGAGATGAACAGTCTTTGGACGAGATGCCTGAATCACTTAAGGGGATGCCGAATTGGAAAGCTGTAGGGCCAGATGGTCTCCCAGCCGAAATTCTGAAAATTGACCACCGCGCATTCGCCGAGTGCTTTCACAACATCCTTGTCAATGTTTGGGTAACGGGAGAAGTCCCCAGCAAGGGAAATATGCGATCATCAAGGTCCTCCACAAAAAGAAGGATCGAACTGATTGCAACTATTACAGAGGGATTTCGCTTATTGACCACGTAGGCAATGTTTTAATGAAAATCGTCGCGTCCCGCCTCAGCAACTATTGCGAGACCGAGGAATTACTCCCGGAGGAACAGTGCGGCTTCCGCCCCGCACGATCAACGATAGATATGTCGTTCGTCGTGCGCGTGTTGCAAGAGCTTGGACGACAGAGGAAAACCCCCCTGTACTTGCGCTTCATCGATATGCAGAAAGCGTACGACTCTGTTAACCGAGAGCTGTTATGGGAGGTACTCACACGTTAAGCGTTCCAACCAAGATGCTGAGAATTTGCCGTCATTTCCACGATGGCATGCGGGCTCGCGTGCGTACGGGTGACGACGAGCACCCGGAATGGTTTGATGTCACGCAGGGGTTGCGGCAAGGCTGTGTGCTATCACCGTTACTGGTCAACGTATTCTTCGCTGCTGCGTTACACGCCGTACTAGTACGCTTCAGCCATGACGAATACATCGTAAGGGATTTGGTCCCTCTCCGTGTTGCTGGAGCAGTTTGAACGGAGGAGCAAGAGCTGTTGGCGTGCGTGCGAAGGGCCGTATGGTGCATGTTGTACGCCGATGACGAGGGGATTGGTCTCGAAGTCGGCCGAAGGGCTCGCGAAAATGATGGCAGTCATCGTGACTGTCTTCGAAGCAGCAGGCCACGCGATGCCGGGAAAAGAAGACAGTGACAATGCTTCTAGGAACACCAGACCAGAAAACCCTCGCACCACCGCTCGTCATCGAAGCAGCAGGCCAGAGGTACAAGCAGACGGCCCAGTTTACCCTACAGCAGTAGCCGCTGTTGCTGATATACACTACCGGGCGTTTCCTAGATGGAACACAAGTAGTTAATAGTAGTATTAGTAGTATTATACAGCAAGGTGATAATTACAATCAACCGAAAGGGCACAGTATGAGCAAGCCTGAGATTCTTTTTGGGGCGTCATCTCGAAACAACCTTGAGCAAAAAGCTATTATATAGGATTTAGTGATCAGTTCACCACTGACTAGTTTTTCTTAACCTACTTTGCTTAGCGTTCTCTAAAAAGTGAGCATTATGTTCTTCTGATTGGGCACTCTGTTAGTTACGGGCCTATGCTGTAGCAGTACCCGTCCTACCGGTACCCTCTTTTAATATTGACTACAAGTAGTGATCCCACACTGTTTTCACAAACAGCAGCAGCACAGCAGCTCTGTCCTCAAAAATAGGTGTGTGTTCTTCACACTATCAATAAAACGATGGGTGGGATGTAGTTGTAATAAAAGTTCCACACCTCAGACAACGCAACACTCGGATAACACTTATCGACGTTACGTGGGGCCTAACACAAGAACGCGGTATCGTACAAACATTGTGCTAGCACTGGAGGAGCGATCACGTTAACGCGGTAAAACAGTGTTAACTGGAAACCCACGAACGTGCACATACCTTAACGTTATGTTGCTGCTGGTCTCGTCTAGCTCTGGTACCGTAAAAATTATGATATGCCGTGATGAATCCTTGAACTGACACTGTGACACAGTGTTAGGCTTTGACAAAACACGTACGTTATAACTCTAACATGCCCAGATCGATATCCGCATATTTACTAGCTCGATAACATAATGTTACTCTCGACTCAGCGTTGGACGGAACACACAATCATAGTGTTGCCCTTAGGAGAAGTGATATTCATAACACCCTGACATAACGATATCATGTTGACCAGCACTACCATATTAACACAAAACGTTGTGTTACAGATGACACACTAACGTAACATAACGCAGTGAGCGGCCAATACTACTTAAACTACGTTATCTGGACCCCCCATCTGATTGCCTTAATCTCGGATATCGTAGCAATCAACGTACGTTAGATACGTTACAGTCTTAGCCGACCCATACTTAATATTATGTTAGGATGTCAGCTCAAATGCGGAAGCCTCTGCAACATTATGTTACGGTGTTGCGGTCAGTAAAGATCTGATGGTAACATTCCGTTACCGTGTTACTATAAAAATCAATCCGGGTCTAACAATATGTCACCCAGTTACCGTTGGGGCCGAAGTTGTTCAAACGTCTTGTTACTACGGTAACCTTTGGATCTTCCCGAGATCTATGATGTGATATCGTACCTGTGTTGGTGGTAAAGCGGTTTGTGGGAGTAGCATAATGTATCGGCGTATGCATCTGGTCGTGCAACGCGCTTCGTTTGGAGTGTGTACGTTGCCCAAAGCTGGTAGTGATGTCGACTGTATTCCAGGGTTCTTGTACACAACTCGACTTTTTCGTGGCATGCCGTGGCATTGCCACGGTACCACACATACCATGGCATCCCCCCGGCGTCCCATGGAGTGGCGTACAATACAATGGCACGCCTTGGTATGCAATGAATGGATGGTACCATGGCAACCCCCGCGGCAACCTCTACTACAGCAATCACTGGATGTTATACCTGACAAGTAGTTGAGAAAAAAAACGTCTAAGCGGATGTAACTTCTGCAATTCGTAAAATAATTCAAGCATGATCGGCTCAAAAATTATGTACTCCTCAACATTAACCGAACGCACTTGGTGTTAAAAAAATCGAACCAGGACAGTCGGAGATACGGCAAAAACATTCTGTGAAGCGAAAAATGAAGAATCCGCGGTAAATATGTTGTTTTTTTTTTGCTGTAACTCCGGCTGTAGTCGTTCGATTTTATCTAGAGGAAGTGCGTTCGGTTGCTCTTGAAGAGTACATAGTTTTTGAGCCTATCAGACCTGAACTGAAGAAGTTTGCCGCTTGGACTTTTTTTTCTCAACTACTTGTCATTTCTCATGTTGTAAGATCCAGTGTAACTACTAACATGCATCCTCCGTTTTTCAGAGACTCCGCGCCCTGGGAGCTCTATCTGTCACCCCAAAGCCGATCATACCCGACGTATGAGCACTGCAATCTCGTTTTGGGGACAAACAACTCACACCTGGTTGCTAGTAGCTTGTCCCCACAACGGGACTGTTGTACTGCACTGGTTTAGGACCAGTGTACGCTGTACCCGATGCATTCCATGCCCTCCACACTGCCGAAAGTGAGCGCCCGGTCAACTTGCTGTGCAGGCTCAAATGTCACATTGTTTTCCGATCTTGACCTAACTCTATTGTAAAGGATTGAAAGGTTGTCTCGCTGTTGGGCTGTGTTGCTTCGTTCACTCATTTTTTGGACTGTTTCAGCCGATCTAAGCCTATTTTTTTCAACATATATATGAGCCAGGCAAAACGATTTTTCCAGAGGGGGTACTGTTTTTTTTACCGTCATTTCCGCGTATTTTTTTAGAATTGACACGTGAAACATAGTGCCCCAGGATCGCGCAGCCGAGAGGAATCCAAACCGGTCTCGACAAAAACTCCATTGACAATGTAGAAGATCGAACGGAGGAAATCTGGGGTTTGTGGAGTGGTATTGAATCGTTGGCATGCTCGGATAGAGGGGATAGGCAAGAGGTGCATTAAGTTCACGACGAGTGCAGTTGGTTGAACTATGGAGACAGCCTGGGAACGGATGACACAGCCAGCAGTGAGGAAGAAGATAATCCACCGTAGTATACATTTGTCGAAAAGAAATGTGAAAATTTACCCCGAAATGACACCGAAATGTTGGGAAGAAAAAAAATGATCCGCATATAAAACAAATACTTGTACCAGGTAGAGATGACGCCCAACCCTTACGGATTTGTGGAGAAGACACATGTATTTATACAGGAGTAGATAAAGAAATGTATTTCACGTATACCCACAATGATACAACTGATGTCGGTACACCATAACATGCATGTCATATACACCACAAGGTTCCCCTTCCGGATGCAGGTGACGCGAAATCCCGGGGGCCTCGCAAGGCGAAAAGGGGGTCACAGGTAACACACGTATAGCTGTTCTTGGCGGGAACCTGCGCCATGGGTTATTGCATCGCTCGAAGGAAAAAGTAATAGCTATCAGCAGGAACTGCGTACTACTCTTTCTGTTGTAATGACCACCAGCGCGCGGTACCATGGGTTGACTACTGTTCTGTTAGTATACACCACTGCCACTACCACGCACAAGTATTGCAGGTAGAAGGGGCATGCACTCTACAAAGTAATACCTGGTACGCTACTACTTCGACTAATGATTACTAACTATACTATTATACTAAGCAATACTACCTCTGGAGCATGATATGACCAATCGCTCATACAATACAGACAACCTCATGTACTCTCCGTACGTACAGCGGGAAAACAATTTCTTACACGTCGAATTTCATCGAGATCGGGTTGTATTCGAAATGGAGGTTTGCGGCGGGGCAAACAAATAATATCCGGATATATCCCAGCACATAAATTGATGTCAGGAAGATCCACTTTCACCCCCATCCCTGACAGATGTAAAGCTCCGGTCTTTTTTCGATGCTTTCCTTGATTTAATGAACTTTTTTAACCCTACGGTGTGCTTGGCCCGACGTTCATCTTCGCGAATCGGGCAATACACCCATCAAAATGCACGGTTTCCACCCGTGCTCAGCAGATATTCCACTTCACACTGTTGGCGAACCCACATCAGGGCACCCCAAACGCCTAATAATTACAGGGGGGCATGGTAAATAGGACCTGTGGTACACTCAAAAACCTGGACGTTTCCTTAATTTTGCAGCAATGTTTAGTCCTATTTACTATGATCCCCCCTAGTAGGAATGTAGAAAGCCCGCCGCGAAAACACGTTGCGGCCCACAAACAAACCGAGAGCTCAGCATGTATTGAGAGGTGACCCCCAGCCGCTCCGAGGCATGTTGCAAAATGGAAGTCAGCTGTTTGAGGTTCGCATCATAGATATATATATATATATATATGCGGAGGAACGGATATATATATATATTGACAGGCCCAGCGAGTGCGATGTGAATGGACCGACAGACCGACGAAATAATAGGGTTCGTGTCGGCGAGTTATAGTGTTTAGATTTTTTCCATTAACAAACATTGGAAATAAATAAAACAGCAATTATTAGTAATACCTCATAAATTTGTGTGGCTTTAGAAAGTGAGCGCGGGGGGGGGGGCGGGGATGGAAGATCGAATTTCTTATCCGTCTGCACTATTTTACCACTTCCGATGACATGGACAGGGATTTTTGCCGCGGGCGAGACGCGTACTGCGGGTTGCCCGAGTACTTTGATTAATGAAGCTTCTCACATCAAGAGCTTGATACCTCACTCAAAGGTAGACATGCGTGTTGATACAACAAGCTGATAGCGCGATCCGAGGGCAAATCAACCCCGTTGGCGAAGAAAACGTTAACATCCACATACTAGATTTCAAAAAGGGTTAGGCAGGCTTTATCGAGCAATTCACAATTCGAGGCACTGTGTCAGGCATAAATGTTTTCCGGTCACACTGTGTGCTAATCCTATCCTATCAAGGCTCCTATCCAGCAGAGCTTTACCCGTGGGAAGGGAAGGAGGGGTGAAGGGAGAAGGTCACACAGGTTGAACGAAATGCGACGAACTGTAGCAGCGACAACGACAACGGCAACAAGCAAAATATACTATCCCTGCACTGACTGAAAACCCCCCGCAAATGGGTGTGTGATGCTGTGGCTGCCCCTATTCTTTGTTGCTGGTGTTGTTGTTGTGGTGGTGTTTAGTTCTCACTGCACTCCTAACACATCGTTATTCGTTCGCTTGCCATAGTTCCAAACCCAATACGCCAATCGCCAAGAACGCTGGGGTGTATAGCCGTCTCATCGGGAACAACGCTCAGGTACAGTGTGCGCTACCGTTATCGTGCTGTATTCTAATGTTTGCATGCTGACAGACGATGTTTCTGTTGGATATCCGTCTAGACGCCTGCAATCGTGACCCTTAACCAACCGTCGCCTGTTACACAAGTCTCACCACGCTCACCCGCTATGGTGCGCAGTTTGGCGTTGTCTCGAAACCGATCTTGGAATATTTGTTGCGCTCTCGTCGTTGGCACCGCAGGCAAGAGTGGTGGAAAATGTAACCAGGTAGCGGGGCAGGGGAGAAGGTGTGAGTGTGTGAACGGTGTGTAGTTTGCAAGACCATCGCAAGCTTATACTGCACAGCGGAGTATTATGATACACAGGCACGCGTGATACCAGCGGCCTCTCATCACTGCCGCGTATGAATTTTCATGAAAAATTCCATGTCGTCGTTTGTATCCGAACCGTACGAGACAACGAAAAACAACTTTCTCTGCACGCTTCCTTCTATACAACTTTCGTACGAATGCCCTAAGGTGCTCCACTGTTTTGGTATATATACGAAGACAAGACCTGCAGTGCGGTTGCTGTGTTATTTTGACTAAGTTCACACGTGTGAGCAAACATCGGAACACTCACTTGCCACAGATTTGTTTTCGAATTTTGCAAACGTAAAGCGCAAATGTATTAATTGTCTTGTGGAGTTACCGACGGCGCACGAAATACAGCACCTGATCGACATCTAATGCACAAACTTACCCACTTTCTTTCAGATCCGGTCGGCGAACTGCTGATGTTGCGGGTCAGAAGACGGTATCATACTGAAGGCCTTCAAAAAGGGGGACAACGGTATACATATTGGTACAATTTCGTCGAATTTTGAGGCCTGCTCGAAAGCATCTCCCTGTATCTCTGACGTCGTTGTATTATTCACTCACTTTTATAAGGATGGTATGATAGAAACAAGGTGCTGCACATTATCAGATGGCGAGAAGAGTCATGGTTATTCCTCTGTGTACCTCTGACGTTCAGACGGGGCTGGAAATACCTTGCAAAGCGCTCCCCTCAAACGCGGCGCCAACACCTACTCCACGCAGAACCGATGAACCATACGAATTCTTACACTGAACTAATTGCACACCGGCACCAAACAAATGCACCTTAACTCCATTATAAACGAGGCACGACACACACACTTTTTAATTTCTGACAGAGAGAATATACTATAATAATGATTCGTAGATATATGATATTAGGTACACATGCGAAACATATTAATATTAGGGGGCACCATATAGTAAGTAGGACCTACGGTACAAACAAAACCATATATATATATCCCTATTTTAACGAACAATAACGGTCCATCAAATATGATCCCCCGTAATAGCAATATACGATGTAATGCTCAAATTAATACCAGGTGTGTGAACGTTGGGGCATTACATCGATTATTTTCAGTACTAATTTTCTTATCTTGGTGCGATCTACTAACAATTTCCTTTTGGACTATTACTTTCCAGAATCACGAAAAACTGCTCAGATCGGCTTATTCTTCGTCAAAAGTTGTTTTTTCGTGTAACAACTATCATGTTACTAGTATGGGGGACCATAGTTAACAGTACCTACGGTACACACAAAAACCAATATATTTCCCTTATTTTTACTACTAATTTTTGGTCCTATTCATTTAGTATGGTCCCCCAGCAATGCCAAGTTGTACATTTGTACATCGTGGTGCGATTTTATTTCCGTTCGTACCATTAAGTGACAAAAAAAAAAAAAAAAAAAACGCTTTGGATATAGTATCATAAATGTTATTCAGGCGGTGATTATACTTTGGGTGATGATGGTAAATACTGCCGTAAAGCTGTACTCATATGTACACACTTATTTTATAATTTTTGAAATACTTTCGCTGCACCCACTTATTATAATGCATCGCAATTGATTCCTACTATTAATAGCTCTCAGACAATAATATCAGGGACCGCGTTGGTTGCAACAATAGCAGCAGTGGCACCATAGGTGCTAAATGCTCGTCTACTTGGCCGCATTATACGACACCGCTACAACAACTGTACAAAATCGGTAGTATTAAACAGTTAGGTGTGGGACTAGAATTTTTTTAGACGTAGAATTTGGAAAAAAAAAATGTCCCATGTCGTTCTCTGGGGAAAAAAATCTTTAGAAAATCAACCAATCAGTGATGGGGGGAAAGGACCCACGTCATCAACAAAAATCTATTCGTAAAGAAAAAGCTGTGCCGCTGCTGCTGCTGTGCCGCAAAAAAGTAGGAGCGTGGCCAGGTGCTGAGTGTGAAAAAAAGTTTGTGCTGCTGCTGCTGCTGCTGCTGCTGCTGCTGCGTGTTGCTGCTCGAGGTGCTGCTGCACCACACCACGCGCAGAAGCGTACACAGCGGCCAGCTTAAGTGGGTGGGCCACATCGTCTGGTAGGCCCTCCGGCACGATGGCTGACAGCAGACCAATGCATCCCGTGTCGGACACGCTCGAAGGCGGAGGTGCTGACCTCTCTGCTGCTGCTGCTGCTGCTGCTGGAGCTTCTGCTGCTAGAGAGGATACCCCCATCTTCGCCCATCGGATCGGCTGTGTGTTGCACATCTTGCACCTCGCCGTGACTGCGGGGTTGACGAACCCCTTCTTCATGGGCCCTCTCGGCAAGGGGAGTTGGCATGAGTGGGAGTCTGACCACTTGGTGGCGCTGCTTGGCTCTGTCTGGTACAAAGTCACTCTGTATCTCCTCCATCACCACGCCGTGCCGCTCCGCCTGTGACAGCCCGACGCCGTACTGATACTGAGGCGAGGCAGCACGAGACCCCGCACGGCACCCCATTCTTGCCCAGTCCATCCCACTCCCCATCCCCCCCTCGTCCATTTCGGCCATAGAACCTTCCTTTGCCTGGGCGGCTGCCAGCTTTGCGGTTTTCCGTGACACCTGGCGCATCAGTCAGAGCAGCACCAGAAAGTTAAGTACTGGTATTTTTTCATAGTCAACGCAAGTTGTTTTTTCGACCCAATTTTGTTTTCATCAAAAAGTATACTGGATACAAAGTACAAGCACACAACAACAGAGAGAGAAGTCAGCAAGCGAAGTAAAGGTATATTTTCATAGCCAAATCAAGTTGTTTTTTCGACGAAAAAAAAAAATTCTCAATTAAGTGTACTGGATATAAAGTAGAAGGACACACCAGCACAGGCAGGGACAACAAGACGTTCCACATACGAAAAAAAAATACGTTCAACCTTGCTCACCTGCTTCTTGAGGTTGACTGTCTGCGCTCTCAACTTCGCGAGCAAGGGCGCCATAATCTTCGCCTTTGTCTCAAGCCGCGACACTTTGATCCTCTCGTGGATGATGGCTTCTTGCAGCGCGTCCTCATTCCCTTTGTCGGCTTGGCCGATGCCACACGGAGTCCAGTCGCCTGCGGTCATCCCAAATTCTTCCAAGATGGTGAGGTGTTGCTGTGCCGTTGTTTTTCCTTTTTCGCGAACCTCCTCCAGCGTCTTTCCCAGCTTTACCGCGCGTGCCTCCGACGCAGCGCGCTTCACCTCTAGCTCGCGGCTAAGTTGCCGCTGTGCGTGCAGCTCGACTCGGGTCTGGGCCAAGGCTGCGTCCGACTCGTGCCTGAGGTCCTGCTCCAGGCTGAGTTTGCCCTTCTGTTCGAACAACTGATGGGAGACAGATTGCAGTGAAGACCTTGCCCCAGCGGTCTCGGCCCGTCTCTCGTCGCGCTGCTTCAAGGCCCGGTTACGGATGCCCTCGGCGGCCTCGAGACCGCCGCGCTGGATGGCAAGCGCCCGGCGTGCAGCCACGCCCGCGTCTGCGACTGTAGTCCCGGTACGCGCCAGATAAGCCTCTTGGTTCTTCTGGACAATTTTTTTTTTTTTTTCCCTTTTCGTCCGGTGCCCTCAGGTTTTTTTGAGTTTCCCATGGCTGATTGATATTTCGCGATCACTGCCAGAATGACTCAATAGGGCCAAGTTTGATCGCGAATTTCTCGTCGGCTATTTACTGGATTCAAGCACGGATTGATTTGTTGTCTCCGCCAAGTCTCGGCAAAGAGGAGGGCACGTATTGTTTTCATACTCAATTGCAGTACTTCTTCCCCATAGAGCAAGAGACGAATATAAGCATAAAACACGAGTTTTCCCGCACATTTCCGGCCAATTAGACGTAAACATCTAATGGAAAATTCTGAATGATGTGCCTTCCCCTCCGTTTACACTGGTTACACGTGTCTGTTGAATCCCAGGATCCAACTCGTCTCCTATGTCGAGCAATTTGTCATTGCGGGTCCACCAATAATGCAGTCTAAAGCCAAGTAAATATGGTGGCGGTACATTTTTCATCTTCAATCTTTTTTCGGATTTTTTGGCGGTTTTCGTCGAATAGATGCGCCATTTTTTGGGCACTTTTCGTCGTCCAGTAGTCGTGTGTACCTGGCACACAACACATTGATAGCCCGATATCTACATAAATACTTGGTATGAAAATAGAAACAATCTATAGGGTTAGGGCAGGTGGCGAGGGGCGCGCGGACGTGGCCAGCAGCGGCAAGTGGGCACGCACGAAAGGGCGGAAGCCACAGCATTAATTGGTGCAATAGCTCGCGGAGTCCAAAATTCAGTGGTAAAGTGGTAAATGATGTCGTGATTCACAGTAATATAACATATATTATGCCGGGCGAGAGTAACCAGTGTCTGAGATTGATATATTCGGGGGCGTGAAGTGCTGTATTTGTTGTGCACTTCATCACCACGCCTCACTGAGCAGATCGTGGTCCAAGTTTTCCCCTTCCCCACAGATTCGCAGATGTATTTGGTCCCCCTCCGAGACGTGCCTACGGGAGTGGCCCGAAAGAAAAATAAACGGTACGTACAGGACCATCAGATATCGTACCAGCGCATCTATGACACAAATACTACACCGTTCTGAACTATCTACGTACTACCTTTGGCTGCTGTATAATGTACATCAGAACAGAAGAAGGCCCGTTATGAACTGCACCCGCCTGCATTTTTATGAACAAAATATACTCGGAAAATAGTTTGAAACAGTAACTATTGACTGAATCGCTGTTTGTTATACACCTTTCGTGATGCTTCCGCCAAACATTGTACCAGCATAGTCTTTGTCGGTATTTTAATGAACGTCTCTGTTGTGGTGCTCCCGGCAACGATGAACCCTTCTGCCGCACGAAAACGAGGGCTACCGACAAAAAAAAAAAATCAAAGAACTCTCCACGCGTAACACACGGCGCACACCGCACACACACGCGTGGAACATGGACGAAACACAGCAGTACAGTGTAGTGGGATTTATATTCTGATAATTTGACGAAGATGCACCGAAGAAACGTCTGGAACTGTCGACCCACCCTCGCCGCCCACGAAAACCGCACTGCAGCAGCCGCAGCGGCAGCAGCATCGTTTTTTTACCCGAAATAGCACACCGGTTTCACACAAGAACACCTGGCCTGCAGATACATCCAGCTTTACGGATCGCAAAGTCCGATAAAAAAGCATCTACATATTTGTCGGGAGCCACAGCAATGCAGCGCTGAAAAACTAACGCACACTCGTGATGCCGCTAGCTGCTCTGCTGGCGGGCGGCACGCGTGTGTAGCGGTATGACCAGCAGATTGTAACACGCCGCCTACGCTGTTTGTGTCTCATTTGCTGTATGTTGCGTCTGGGTCACGTCCATGATCCAAAAAAAAAATGAAGGAAAAAAAGGAAAACACAATAGCAGTAGACATGATCTCTGCGAGGATTGAACTGTCGCCTTCAGCTCCATAATCGGCAATCGTGACCATCGAACTATATAACCAGAGATCAATATTACCTGGTAATATTTTCAGCGGTGCCTACAACACACTGTACGCACACACCTGTACAGCAGAAGAGAAGGAGGTGGTGATGACAGATGACCGACCGGAGCCTCCGGTGAAGTAACTAGACATGGCAGTACACCACGGACCGGTGACTCGCGTGGTGTGGCCCGTGCTGCTAGGCGGGTAGCGTTGTTTGTGTTCTTTGCACGTTATATGATGTCTCCAGTTAATTTCTTGGGTGTGCCTAGTATGGTAAACACAAAACGTCGGAATGCAAGGGCAGTTGTGATACTCGTACCCAGTCCAAACGGTCTTTTCATTTCCCTCCAGGGTGTGCGCGGACAAAAAAAGGCTTGCCGTGTAGAAACCACCACGACGAATCTTTTTAGTTATTCTATTCCGCCGATAAAAAGTTGATGAGCTTGACACGCGCTCCAGAGGGCACGGATCGCGCTCGGATATTTACCAATGTGTCCGACCGGGCTTGCCGTGTCGACCATTTAGCGTTTCGTTGAAAACTTTTAGCCCGAAGAGATATGTTAGCAAAGTAACACAACATAAATGGATATTTTCCTATTTCTACGGCTGACAGTCACACTCCTGCCCTTTCCATAGCTTCGATTAGGAAGACAATTCCCGAGTAGGTTTGCAATATGTGAGCTAGGATATTTATGGGTGTTTATTACTTGAAAATTGCGTAGCGCGGTTTGCACTTCGGGATCGTCGTCCGCAATTGAGAACTTTCCTGGCTAGATGCAAACGGGGAGCAGCCGCGTTTATGGCCAGTTTTGGCCCGTTTTGGCTGCGGTTTGGAGTCAGGGTTGGGGGTTAAGGTTAGGGGTTGGGTTGGGTTTTCGCCCGTGCCTTGATCCCAACAGGAACCAAAATACCTGAAAAGCCAACCAACCTCAATATCTTAGCCCACAGATTGTGATGTGACCTACAATTCCCCAGGGCAACCGCAATGGCCTCATCTAGTATCATTGGCACCTGTATGTTCTCTTTGCGTCTGTCTTGTGTTTGTTCCGAAACGCCCCTCCGAGAAACTTCGCGGTATGAACTACGAGATTCCTCTGTTTCTCGTCTTGTGTTACCGCAACAGCCGCACCTGGTGTAGTTTACCACCTGCACCCCTTGGTTTGGTATTTTCTTTGTCCCTGAACGCGTCTCTCGGAAAAAATGCTGTTTTTTTTTATACCTTGGTTTCCCTGTGCTCAATACGATGCTATGGAAGCTTTCAACCTTTTTCGAAAAAAACCTTGAGGGTCACTACGTTCGAGTCGCATGCACCAAAAAAACCTTGCCGTAATCGTAAGCTACTCAGACACAATCAACCAGTGGTGAGCATCGACGGATCCCTAAATCTTGTACACAGTCAGCAGTGCGCGTAAACATTTTTCTCGTATATGCCTGCATTTGTCCCGTCGACCCCGATGTTTAACAGCAATGTTTGACGTCAAAATTGATTCCGTATCGTCCCTCTAGCACCTAAATTAAAAAGCGGAAGTTTGTGTAACGTATGGTTTCTGCGGTACAAAAACGGAGGTCAACAGTTCTATTTTTCACGAAGAAAAACTGCGGGCGCCTCGGCCACAAGCTCAAGGTTTTGAATATTTTTTTATCCCAGGCTAGGTTTCTCAAAGTATGTTTTCTCAAGAAAACACCTAGACTACTGTTGCATGTAGTAGGTTCTGTCGAGGCCTATTGGGATGTCACCTTCTTCGTACGTACCTTGTTGCGCAATTGCGTCGCACCAGTACACTGAGTTTAACAGTTCTAAATGCGTAAAACTTCAATACAAAACGCAACTCAAAGCGGTTCTGTCTGGTTGAAGTCCTGCTGAGGGTTCAGCTTATTACGTCTACAATTTATGTTTTCAAGGTGGCTAGCGTATAATAAGCAAGCGGAAGTATCGATCCTGGGAATGTTTGTGTTTTGAATGCTGTCAACCAGCGCACCAGCCTGTACAGCACACCCTCCCCTGTATTTAAGGGCATCTTCCCGCCATTGTCAACAGATGGCCTCGCCTACCATATTCAAAAACATATATATTCTTCAATCGAACGACGTGAACGTCTTTCGAGCCACCCGTATCATTAAATATCAGACGTACTCGTCGCAGACACTCAGTATCGCCTCGTTATTCTCGCATCAAAGGAACAGCCTCGGCACCTATCACGATGCTATGTATTGAGCCTCGTCGTTTGACCTACACATACATCCACTGGCACTACAGCAAACCACGTTTCGACAGATGGGTTCGTCAAATTGTACGAATGGTTTTGAGAGAAGATCGTCACTTTCTCAAAAAACAGCTATCAAAAAAAAAAAAAAAACGCCAAGGCTCGACTACAGAAATAACAGCATGATCATTGGAGCATCAGTGAAAGCAGCTCACCGGTGCACAAACTCATCTGAGCGGTTTTGAACGTCAGGTTCAGTGGCCTCGAATTCAAAATCATGGCAATGCGCGATCCATAGGCATGCTCGATTAAGGGATGCCTGACCGTCAGAAAGGGCGTTACTGCCACGAGCCCGTTTACATTCGTCGTTGTCCATCCTCTATGGCGACAAGACCTGCACGACCCGTAATGCGCAGCCATCATTCCACTGCTCGGACTGGCGTGCGACAACACTGCCTGTCGCTGTATCGCCCACTACTCACATTGGTGGTAACACATGCTGCCGACAGAAAACAATCATCTCCTACCTATTCAACTGCGAATGGAGCCAAGGTGCGGCCGGCTATATCATTCATCTCATGCAGCATATTCCTTTCAAGTTTCGACATCTCATATTTTTGTCTACAGGCGAGAGTATCTCCAACACGCTCGACATCCAAAGCTGTTACCGAGACAGCCGAATTATTTACAATATCTTGATTCTGCGTGTATCAAGGCATGCGGCAAACGATATTCTCAACCACAAGCCTACCTTAACGTGAGTTCGCAAATGCAGAGGCTGCATGGGATGGATTGACCAACACGTACAACACTTCTATTTCCCAAGTCAGGTGAATTCAAAAGACGCAGCGCATTCAATCATTTGTGTCGGACGTACAGGAACAACGATTGATACATCAACGAACTACACTAACAGAGCGACCAATGTGTACACGTGCATGAATGGCCTGTTTCACCCCGGCTATATACTAAATAAGTTCGTCTGCGTGCACGTCCTGTTCAAGGACGACATCATTCTGGACATTGCGTTTGAAGGGCTAAGAGAGGCGGCATACCCCACACTAAGCATACCGACTTGAGTAGAACCGTCGATAGCGGTGACTCGAGCAAGTTCATCAAAAGCCAGGGACCCCAACGTGTCCTAACGCCAAATTACTTATACAAAACCCACCGGTAATATTTAACGTCACCACTTGATATCGTCTCCCGGTTGTTGAAATAGCGATCTTGATCTAGCGCATCATTTAGGCCTTAAAGTACCGGGGACCACGTATCGTCGCAAACACACCCGGACTGGGAGTGCATATTGTGTCGCGGGGAACTGCTGCAATAAAGGGCATCACTATGGTCATGGTCACACACGTGTATCTGGACCTCGGCGAGATTTCGGGTTTCAACTTGCAAACGTGGTTTCTGTTCCACGCCAGAATATGTCGACCTAACAATGGCAGCAGAACGCATCATCCGTACGAGAAACATTTTCCAACAGATCCATGTTAAAAACATTAGCCTGAAACCGTTCTGGCCGCTCAAGTGCCTACGATATTGTTTTTCAGCTACTACTGCGGGGGGCCATAGTAAAAAGGACCGAATATTGTAAGTAATTTGTTTAAAATATTTAGGCTTTTGTGTGTACCGTAGGTCCTATTAACTATGGCCCCCCGTACTATCACGGCCACCGTCGTGCACAAACGAACCCCGGCGGGCAAGGACAGCGTGTAGAACGGTGGATTTCTCGATGACATCTTAACGGCGTGCCATAAGTGCGATATCAACAAACGCACCCTGGGAACGTCACACCCGAACACCGCATCTCATCGCTGCCAGTGAACGCCTAAAGTTAGTCAGTCAGTACTGACGTTTTAGTGTCGGTGTTGGCCAAAGCGATAGCAGGTCAAACTTGAATGCCTTAAGGGCACTGATCAATGTTCCAGACGCACGTCTGCCTAATCCTTTGAGATCAAGAGCGTCACGTTTCACACCGTGTGGAACATTGGCGTTGTGATGTTGAGGGCGAAATCGTTTCACTGACCTTTCGTGGCTACTGGAAGAATTCCGGCATAGAACGGCAATACGCACCTCATCAAAAGGGACGAGCGTACCATCATGGGCATGACCAGCAGGCGTCTTAACGAACAAAACATTCCGAAACTTGTGTGATGGGAGTCAGCGGCAACAGCTGTCTTCGTCATCAAAGCTCTTACTTAGGCGGCCGTCGGTGGCGGATAACCCTTCTGGAGCATGTTCGGCAAAAAAAAACGACATTTCATACTTGGCTGTCATTGCGTGGCGAGATTTCTTCAACGTTTAAGGTTACAAAGATTATTTCGCGAGGTAGAGGCGTAGAAACAGTTTTGATCGTTGCGGCCACCGGGACAAACTTGATTTTTACATCTACGATCGCCACCGAAGTTTGGAACCCATATCCACTAAGGCCTCATTCATCGACGAGTCGACAATCGTGGCGCTAACCACGAGCTCCATACGAGAAACACACCATTAATGTTCAACTTCCATTCGGTCACAGACATCGATTTCGAAGAATGGTATCACGGCAAAACCAAGGGGGTATCATCTCTTGAATCAAGGGACGTCTGCGACACTACTGGTAGACAAGACGCAACCAATCCACCTTTCACGAAGCCGCGTTGAGAAATCGAATGAACTTCGGCAGGTGCACCGAGGATGGAACCAGCACCATCGACAGGAAAATGCGAAGTATGGGAATTATATCTACAGCGTTGGATCCCAGAATTAACAGCGTTGGATCCCAGAATTAACAGCGTTGGATCCCAGAATTAACAGCGTTGGATCCCGGAATTGCACAGAGGGAAATGGACACAACTATGGTACACTTGGGGTTCGATGTTCCTTAACGTTTGTCTCATCACAGCACCATCTAGCGCAAGACTGGCTGGGGACCTAAACCTGCCAAGGCCGCAAGGTTCGTGATGCCCGATCACGGAGGCATGCAGAACGTTTTGAGAATCGAGTCCAGTCGCAAGTAGCAGGGCGGCATCATCGAGCAACAGTAAACGAAGGCAAGCACACACTTTTGGCACTAGAGTGATGCAACATGAGTGACAGAAATCGCACACATATGCCGCAAGATAAAAGGCCTTCAACCACTGCCCGATACATGTTTGCCCCCAGAGAAAAACCACCCCTGTTGTAACAACCAGTGCTGCTGTTTCTTACATGGTGTAACATATTTATTTTTGCGTTCTGTGCGATGAACACTGTTCGGTACATGACCACACCCGGGACAGTGAAAATGGCTGGATTAAAGAGACCCCTTCCCTTTATTCATGAATCGCGAAGGAGAAACCTACCTGGTTTTTGTTACAAGAAATAGCAAATTCAACATGGTTGGATTCTTTAACGTATCTTACGCATTGGAGACCCTATGAAGCTGGACTAGGAAACATCGATCATATTCTTAACGGTTGGCGATCTCGAACATTTCTAAATCCAACTTCAGCTAATAATTTGCGCAATATACAACCGAGTGAATAAAAATCGTTTGAACTCTTGTGGAGAGTAAGGAATGTACATGTCTGGGTTCCATAACACGGTAAGGTTGAACCACCTCAGTGTCTTCCGGATCTCAATTAGCGACACAAGAGGGGAGCTCTTGACCTCGCTGCCAAATAAAACTACCAAGGCGTCGAGTTCAGACTTTCACCACTCCATGCCTGGATCAGACAGAACCGAGTCTTGACTGAGTTGGATTCTTGAAACGACAAACTGAGTGAAGTCTCGAAGCTAATACCTACAGGGAACTCTGCGCCGACGCCCGTGATCAAGGCTCGGAGTCATTCAACTAGAACCCAACTTCTTTAAGACGTCAATTGCGAGAACACTTCCTATCTCGAGAAGGTACGCATCTGGGAGCTCATCGAAATGATTGGGCGTGAAAAGTATATTGCATACGTGTTTAAGAAAAATCGCAGAAGTCCCCTTGCGTCACGGGATTAAGGTAACACCTCATCCCACCAAGCCGGGTGAATCAAGGAAAACATAGAGCCCCGACTCAGCGTGATTACAACGATCGGTTCAGAGTACAGGTCTCTACAGCACCTGTATGGTCAACCCACAACCAACTCTCAATCTCCATATTTGTGTTTGTGCAATCGATTCCACGTACAGTACGAGCAGCGGCTCACTACAGCAAACAACTAAGATCATCACCATCTGCAACAACAACAACAACCGCAGGCGCCACCAGCAACCATTTTACCACGACAACGCGATCTTCATCCACAAGAGGGGTCAGGCCTCTGACGTGAGACGTACAAACGCGTCAAAGCGACTATTTCAGTAGCCGACGGTACCTTCGCTTCGGGAGACCACCAAAACACACCGAGGTCTTTGATGTAGGGGGATATAGAGGAACGTACCTTAATTACATATCTTGCAATTTGAACTAGCCGGGGTCATACACGGAGGGAGCTCAAGCGTATTCAATGCATGCTGAGGAAGCACGGGCGCAAGAACACGTCTGAATACCGGTAAGCCTCGAACTTCGTATGATTTCTGCGTCCCTTACACCTACGCAACATCTTGGTTTCACGTGGACCAAAAGATGTTCAGGTGTACGGTACGGTGGGGATCGCGGACTCCATTTCGGACCTGTCATGCTTCCCGAGGGTTCCACGTTGGCTTGTTGAGACTACCATCAACCTCTACAGCCCCTCGTGCGTGTGTGATCCCTGTCAAGTAACCGAGTACCGGCGGGCCTCGCGAGAGAATAGTCATCGTCGGGTTGTTTCACGACGTTTGGTTGTTTCAACGCGATAATCTTCATCTTAGGACTGCTTGTTGCTGCACGATGGATTGATTACGTATATCCGAACGCGTACACTCCGAACTTGTCTGCACGTACGTGCTACATCGGTAGCTTCAATGAAACTCCATTGAGAAGCACCCGGTAACGTACAGCACACCACATACAATATATTATTCCTCTTTCCTCGTGTGGTTTTAGACTCCGTGATCATGCGAAAACCACGAGTATCGTGTGTAACATGCGTACACCCACGTAGCTGCCTTCGATACACGGACCTGAATATTTTGTTGTGTTTCTCATTTTTGCTTTCGTAATGTCACCGTCAATAAACGGGCGCGAATACGCTGATGTGTGTGCACTTTCGCGGCGTGTTGAGGTTTGGTCGTTGAGGTTCGACGTAATCTACAGTAGTTCATATGCAACCACTACGCACAAGTTCATTGCACATCTTGTTTCGGGTGCAGGCAAACCGCAACACGCGGCGAGATTGCGAGTCTAACTCTTCCATAGTTCGGTGTAGCGTATATGTCCTGTGCAGATCTATGGGGACGCTGAGAGTATTACAGGGTAGCTGCTACAGCTTGCCACCATGTGTACAACGGAATAATGGTGTAACATGGGCTGTCGACCAGTTCTGCGTACGATACAGTACACATATCCTCTGTCTGGGCGTCTTTCCATGCAGATCAGGTGCAGGTCTTGCTCGCCTGCTCGTTTCACCGCATTAGCGCCATTCAAAAAAATCACTCTTTCTCTATTAACCCTAAGATCTTCACATAGGTACGTCGGTGCTACCTTCGCACCTGTTGTTACAGAGACAGAATATCGAGCCTCATCACTATGTTTCTATACGAGCCCTTATTGCCTGAGCCTGCAGGTGGCAATCTTCGTCACCGACATCGTACTCACGAGTTATACATTTGGCTAGTCCGGCCAATGTTGTTTCCTTCCTGCACGTTCAATCAAATCGTTTAACAACAGATTCTCAACAAATGTTTTGAGCAGTAGAGGGGGGCCTACCTTCACAACCAAGAGTTTGCGGGCTAGCCCAACATATGACCAAGCTACCCAATGTTTGTTTGAACGATTCCGCACAACCGAGACGCGCCTCATATAAGTTCTGCATAATAGGGTGGGAGTCCGACGAGTCTGTGAGTTCAAACAATTCAGCACTGACCACCCCCCAAACGCAGAAAATCACAATCTAGTACAATATCCTACCCAAAGCGATGTGGTCGCCCTTCGCGGTTCTTGTACAACATATGCTGGTTTCAAAATTCGCCCCCCAAACAGGATATTTGGTTGGAACACAAATCCTTTACACATTGATGTTTAGATCGTATAGGAGAGGAGGCAAAGGCATGAATAGCGCACAGGACTGCAAAAACGGCTAGCAACGCATGAGCGACTGAGGCAAGCAAGAGCGTCGTTCTTTGAGTCTGCTACGCTTCTGTCGTCCTCACACGTGGGCTCGTCCGACGATAAACCCTGGACCTCGATCGAGCACAGCCACAACTTGACAACATTGTCGTTTTCTACACTGTCCAGTTCAGAAGCTTCATACAAGCAACACACGGCGCCCATCCACGCGGAGCAAACCGCAGTTTCGCTGTCGGATCCATCCACAGAGCTAGCCACCGCGTGTTTTAAGCTCTTCGCTGCTCGTCGCGTCTACGACGGAGCTACTGGTGCATGTCTCGTCGTTCCGACATGCCGCTTTCTCGGTTGCACGATAGGGGTTGACGAGGAATATGCGCAGGCTGGCAGCACCAATGTATTAGTAGTCATGGCGAGCAGCAGCATGCCCGATCTCAGAACGCGGAGGAAACCAGCGATCTTGCTGATATCACGCGGCGCTGGTACCGTCCGTCCAGATCCTTGGAAAGTGTGGAATCGCCAGGCACGGGGAAGGACAAGAGTCGTTATCAGTGCTGCAAACAGAACGCCGGTAAACGGAATGAAACTCTCGAAAAAAAGTTGAGGCTAAGAGATCAAGACCGTCCTTGAGGGCATCGTTCGTGTGCAAATAAAATACCTGGTACGACTGGTGCATTTTATTTAAGGGGTTCTGCCCTCATGGTTACCCCATTTTCGTTCATGCGTTCAGGCCACGCGGGCGAGTGGCTGTGTGTCTTACTTGAAACTCGATTGGAACCACAGCGGAGAGTAACAATCCCTCTCACGGAGATGCATGCAGCGAAATCTCATGCTGTAAAAGTTATGATCGCAACGCAGTCAAGTAGGTAGTCACTCGGTCGAGCGGTTCCGAGCGGCCGGAAAACATTTACCCAAAAGAGGCCCGCCTACCGCGACGCCCGGTGGTATCTACTGCGAGTCAACGTTTGAGGTCTAGTGCCAGAAGCCCACGATGCCCTCGAAGGGATCGGCTCAAGGAGAGCCCGACTCTCCAAGTGACGTTGAAACGCTGCGACGCGAGATCGAACTGGCGATGGAGAAAAGAGAGGCGTCGATGATTAACGCCATGAGGGACATGATGGCCGAGTTCATGAGGAACAACGGCCGATCGGAGTCCGGCAGCGCTGTGAGTAGCGCTGCTGTAGGGGAGAGCCCACAAGGGGCAGTACCCACTGCTGTAAGAGAGATTGCAGCAGAAGAAGAGACAAATTTGCGTGAGGGCGCCTCGCCAGATTTGGGAGCAACTGGACGCGGAGGAACTGCGTTGCCTGTCGAGGTTGGCCCACCGAGGGGTGAGCCAGACCAGCACGGGAGGACAGGAGGAAGGGGTGCATACCCCGGCGGTGAGTTGGGTGGTGGATTTGATCTGCCTCTATCGCACCATTTGGCCTTCAAACACACTCCTGCGCCATCGTTTAGTGGGCTAAAATCTGAGTTCAACCCCTGGACAAGAGACGCTCGGTATTACGCCAAAGGAGTTGGTTTCTTGTCTGCTTTCGTGTCGGATCCACCACAATCCATTCCCGTAGGGGAACTAGACACCGAAAACTCGATGCTTGTCGCTAGGGGGTTTAGCCGCGAAAGTGTGCACAGGCATACACTGGCATGGAATTTCCTGTCGACGGCCATCAAGAGCAAGAGCGATAAAAGCATTTTGCACCGGTGTACCTCGCCGAGGCAAGCGTGGGACGCTCTCCTTGCGTGGTACGGCCCTCAGACGACGGGGGCCAAATCAGACCTCTCCCGACGCCTTAACAGTTTTAAGATGGCGCCGGGGAGCAACCCGCTCGAGGAGATGGGCAGGATCGAGGATCTTGCCGCGGAAATGCGAACAGCAGGAATGTCAGTAGACGACCACATGCTGTACACCATATTTATTGACGCTCTGCCTGCCGAATACGAAGTGGAGGCTCGGAACCTGGCATCACGTGACAGCATCGGCCGTGATGACATCATCAAGGCTGTTCGAGAACGGCATCACCGACTTTCTGGAAACAGGAAGAAGGGGTCCAACGATGGCCACACAGGCCATGCTATGTACGCCGGCGGCGGCGGCGGTGGTGGTCGCCGGAAAGGCGGAGGAAATAGCAAAGAAAAAGGTGGACGACGGGGCCACGGACAAGGCGGTAGAGGCTCCAACGATGACGGTGGTGGCTCGGCCGCGGCTGCTGGTGGCAATGGTAACGACGCCAAAGCCGCCAGCGGAAGTACTCCAGTGGGCAAGTGCCATAGGTGTGGCAAGAAGGGCCATTGGAGGAGCGAGTGTACGGCGAAGCTATGCAGTCGATGCCAGGGACGCGGGCACTCTGCCGATGCCTGTCCCATGTCCACGGATCGATGCAGTCGATGCAACGGGCTGGGGCACGCTGCTGATGTCTGCCCGTCATCGAAAGAAGAAGCTGTCATGGCGGTGACGAGTAAGGATGGGGCAAGGGACGACGACCCGGAAAAAGGTACGGTCCAGGCCTCAGCTTTCAAGGCCGAAGAGACAGGCAAGTGCAGCGATGGTTCGGGGGAAGGGGAGTCTGCTTGGCAGGTAGGAGACGAGGCTTGGATATGTGATAGTGGTGCGTCTACCCACATGACGCCCTCCGCTGACTGCATGATCAATTATAGAGAATGCAACTTGACTCTCCGAATCGCTGACGGATCCACCCGAGCGATCGAAGGTTACGGTGACGTGAGTGTTGTCTTTCGGTCCGGAAACGGTCCCGTGCAAGTGCTGCTTACGAACGTTGCGCACGTGCCGGATTTCCGCTACCACTTATTTTCCCTGCCCACTCTGGTCAAAAACGGCCATACTTTCGAAGCGTGCCCCACGGGGGTTGTAATCAGGCTCAAGTCGGAGCGTTCGATCGTGTTCCCGTTGGGTGGGACTCTCTACAGCCTATACGGCTACCGGGTCGACCGCAGTTGTGGGGAAAATGCCTGTGCCGTACTCGCCCCGGGACAACTGCCCAACAAGTCTGCAATCAACATCAACGATTTCCACTGCGCTGCTGGACACTCCCACGAGGTACTACTTCGCAAGACCGCGGAGCAGCAAGGGATTGTCCTCGAGGGAAAGCTGCTGGAGTGCAAAGGGTGCTCCATGGCAAAGGGTCTCCGCAAAGGTATCAAGCAGTCCACACACACACGAGCAGATAAGAAGCTCGGGAGGGTTTTTGTGGATTTGAGTGGACCAAAGGTGGTAGAGTCTCTCGGGCGGAAGCGGTATACTCTCATCGTGCGCGACGATTTTTCACGGTATACGTGGGTGTACTTTATGCGCCACAAGTCGGACGCCGCGGAAATGTTCGAGCTGTTCCTTGCGGATTCTCGTGCAGACGGTGTCCCTTCTACGGTGGTAATCGTCCGATCTGATGGGGGTGGTGAATTCCGCGGGGGAAAGTTTGGCGACCTGTGTAGATCACGAGGGATCAAGCAGGAATTCACGACGGCCGACAGTCCCCAATACAATGGAGTAGCAGAGCGCGCCCTAGGTTTGATAGAGACGGCCGCAATGGCGGGCCGAATCCAGGCTCAAGAACTTTTTCCTGGCGCGAAACTCCCGGCCACGCCGTCGTTGTGGGCGGAAGCGTCCCACTGGGCGTGTGACGCCTTGAACCGCACAGCAACAACAGCTAACCCGCAGAGCAAGTCGCCACATGAGATGTGGCATGGTAGCCCCCCCCCGGTAGTACTACTGCCCTTCCTCAAGCCTGGCTATTGCAAGGTGAAGAGGGAAAACAAGTCACAGGCGAAAGCGCAAGAGTGCTTTTACCTCGGCCCTGCAACAAACTACCCCGGTGATTCAGTACGAGTGCTGACAAAGAACCGCACTGTGCTAATAACGCGCAATGTCACCTGGCAACGCGTGTCGCCTGCACCACCTGTACCTGCCCAGGCGAATGACTCCCTGTCTACGGAAAAGGGGGGGTCAGAGGCAGACGACGTGAGCACGTCGGATCGAGGTGGTGGGGGGGTGGTGAATGAGCTGGACAACGGTCTGGCTCACTTGAACGACCTCGACGTGACGTGGGGTTTTGACCTGGACGCGTTTATGCAGGAGCGCGCACAGCAGGCACCTGCCGCCGGCGAGGCCGGCGGCGAAACACCCGAGACGATGGGTTCGTCTCAAGGGGGCGCCGTGGACGCCTCCTCGGTCCCGACAGGGAGGGCCGAAACAGCCGAGACGATGGATTCGTCTCAAGGGGGCGCCGTGGACGCCTCCTCGGTCCCAACAGGGAGGGCCGGAAACGACCCGGGCGCAGCATCAGCCTCCGACACCGGGCAAGGGGACGGTAAGGATCCCCCCGCGGTCCTGTCGGGAAGGCCAGCACACGAGCTCAGCAGCTGGGGCCGGCTCCCCCCGACTGTACGGGGCCGGACCCGGGGTCAAAGCCAACGCCTGGAGGGTGAACCTGCTGTGCACCAGGTAAGGATGGATGAAAGGACCGCAGACGCGCTGCTTGCGGCAGTGTACGAGTCGTGGATGAAGCCTGGGAGTATGCTGGATCGTATGCCCTGGACGACGGAGGACGCAGTGGCTTTGATGGCCGGAGGACCTGCTGTGGAGAACAAAGGGGAGTTGAGCGTGTGCATGCCGAGTGGTTTCCCGGAAGACGTAGAACCGCCCCCACAGTCCGTAGCAGATGTAGAGCGTTCTCAATACAAAGTGGCGTGGCACGAGGCCATGAAAATTGAGTTGGACGGTCACAAAACGACCGGTACGTACGAAGCCGCGACACCGCCAAAAGGGCGGAAACCTGTAGGTGCGAAGTGGGTGTTTACCTACAAGACGGATAAGGATGGCTTGATAGTAAAGACAAAGGCCAGACTTGTGGCTAAGGGTTTTAGCCAGGTGCAGGATGTAGATTATTTTCAAACGTTTGCACCGACTCCCTCGTCAGCGTCAGTTAAAATTCTGGCGGCTGTTGCAAATGAACATGGTCTAAAGATTTTTCATCTAGACGTCGCACAAGCTTTTGTTCGCGCGAAACTCGACGCCGAGATATACATGAAACTGCCCGGTGGGTGTGGTGACATGTCAGGAAAGATCGTCCGCCTAAACAGATCACTGTATGGTCTAAAGCAGAGCGGACGGCAGTGGGCCGGATTATTGGTAGAGACCGTGGTAGAGTACGGAATGGAGCAGTGTAGGTCTGACCCGTGTGTGTTTCGCATGGTTGTGGACGGCAAGGTAGAACTGATCATGGCCGTTCATGTAGATGACATCGTGATCGCAGGATCGGATGAGACATGTAGAGATTTCCATGCCGCGCTAGCTATGAAATTTCCCACGAATAACCTTGGCGAACTGACTTGGTACACTGGTTGTGCTTTCAAACGCGACTGGGAACTGGGGACATTGGAGATTACGCAGAAGGCGTTCATTGAGAGCATGCTGAATCGTTTTGGTGTTAACTCATCCTCTGATATCCCCGCGACCCCCGGTGTGGAACTAGGTCCAAGAGAGGAGGGCGAACTTGGAGGAGACTGGCCGTACAGGGAGGCTGTGGGCAGCTTGATGTGGCTGTCGACCATGACGAGGCCGGACATCTCGAACGCTGTGCGTGCTGTGGCGCGCCACTCCCACAACCCAACGGAGAGGCACTAGAAGGCAGTTTTGAAGATTATGGCTTACCTCCACGGGACCAGGTTTATGGGATTGACTTTTGTACGGGGCTCGGGTTTGGATTTGACTGCGTATAGTGATGCTGATTATGCGGATAAGTCGAACGATAGGCGCTCGGTATCGGGGACGGTAATTACCCTAGGGGGTACGGCCGTCAGTGGGGCAAGTAGTACGCAGAGGTGTGTTACGTTGTCGACAGCAGAAGCAGAGTATGTCGCCCTGGGTGAAGGGGTGAAGGAAGCTTTGTTTACGGGCGCGGTGTTGTCGTTTTTCTGTCCAGAGCTAAGCGGATCATGTGTCCGGGTTTTCGAGGATATCCAGGGGGCCATAGCGTTGGCTGAAAACCCTCTTAGTTCTGCTCGGAGTAAGCATATCGACGTGCATTTTCATTTTGTCAGAGAGCTACTTCGTGCTAAGAAGATAGACATTCACTTCGTAGCTTCGGAAGAGCAGCACGCGGATATTTTGACGAAATCCCTTGCTGCGACCCCTTTTAAGTCTCATCGTAGGTTCTTGTTGAATCTGCCTTTGGAGGGTGAGTGAGGGGTATGAGCATTATTCGATGAGTACCATGTTTGAGTGATGCGAGGAAAAATTTGTCAGGTCGCCAACCCTGCGCTACTTTGAGGGGCATGGGGGAGTAGGGCACCGCTTGGCATTTTATTTTCTGGCCATGGTCATCGTTTGGAATGCGGCCGTTGTTTCAGTTGCAATGGTTTGGAGTATATGTGTTATACAGGGGGTTTGACCCGGTGGCCGGGTTTCCTCCTGCGGGACTGTCGTTGGCTGTTCTTAGGTCCTAGCAAGTCTTGAATGTCTTTTCGGTCTCGTCACTGCTGTGAAGAGCCAGGGAGGGTGTTCGTTTGGATCGTTCCAGCAGCGACGGTTACAAGTTGTAGAGGGTTGCGTATATCTTCGCAGGCGTTATTATGAATATGCCGTGTGTTCACGAGGAGAGTTTGAGCACTCCGTTCTCTGCTCCGTTCTCTGCTTCGAGCTACGAGCTAGGCTCCACTCTTTCTCCCCTCCTCTGTCCTCTAGTACAACGATTATAAAGAAACTCATCAGACCACGTGGTGGTCAGGGCGTCCAGGCTTGGACTCTACGAACACGCCATATTGTAATGTTGACTGTACCAAACAAAGTCGGGACACCGTATCGAGTTGCTCGAAGCGTCCGGCGTGCACGGTCGACGGACGCACTCAGGGTGACCACCGATACCTAAATCCTGTCGTGGAGGCTTTCATAGGGACAGCTGCGACGTTATAGGGACAGGAACATTGCCGTTGTTTAGAGACAACAGTGTGTACACTACTTGGGAAGGTAAACTAATTCCTGTTCAAAGCTCAAAAGTGACCACCGATGGTTTGCACTGACACCAACAATAGCTGTGGTAAAATGTTGGGTCAAATGGTCGGGGTACGAGCTGGGCCAGCCATGGTGCTGACAAAGCGGTACATTGGCCACGCCCAGCTCCATGCTGCTGCGTGTTTGTATTTTGGTTTTCCGACACGATATTGATCATGCACCAACCCACAAGTTGAGAAAAGCCTTTTCTTCGGTGCGAGAGAGTGAACCGATAAGAACATTAGGGCAAATTGTTTTTAACAAAGCAACCGTAACTCGTCTGGAATAAATAGGATTCGCTTTCCGTTTGTCCACGTATGCCGTGCGAAAATAAGTTAACTCTTAAGATCGAAACTCGCAAGATTGAGCGGGCAATCACAAAAAAACAGATTGGATCGTAATTATTTTTTATGATGGATGGAATTGTGTTTTAGCAAAATCTCTTCATGACCGGCAAGTATTGACATTGAGACTGACATCCTTCTTTTCGAGGGATCTTCAGCTAAATCCCTATCATTTGTTTTCTCGAATGGGAACGACGATTACACTGCCAGTTTTGTTTTTGAAGATGCGTTTTCGACTTTTTGCCCATATTGACTGGAGATCCATTCGGATTCGATATTTTTAATACACTTTATACGTTGGAACGCGCAGTGCTGTGCCCGGGTTATTGCACTCAACTTTCATGGCCTAATTCGTAGAAGTTCAGCAGTTGTGATCTTCGGGTGTTTTACTCGTTTTTTTTTTTTTTTTTCGCCTGATCTAGCCTATAGCGCAATTTCCATTTATTAAACAAGGTCCGGATACACAGACAGCGTCCGATATATACTATCCGTGAGTCGTCGCAGCTGTGTTGAAGGGCAGGGAAGCGCATATCTGGTACCGCGGCATAGTATTCCAGGCTTCTTACATGCAATAGTTCTACATCCCACCCAACTAGATACGTTAATAATAACGACGACAATATATTTTAAGCCCGACATCCAACGCAGTGGCATTTGAATTACGTAGATACATAACACTACGAGAAATAAACAGACAGTACCGGGTACTATTATGCACCCCATCTGTCAATTAACTCGAATATGTCTTCAGTCCGGTCTCAAACGTGCGAGACCCCTACGGTAGCACGGCTGGGTTGGTAGTACAAAATTATTACCACGCTGGAGACGTTTCGTAGACGCTCCCGAGTTTAGGCCATGGTAAACTACTGCGTGGGAGACATCGTCTGTTCCCGTTGTACAACGGATACAAGCAATACGTGTACCAAATGCAAACAACACACTGACGTTAGAAGATCTCCTATTCGAAACCGATTTACAGACCTGTGCGTGCCTGTCGGAGCTAAGTTAGCGAGTTCCAGGATCCGGTGAGAAGGTCGTAGCACAGCACCAAAGGCTTGACTAGATCAACCGTGTCCTGTAGCTGGAAATTAGGCGAAATGATCGTCCCGGCTCTCCTATATCGGGTTTGCAGTTGCGCATGCATCATACCGTAGTTGGGACTAAGCGGCAGACATGGTCACCATGCGTGACCATCGCTGTAACCTTTCCGAGGGTGTACACTCTGCAGCATATACGCACAGGAGGACTGAAGTAAGTCACGTGCACCGACACCGTCACTCGTGAAAAATTAAAAAAAACGGCCAACACACACAACGACATGCTTGTTACCAGGTAGCACCAACTACTGTTACCGCAGAAACGTTGCTATCTCCGATGGTGCTTTGATAGGGGGCAACGGTGCTAGTGAAATACTGGTACTATGCCACACTAAGGTCAACGTAAGGCTGTGATACACTGCCGCAAAATCATTCCTATTTACAGTTTTCAAGTCATCGACAAGAGATTGATATAAATAAAGAAACGGTCGCTATACATCGGAGCTGAGAACAGTGGGCGTCTGGTACTACGAAACGATCATTCATCTACGACAAGTTTAATTACTGTCCAGGCTCGACGTCTTGCCGTGTGTCTGACGTTGATCTAAATCTAGCCATAGGATTTAGAGTGGATTCCACCGTGTTGTGCCGAGTTTGTGACTCAATTTTCGCCATATCAATGCCCTTCTGAGACGTCACCCCCCAACATTATGGTCGTTGACTGCGACCGCCCACTGCTGTACGTCCTCAGATTTGCATTTAACAAGGTAAATATCGTCTATGAACAGCGTCCTGTGGCAAAAGACAGCGGATCAATTCCATCTCATCCGTTGACGCTCTTGCTTTTGCACCCCTTTGCGCTACGGTTGCTCTTATTCGGTGATGTTTGACCTATTTCATCCCATCCCAACAGAAACAGTATCACGGGGGTCTATAGTTGACAGGACCTATGGCATACATAAAAACCTATATGTTTAGTTATTTTTACAAACAATATTTGGTCCTATTAACTAAGGACCCCCGTAGTAGTGGCGCTCACTTTGTAAATTTCTAATGTCTGCGGGTATATGCAGACCAGAATGGGGCGTCACCCCCCCGCATCAAAAACCATCATGTGCTTCCCTTGATCCATACGTGATACAACTATTTCTATATGCTCCTTTGACGAATAATGTAAGTCGGTTATGTGTACTATCACAGCACGTCACGCATGATCTCATACGAGTAGTACGTAATTGCCCATCTTCTGGTACTGTTACGTATTCCACCCTCTCATAGTTAAGTGACTCCATCATATATGTGAAGGCACAAACAACTTGTTGCTTCCGTATGGTTCGATCCGTGCAAGCAAGGCAAGCATTTGTCCAAATTACTTTCACCTTGTTTTAACTTTCGAAATATGCAATACCACCGTCCTGATCAACAGGGCGAAGCAAAATATACTTTTTGCGCTACGATTGCAGTGTTTTTATTAATATGAACATATAGCAACAACCATTACCATTCCGAGCAATATGTGCTAGGGCGCTGGCGACAAAATAGACTAACAAACAGTTTGGAACAGGCTATATGTTGTACGGATATAACAATATTCGTGGAAGATTGAACCGGAGGAATTCTGGGGATTGTGGAGAGGCATTGCATCGTTGGCACGTTGGACAAGAGGAGATAGGCAAGAAGGTCATAGAGTTGAAGACGGGTTCAGGTGGTGGATCAGGGAAGACAGAGGCTTGGAAAGGTTGATACATAAAGGAAGCACACCATATAAGGCGGGGCTCTGTTCGTGAACGTGGACGAGCAAGGGGCTGGCACTGGATAGGAGGCCGCCGCAGAGCTGAAAGAAAAAACAACAACGAAGACATTTAGTCACCGCCGCGAGCGCGCACAAAAGAGCAGCAGTTGCTGCCGACGTGTGGGGAAAAAAAACCAACTGTTATCTGCAGCTTGACACGAAACGAAGGATCAGGCAACGTGGGGGGCGCTGATGCAATAACTACTGCTGCTGTGTACGCAGAGAATGCTTCTGTTGCAGCTGAGGCAGGTGATTTTCCGGAGGCGGGTCATACTTCTGCTGATCTTGTTGCGGCTGCCGTCGATACGGATATGGCGCTTGCGCGAGTTGATGATGAGGGAAACGTAGTGAATGCAGCTCCTGGCGAGGGTTCAAGAATATATGCAAGGTGATATTGTGGGTCAGCTGGGTGATTTCGCCGGTGAGGGTGTCGGGGTTCCGATACCTGTTCTAATCAGACCCATGCAAGTTTCCTACGCATAACTACGATCACCGAGCAGCTTGTGGTTGCTCTTCTCCAATGATTCAAGGCTTGGCCGAGCAAGTCAACGGTTTGCAAAATCAACAACTAAGAGGTGCAGTGGTGGCTCAACTGGCGCCGGGGGGGCACCCGAGGTGAACGACTAGAGGATCGACGGGACATGCAGCAGGAGGGTTTTCGATAATAATGCAAATACAACGTCGGAGGAGGTGGGAGAGCGACGCAATCATGATGTAAGCACAAGCGACAAGGGGTAATGAGGGTACAGTTTCATAGGTTTTAGCTTTTAATGCTCAGGCCGGAGGAGTTCAGTCAGGACAGGGGAGTAAATCGGCGGGGAGTAGACCAAGAGAAAATTATTGCTATGTTGATTGGGGGTGGTAAGAGCTGAAGAGCGTGTAAAATGGCTAGGTAGTACATAGATACTGAAGATCCTGTTTCAGGGTGGGGTAAAAGTCATGTTGCTGTGTTTCCTGTTGACTGTTTTCCGCAAGGCCACCGTCAATGCACTGTCTTGAACACGTCAATGTGTTTCCGCTGAGTCGGCGTGTTGATTTTAGCGGTCGAGGTTCATATTTATCATGTTGATACGTAACCATTACGGGCAAGTATAATGAATATATCTTCTGCCGGACATCGGATAAGTGCAACCCCCGGCGAGAATACGAGCTCGTACATAGTTCGGTCTAGTGTACGCCTTGTTTAGATGTAACGGAGTGTTAAGAGTATGGCAGGGCAGCTATTGTGGCTTGCCATCATATATATCAGTAAGTTATTGTTGTCGCACGGATTGTCGGCCAGTTCTGCAGCAGGTAGAGAACATGTAATCAATGTTTGTGCGTCTTGCCGTTCATATCAAATGAAGGCCTCGCCCACATGCATTATAACTCTTTTGTCCCCTCGGCTGGGTACATAGAGCGCTTTTCTGAACAGTCGCTTTCATTCTCTGTCCCGAACGATCTTCCCAGACACGCTGGTGCCACATCTATATCTCGTCTCGCAGAGACAAAGCCTCGAGAATCATCATGTTTCGACGAGGCACTAATTCTCTTTGGTCCCTGGTGGCGACCTTCGTAACAAACACCGGTCGCGCGAACTGCACATTTGACCACGCTAGCTAAAGCTAGGGTTCCTTCGTTTTTGTCACATCTATTGACAACAGATTGCCAGTAGGTATACTTGGCCTTAGAAGCGGGAAAGAGCTGAATCCTTCTGTCTGGCTACCTTCACAACCGAGACCATGCAGGCTTGCTCCGCGTATGACCAAGCTACCCAATTTTCATCGAACATTTCCACACTATCCACATCCTCCTTATTAGCGGTATGAACAAGAGGGTGGGATGCCGACAAGTCTTTAAGCTCATATAATTCAATATTGACGATCCCGGAGAGCGCTGAAAATCACGATCTAAGATGATGTCCGACCGCTGCCCAACCCAACACGATATAGTCGTGTTTCGCCCGCGCTTGTGAAACATGCTGCTGTGCGCACGTAAAGTGGCGCATAGTTGAAATTGTCCCCGTAAGCCAAGCATTTTGGTTGAAACACAAATTATGCACACGCCGTAAGGTCACACCGTCAAAGGAGAGGAAGCACAGCCGCGAAAAAACACACTGACCAAGGCGGCAAGCAGAGGATGAGAGACAGAAGAAGTGCTTTCCCTGCTTGAGCCTGACGTGCTACTTCCCTCTCCACACGTGAGCTCGTCGAACGAACAACCGCTGGCCTCCATCGAGCACAGCCATAGCTTTATAAAATTGTCGTTTTTTACGCACTCCCATTCGGAAGCTCGATCCAAGCAACATGCAGCGCTCATGAAAGCGGAGCAAAACGCAGTTGAGCTATCAAAGCCATCCACAGAGATATCCCTTGAACTCTTCGCTGCTCGTCGCTCCTACCACCAAGCAACTGGCGCACGTCTCGTCGTTCCGACAAGCCGTTCCTCCCGTCGTATATTGTTTGGTGACACCGGTTGATTAGGGAGATGCGCCGACTGGCCGCACCAGCGTAGTGGTAGTCGCGGTGAGCAACAGGGCTCCAGCCTATTACACGAGGAGCAAACCACAGACCTTCATAATGACATGCGGCGCTGGTACCGTCCGTCCAGATTTTTGGAACATTAGAATAGCGAGGCACGAGGAATATATAGAGTCGTCATTAGCGCTGCAGAGAGCACACGTGTCGATAAGTTCGACGCTTTCTAATTCTTGCGGTTGGAGGATCGAGATCGTGCTTCTGGGCAATGTTCGTGTGCAAATATAATACCGGGTATGACTGGTGATATTGTAGGGGGTAGTACGTCCATAGTACCGCCTTTCCAACACATTGAGTTTGGTCGGGCTGGCGCGTTACTGTGTGCCGTAACACAAGCGCTCTTATCGTGACGCAATCGCCAGACCTTAAGGTCGAACAAACCCACGATCGCAACGCAATAAAGTTGTGAGTCACACGGCGGAGTGGATCCGAGCCGCTGCAAAACATAGACCAAAAATATGACCCGCCTGTCGTAGCAGTAGTCGTATCTACAACGAGCCAACACCACCTGGTAATTTTGAACGCCTTTCACATTGCCAGGTTGAAATGTTGATAGGGCCAAACTCAGCCGGAAACTCTTTGATGGAGTTCTCCACAGCGTCCGACGTACACGGTGGGGAGAAAGCATATAATATGACGTCCGATACCACAACCCTGTTGCGGAAGCTTTCCTAGCAACAGCTGACCTTTCGAAGGGACAGGATCATCATGATTCTTTCCAGTGACGACGATGTCTAATCTTCTGACGAAGTTCTTACGAAGGATAAAGAGAAGATGGAGTTTAGCTCAAGTGGAAAGCAACGTTTAACACTCAACACTGTGAATTCTAGGGAGATATCGTCGGGATACGACCTGGCCCAGCCAAACTGCTGCCAAATCAATAGATTTGCCACGCCTCGCTCAATGCTTCGTACCATAATGTGGTTCTTGACACGTTGTTGATCTCGGACTAATTAATACATGGAACACAAGTCTTTTTCGTCTACCTTTTGTCGTGCGGAAGATATGAGCGGCACGAAAAATCGGAATAGTCTAAATGTCAACCGCAACTTGTCATAAACGAAAGGGTTCGCTTTCCGTTTTAATGTATTTGCCGTGCGAATACGAGGTAGTTTTTGTGATCGAAACTGGCAATAATGAGCGAGAAATCGCAACAAAACAACTTTGACTGCTACTACTTGTTTCATGTAAAGATATCGTATTTTGACAATATATCTTGATGGTGTGTAAATCGACAAATGAAACTAATATCGGTCTTCTCGGTGGGTCTTCAGTTTACTGCCCAAAGTTCTCCCACCATTGTTGCGAAAAACAAGTTTATAATGTACTGCGCTTTGAAAAAACCCCGTGTTCTTGAGCTTTCGCCCACATTCCGTCGACACCGAAGTGAACTGTGAACATGTCATAGTTCGGCATATATTTTTCTTTATGGAACGTGCAGTGTTGTGTCAGGGTTAGCACCTCTAAATTTGAAGTCGTAACTCGCAGTGCTTCGCGATTTGCGACCGTCGGGTGGTGTGTATTGATAATACTTCTTTATATACGAGGCCTTAGTTTTTACGTAACTTCCGAATATAATACACGCGAGGCCGCGTTTGGGATCTGCCGCCAGATGGTAGGGCCAGGGAGGCACCTACGCGGTATTGTTCGCTGGTCTGCTTACTTGTAAGAGCTCTACACACTTCACCCAACCACATACCTTGGCAAAAATAATGTCAGCCACGCCCGATATCCAGCATCGTTGGGCTTTGTACGATGTGGTGACGTAACCTCGAGACATGCACAGTAGCGACATGTACATCAAACATGAAACGACTTGTGCAGATCCTCACACCAAGACCCCTGTCTCAAACGGGCAACACCCATACGGCAACACCGCTAGATTGGCAGTAAACCAGAAGTAACACGTTGTGTCCGTTTAGATGCATCCGTGTTTAGACCATGGAGCTGCTCCATGGGAAACATCGTTCTGTTCGTATTGTATAAAATATAAAAAATACAACATACACCACATGGTGAAAGGAAGAAGGGTGACGATTGTAGCTCTTTCACAACAAAACAGGATCAAATACGTGCGCGTTCGGATCGGAGCAAAGTTAGGGAGTTCCTGCATCCAGCCAGATGGCCACATCATACCGCTCAAAGCTCAAAACAAACAAGGGTGTGATATAGCTGGTAGTGATGCGAAACAACAGTCTCGACGATATAAAATAAGTCGTCGGTTGCGCCTGTATCATTCCGTAATTGGTTCTAAGTGTCGGACACGATCACAATTCGTGACAATCACTTCAACATTTCGGGAGAATGCACTCTGCTAGATATATGCACGTACCGATTGAAAGAGCATGCGCCGACACCCTCACGCGTACAAGTTCTTGAATTGGCCAACACAGCCAATTACCTACGAAGTAGCACCCAGTGGCAGAAGCGTTGCTCGCCCAGACAGTCTATTGGTAGAAAGCAACGGAGTAGCACCACAGAACTGGAACCACGGTATTAGGCAACGTCAAGGTCAACGTCAGGTCAACGCAAGAGGCTGTGTTGCACACTTTCGTAACAAATCCGAATATATGTTTTTCGAAACATCGAAACGGAAATGATACGAATGACCGGGCGGTCGGTTCCTTTGCATTTGATCCGAACACAGTGGGAGTCCGGTGTTGACATAGGGCGATTTTGTTAAGAAACAATATTTTTGTGTCCCGACCCCACGTCTTGCTGTGTTTCCGACGTTGTTCTATACCTGGCAGAATTCTTAACTGGGGTATAGAGTGGTTACTATGGTTGTGCTGTGTCGGAACCCCTTTTTGTTTTTTGTCATGCCATCTAAGCTTTTTCAACCCAACATTACGGTTACCGCCCACTGTACGTCCTTAGCTGCGCGTTAAACAAACTATATTTGCTGATGTTTGACTTAATATATTCCAAAAAACATGAGAAGTAGCTCTACTTTGTTAATTTCGATTTTTATGCGGGTTTATGCCGAGCAGGGGGAGACATCACCTCGCTGCAGCGCAGGCCCTCTTGGGCTTCGCGTGGTGCGTTCTACAAATATTTGATATATTCCTCACACACAGATGAAGTCCGTTACGTGCACTAGCACGTCACATGATCTCATACGAGCATTAATAGTACGTAGTATCGTACTTTTACGTATTGCACTCAGTCATAGCTACGTGACACAGATGCAAAAACAACTCGTTCTTCTCGAATTGTGTAGTCCGGTCCGTGCAAAGCAATATGATCAATTTGTTTTCGTCTTATACTCTTCTAACTACAACTCATTAAAAGACAATCCTACCACTGTTGTGATCTACAGCGCTGGGCAAACTAATCCTGTTTCGGCTATTTGTTCGTTTCCACATACCATAAAGTCAACTAAGTTGCAGCGCTGCAAACGTTACAACCGGGTTCGCATTCACCCAAACACCACGCGAACATTATTTTCCCTTGAAGAATGGAAACAAGAGCGCGGTGGATCTGGCGAAAGAAACCAGGGATTTTCCCGGGTCATGACCCGAGCCGCAGGTTGGGACACGGGGTGAAAGGAAGATCACGGATCGGACCAGGTCGTGTAAGGGAGTGTTTAAATCACACGGGTCAGATCGGATCAAGAGTTGTCAAGTCTCACGGGTCGGGTCGAGTCGGGTCAACAATTTGTTACCTCACAGGTTGGATCGGGTCGGGTTGAGAGGTGATGAAGCGCTCAAGGGTCGGGTCATGTCATGAACCGCGAGAAACGGGTTACTCGCGGGTCGGACCCGCACGACCGGCGCGTTGTTCTCTACTAACCCGCTGGTCGGACCTGCGGATCCGGCTCGTGGGTTCGACGCTTGAAACCCTTCTGGCTCTATTACCCCTAAGGTTTTCTCTTACGAATACTAAATAATAATCCTTCGGTATTATCTATGAACAATAAAAGACTGCCAAATCCGTATACGCAAGCCGGCATCCATCCGTACCCACTACAACCAGGCCACATATCGCTACTGGGCGCAAAAATATTTAGTAAGTTGTCTTTGAAGTGTCCACCCACCGGCCGGATCCGCAGGGGTCGATCTTGCGAGTCTAGCTATATGGTCACCGGTCAGTTTGACCCGAACGACATAAAACCCGTGTTTTTCGGGTATACCTGGCCGGTCGGGTTCGGTCGGGTCGTGTCAAAAGGTTCTGAAGTATCGCGTGTCGGGTCGGGTCGGACCACGGGACTTTCAATATTTTGCGGGTCGGGTCGGATGAAGTAAATACACCACGAACTGTTCGCGGGTCTGGTGGGGTCAGCTGGCCCAACCCGATCCGACCTGACCCGTGAGGTTTGACCTGACTAGCGATAGTCCTGAAAGTAACCGTTCGCCACCCTCCACTTCAAAGTTGAGTTGTACGTCTCACTGAAGAGACAAATTCGCATGACGTATTGGATCTGCTTTTGTGCCTACTTCTCTCATCTTATTTCATTCCAGAATAAGACAAGATATGTCCACATGCTGGATGACGGCATACGTCATTCCCCCATCTAATATAATTTAAAAAAAAAACCACCCCAAAACAAACCCAAGACGTTGTTTGTGGGCTATTTACCTCGAACAGGACAAGGACGTTTGTATTTTTCGGAGATGAATATCCCCTCGACCTGTTAGTGTCGCTTCTACGGCAGTGTACAAGATTATAGCAACAGCAATTCCCATCCCGAAAAATACTGCAATCGTTCTGGAAAACCGACTGCCTTGCACACAATTCATATATTTTACGTATATCAAACTTCAAGCGCAAAATTAAACAGAGGAAATCTCGGCGTTGTCAACAGGTCGCGATTGGTTGACATGTTTGAAGAGAGGGGATGGGCAAGCGGGTGGTATAGTGGACGACGGGTGCAGTTATTTGAACTTGGAAGACAAAGGCTGGCAAAGACTGAGATTGACATAAATAAGACGGGGGGGGCATAGTACACAGGATCAAATATTGTCAGTAGAAACAGCGAAATATGTAGGTGTTTGTGGGTACCGTAGATCCTGTTTAATATGGTTCCCCGTAATAACACGGTGCCGTACTCGAGGGTGGGGACGGGAATGGGGGCTGACACTATAACTGGGCGGTCGGTGAATTGAGAGAAGAAAAAAAAAACGCAGGAACGAGTCACCACACAAGCGGAACAAAGGAACACCCGCTGCTGATGCAGCGTAGACACAAGCACATCCAGTTTGTGGTGACGTGGAACGGAATGCGGGATTTGGCGACGTGGGGGGTAGTGTAGGTGTGGCAGGTGCTGTTGCTGTTGTGGTAGCAGACGGCCGCAAGGAACTCTGATGAGAAGGCATTTGCTTCTGCGGGCGCGGAGAATGCTGCTCCTGCACCTGGTGCAGCATTATTTGATGAGGCGGAGAACACGTCTGCTCTCGTTACGGTTGCTGATACAGCTGCAACTGCGGAGGCGAAGAACGCTGCTGCTGATTTTGTTGCAGCTGCCACCGGTGCCAACATGGCGCTTGTTGGAGGGGGGGGGTGGGGGGGGATTACAGGCGAATGCAGCTATTGGCGAATGCAGCTATTGGCGAATGCAGCTATTGGCGAATGAGCCTGAGGAATTCAAGGTGAAATTTGGTGTCAGCAGAGTGATTTTGTTGGAGAGGGTAATGTCGATACCGGGCGTTGATACGTGTTGCAGCTCAGACCCAGGCAAATGTGCTCCGCACAACTGCGATGATCGAGATGCTTGCGGTTGCCCTTTGCAAAGCTTCAAGGGTGGGTTGCGCTATTGAACGCTTTGCAACATCCCAGCGTCCCCGGTGGCTTGGTAGGTGGTTCGCGAGGATTTCAAGATGAATTTTACGGGTTCGAGTCTCATCGATTGCATGCTCGTAGGGACGTTTTCTTGCATAGAATTAGTGGAAAGCGCGAGAGCGTGAGTTAGCTGTACATTCGATGAATATATGCGCGATAAAAGCTAAGGCACGTACCGGGCGGGAGAAGGGACGACACCTGTGACTACGCCTCGTCCAGAAGATCGCTGAGAGTAACACCTCCTACGAGTTTGGCTGGAAAGTAAAAGTGAATATTTGATCAAAAGAACACACCTAATAATACCAGAAGGAGTGGGCTTAACTGCCGCGGGGGTGGGAGGGCTCTCCGGTGCAGGAGTGGGAGAGCGAGGAGACATGCAGCAGAAGGGGCGTCGATAAGGGAAATCCTAGTTTTTCAGGGGAGGATGACTAGCGATGTCTATATGATCTACGATATCTAGGGCGACAAGAGAGGAAGAGGAGGACGTTTCAAAAGCGTTTGTCCCACCTCAGGGGACACAATATAGGGGGGGTGGAGAAAAAAGAACAAATAATGTGGGGATTGGTGGTGTCACGAGATGTAGGGCACGTATAACAGCTTGGTAGGTACACAGATTATGAAAGTACTGTTCAACGTATATATTAGGTTTTGTAGTAGAATTGGCTGTCTTTTTGGGGTGTGCGTGTTGTATATGATAGGTTAAGTGTGGGCAAGGTCTACATAGCACTTTGGACAACTCTCCCGGACTCAAGCGCAACGCCATGGAGTGGGTTTGACGCAGCAAAATTATCCTTTTGCAGTAGTGTCGAATCGTCGGCATGTTCGAAACGAGATCATGGGCAACAGGGTCATAGAGTTGACAACGGGTGCGGCTGGTTGAACTGAGAGGACGGAGGCTGGGAAGAGTTGGGACAGAAAAAAAGGATACCATCTACTACAGTATACGGTAGTACGAAGCTCTACTCGCCGGTGTCGACGAGCAGGGGTCTGGCACTTGATATGAGATCGGCAAGAAGGTGAAAAAGAACCCGCCCGCCCTCCTTCGAGGGAAACGCATGTCAGGTTTTTCAGTACTTGGTGGCGGTCTATATCGCGTGTGTCATTTACTCTTGGTTAAGGGTCGATAGGGTTGAGCACTTATTCACAGCAATTCCACATTCAAGAGCAACACAACAGTACCTAGTACTACAGCTGTACGTACTCTTTTTGGTCGCCTCTGTCGACTATAGTTACCGTCCGATGCTGCTGCTGCGGGGGACCATCTCACCGAGTGCATGCTCGAAGGGACTTTATCTTGCGTCAAAAATTGATAAGCGGAAAGCGCGAGAGCGTGGGTTAGCTACATTTGGTGAGAATTGACGAGCAGTGGGAACGCTGAACCCTATGCGCGACAACAAAAAAAAGAAACGTACCGGGGAGGAGAAGAGACGACACTTGCGAGGGTAAAACCTCCTACGAGTGGGCTGGAAAGTAAAAGCGATAAACAAAAAAACAAATTAAAAATCGTAAATAGGACCAAATATTGCTCGAAAAAATAGTGAAATGTAGGGCTTTGTCAGTACCCCAGATCCTATTTACTACGGTCCCCCGAACCCCACGTGGGTCAAGCTTCTGAGTTTGTTCGAAACAAACATGTCTTAAACGAAAATGACCTCTTGGAGCATCTTTTACTAGTGGCGTAGGTAAGCAGACTTCGACGAGTGTCAACTAGAAGGAAGGACCGAAGCTTTGTCGCGATTAATAACAATAGGCATGGACCTTAACAGGAAGAGAGGAGAAAAGTCTGCATTGTGACCCAGGATATCAGTTGCGGATACGAAGAAGGAGGAAAGAATGGCAAAGATAACGAATCAGACGGAAAAATAAATAAAGTAACTAAGTGTTACAGAAGAGTAAGAGTCAATCTGGTGAAATTCAATAATATATTATACCTGATACATACGTTCCAAAAGGATATCATACCTGGTACGTACCAACAGCTAAAAAAACACTACTGACGTCACAAACCAGGAGAGAGAGGGTCGTAGTACACGATCAGTATTATTTTATGATCGTACGCATGGTATCATACGAATTAATTCCGTCAATGCTGACATTTTTGCATGTTTTTCCTTGTGCGTCGGAATATACTGAAAAAAAAAGGATAACCTAAGCGGATATCTAAAATTACTCAAAAGCTACACCTCCTTTCCCGAATATGACGGCTTCCTGTGGCTGGCCTGGGTCCAACGCGGAATCCTTTATGCTCAATTAACAATACGACCTGGAAAACTGACCATTCCCGGGACCAAAATAATATAAGCTGAACCCAAGAGAGTGTGATTTCTCGCTCGCTCCCAGAACATAAAAGTCAGCCTGAGTCCGACTTCAGGTTTCTTTATTCTAACCTCAAAAGGGCCGGTACGTGCACAGTATCATGTAAAGATAGATGCCTGACACCGTTGTACGTATATGCAGAAGTATATACCATATGAAGGCTAGGGTAGATTTTGTATTGACATTTGTCCCACCCCTTTTTCCCCAATTTTTATACTCGCCCGATTTTACCCCCCCCCCTCGTAGGACTGCACCCTCGTTTTGGGGAAAATCCGGTCAACGTATTAGTAGTTCGTTGTCACAATGAGACTGCTGGCTCAACAGAGTTAGTAGTCGTAGCGCAGATCCGGGGACCACTTGGAAGGCTCTGCTTTGTCAACCCTACAACGATTCGCGCCTTTTGATTTATCGCCACATGCTCTAAGCAGTCCAACAGCATTTCAGTACCTGGTACGTGAATGCTCTAGACATGTGGACACGAAAAAACACACGAAGACGGTGCTCAACGGGCAAAGACGTGTCCGACGTCGATGGTAAGAGATACCGTGGGGAAATCTGTACGTCAACGGGCCCGTTGTGGTATCGTGATTAGTATAGTGGCTGGAAATTGATTTCGCTGTATGTGTCGGCGACCGCGACTACGAGTGGTGCGGTCTGGCATACAGTGTGATCTCTCGAACAATTTTGGGCGCTCTGGTTGTGTGTATCGACGTGGGTGTTTGTTTTCATTCGGCAAAGGTGATGACGCCGATGAAGACAACACGCCGATGCAGACGGTGACAGTGGAACGTCGTGAGAATGTTCATGACACACCAGTATATAGGAGTACTCCTGTCGCGTAAATACACTGCTACTCCTTCCTCATGCACCCTTGCGCCTCACGGCGTTACATGCGACTTGTTATTCGGCGCCACACAGATGATAGCGTCCCACTGTTTCTGTAGGCGTGTAGACAGTACGCCCTGGGGTCCTCTCGTGTGATGTATATGTTCTTCACGAATGAATGTGTGAGTTCGCCGAAGTATACATGAGTATAGCCGAGCGCCCTGGTGCCGCAGAGCGTGACCCAGCCGAGGATGAAAGTACTGGATTATGGGACCCGTCTGGGAGCACTTGCTGAAGCCCCCCTTCTTCACGAAGACTAACCACACTCGTACGGGTTCGCAGTAACAAGCAAGGCAGCCATTGGTCGTCGAATATTTTCGATTTCTGAAGTCCACCCAAACTACTCTGCCGCAGAGAGGGAAGAAAGCAACCCTACTGTTTTCAGCTGGCACAACAGCGAAACTCTTGCTTTAAACCGCAGGCAGCTATCACCAATCCAACATGTTGGCCGATCGGTCCCTGTACCCCAAAGTGGTTTTCAAGGGTTCAACAAGTGCAGAATCTTGCCCGGCGAGGGATAGTACGCCCGCAGAAAACATGAACGACCACGACAAGGCGAGGAACCGTCGAAGACAACATGCGAAAACAACCGCAAGACGTGGATGGAGTTGAATCCATTCGTTCACTCTCCTATGGCCAGACCAGACAGACACACGAGGGAACGAAAAGGGCAAATACTCAACGCATAGGTGAAGCCAGCAATCGAAAGATGGCCGAACGAGTCAACCCCTTCGTTGCTTCAATCGTAGTGAGCATTGCGCCGTACAACATTTTCTTCACACGTGCATGGCCCGACCGTCCCAAGAGAGTGAGGAAAAGCACGGCCAAGGCAATCGTGAAGGCGACAAGCAAGCATGGGCAACTGTGGTAACCGCGTTTCTGAAGTTTGTCCTCCGTGGTTTTGATTTGGTGGACTGAGGCCATAGCGTCGCTGCGTGAGTCTTCCAGCGTCTTCTTGCTCATCTTACCTGAGCTGGTCGGCCTGAAAAACGACGAGCTGAAATTTCTACAGCCATACGTCTACATATTGGCCTGTTTCTGCGCGCTTACTGTCGGAATGTTCAGGCACGAAACATGCACCGGCCACGATTTTGCACAAGGACGCCCGGAGCTTTGGAACTCGTCCACGGGTATAGCAGCACCGCATTCGTTGAACTCGGCGCTGTTCGTCTATCCTACAGCAGCTCATTCATAAAACACGTCCTCGGCCCGACACGTCGCGGCTTCTCTGGGACATGATACAGGGGTCCTGGTCGAAGATTAATAGCCATCAGCTGGCCGCACGAGCGTAGTAATAGTCGCGACCAGCAGCAGCCCTCCAGATACCAACTATCACAAGAGTCCGGTGACGGTCACAATCGCTCACGACGCTGGCTCCCATTGCTCAGATGCTGGGGACCCCAGCAGAAGCGCGAGGAGCGAGGAGGGAATACTGTCGTCGGGAGACACCGAAAGAAGCACACCTGTCCAGAAATACAATGCTTTCTAACTACTGGGGTTGAGGGATCTGATATTTGTTTTTATGGCGTTGTCCGCGTGCATTGCGTGATAATACCTGGTATTTCCGTCGTGCTGGTAACGACGAGTACCCACCTTTTCGTAGCCGTGTTGAGGCCACCCGGGCGAAGCGGCTCTGTACTATGCTCGAACGGTTTTTAGAAAGCAGTTATCGGAGGGGCGTAGTGAACGCCCCCATGGCGACGCTTATTCGCGAAACCTAAAGACACCCACGCGTTTTAATGTCATATACTAAAGCCGTCACTCGGCCGAGCCTGCTCTTCGCGGCCGAAACACCTAAAACCTCAAAGTCGCCAACCTTACAGGTTGGACAGGTCGGATACATTTTCTAGTCAATTCCAGCTTGAATGGTTTCCCGCGCCAAACGAAGTGGGTGCCCGTTTCGAGATTGCCGAAGTGTGCGATGTTCACGGCCCACGAACGCACACAAATTGGCGACCAATAAAAAGATCCTGTCCCGGAAGCAATAATAGTCACGTTATAATTCGTCAGTGATCACGACGTCTCAGCTTCTTTTCTTATGGTGTAGAATGGTTGATGTTTAGTTCGAATGAAGAATATATCGTCACCACCAACCCAAACGGCCGCTGCGACGGAATCGTGCGTGAAACCGTCGGGTAAGCGGCTTTTTAGGTTTTCGGCAGGCCCAACAGTTGCATAGTAAGCGCCCGAAATACATACACCAACGACGTCATCTGTTTGAGCTGCTAACACGTGCCAGGGCAGGGGCAGCACAGTTGTTTCAGGGCTCTACAGTTGATGAACTCTCAACCCACCCAACATCCGACCTTGAGAAAAGACACACAAGCCACGCACGATACGCAACACCAGGGGTTTTGTACTCTGTAGGTATGTAACATACAAAACTACCAGGTGCTGCGTTAATGTAGACATCTGGCCAGACAGAATGTGTAGATCTACACTTCACTAGCGCCGTCTTTGATGTGATACCCCTGAACAGTACGTGGCAGGGCCTAACTGGCAGTGAACAATCAGCTAGTACCACGCCGGACATGTTTCGTGGATGCACCGGCGTCTATAGAAGACAACCTACACCGTGGGAAATATAGTTCGCCACAGTCAGGGCCGAAATCGTCTGCGTGCAGATCAAAGCTCAGTTACCGCGTTATTCATTCCAGCGACGTTGTCGTGGCATAACCGTAAAGCCTCGACATAAGCACGCACGTGCTGTTGATTGTACTGCTGCAAAGTGACAGTCGAGGCTACCCGGACCGGTCCGTCAGGGCGCATGCACCTAGCTAGATATCTGCCCTGACCTATTGAACGCCCATGCGCGGACACCGTCAGGCGTTCCAACGTTTCGAATGGCATTCATCATAAATTATCGAAGGCGCATGCAACGACACCGTCACGCGTACAAACTAAGATAAATATCCATCACAGCCAACTTGCGCTCCAAGCTGCTCCAGAGGCGCCCCTCTCACTGTTAGCCCTTCAAAGGTACCTGGTATACAGCAGTAGCAGTAGTAGCTGCAGTAGTAGAAGCAGTAGTAGTAGAATAGAGCTACAAACACCAACGTCCACCCAGGGTTTCGTTACACCGCGATGAAAATCAATCAGCTTGTGTCACAAAATTAACAAGGTGTTGCGATCAAGCATCGGACGATCCCCATAATGTACATCAGAACACAGTGAACGCCTGGTGTTGAAAGTCGCTATTTGTGCGTCGAGACGTAATGTCTAACCTTATTCATTCAACTGTGTGATATATGGTTTGGTGCATATCCCTCTGTTGAACTTTGTTTCTTTAACCAATTATCTTGCTCTTCGTCCAAATCTGGGCCTATTAATCTCCGAACAATGGTTATTAACGTCGATAGCTGTGTGTTCAACAAAGCATCGATCGTCTAGCCTAGCGTCCCGACGTAGAAGATAGAGGATCAGTTATATATCACCACTCGCCACTTCGATGTGTACAGGTTCTAGAATAGGCCAGCATAGGCCGATGCTGCTTCTTTTTTTATTGTTCGTACTGGATATACAGCATATAGAGAGTGCACAGTTGCTGACTCTGTCTCCCATCGAGTGTTTTTCGTCATCCACAACTCCTCTTCAGGGAAGCCCCACACTAATTTTGGAGCCCTCCGCTCAACGTACGGGAACTTCTTGCTGTCACTCACGTAGTGTCCTGAAGTTTTGTGGGTCAGGTCAAAGGATGGAAATATGGATCAAACAACGCCCTCGAGAGAAAACTCGTAGTTAACCCAAACCACAATCGAAATCTTATGGGTTTGGAATAATTGAACACTTAAATAATTAGTGCACATGATATTCCAGCGATATTTGGGAGTTATTCTTTCGGGGAATATCGTATTCTTAAATGGATAACGCTACTATTATGGTACGCAAATCGTTGCAGGCGTCACCACGTAGACCTGCAGTTCCCGTGACCTGTTGTTATGTACTTCGACCCGTATTAACGATGTTTTTTTTTTTTTTTAGACAATTTTGGGCTTCTTTTTACGAGGTATAGTGCTTGTCAAGGGAGCAAGGAGCCTCAGAAAACAACTCGCTGCAACCCCCGTGAGGCATATACGCGTCGTTTCACGACAAAACTTGGTTCGCGTACTTACAGCAGGGCGAACAGAATTGTGCCAAATGGTGTTGATGGTGCACCCTTCTATAGCGAGAATCCTCGTGAAATGATGGGTGCACCCTTACCGTAGCCTTCATCTCATGGCCCAAAGGGACAGCCTGCTGCCCCCTGACCTCCGGTAATCGAGAATCATTTGTAGGTTTTGACGGGATTGGCCTCTCGGCGCACGCCTACGGGTTCTCGACAGAGCGTTGGAGGTCTGGGAGTGAAACCGTGCCGAGCGAGTGACGATAAAATTATACCTCCAACCACCGTCGTTATCATTGCCGGTGAATACCTGCAGATCTGCACTACATAACGCAATCCAACGAGACTGTTCGTCAAACAGCGCAGGTAGCTCTTACTCTTACTCTTCAATAGTGCTTACTCCATCGATATGTACATGGTATACAATATACCAGGTATATTTTTGAGGTATGTTTTCGAGAGCTCCGCTGTTAAGATGCTGAAACCATTCAACAGTTTGCGTGTTATGGCCGCTATATCTCCGTCCCACACCGCCTGACGTCTTTAGCGTTTCACTGCTGTGACCTATGGACAGGTTTCGAATATCCCTCATCAGTCATCAATATCTTTAATTGATCAAATGGTAGCTCTGTTGCAGCCACGGGTTCCCTGTCACGATTTCCTTTTCCAAAGCGAAGACGGGCAACAGACGTGTTTTCGTTCATCAAGTGTTTGCTTCGAGATACTCGTATGAGCGGGCAGCAGGCAGATTTTCCCACGTTCTGTGAACTTTTGGCGCCCTGAACAATGTTCTGCAAGGATCTGAGAACGCCTGTCGGTTGTGGTTGTCCGCATTCTGTGAATGGTTTGGATTTTTTTTAAATTTTAGACACGGTCCTTGGATGCTGTTAGTTACCCACCTTCCTAATCTGACCATAAAAGGGTTAGGGAGGAGGGGGGTTAAGTGTGGCTTCAGTCGTGTGACCGTAAAGCCTCGCATTCTTACAACGCCGGGATGGAGTATTTAACGTTTCCCTTGACCCAGCAGAGATTGCGTGCACCAAGCCCTAATTGCCGAGAGGTGTCGCAGGTGTGGTTCGATGGGGATACGTTTGTGCCAACTTCTTTATCTGACTAACGAGGATCCTCAACTGGGGCACTACCCGACGTCATGTTCGTTTATTTTTTAATATTGTTTTGTACCTCCCGCAAGGCCACATGGCTCGTCGGGTTGGCTGTACGTAGTTTCCCAAGCGTCACATCGAGCAGAGTGTCGAGACCCTCGAGTTGGGAATTAGAGAATACATCCGGCGCACACCTACCGCAGCAAGATTCCGTAGCACGTTTAGGCCCAAACACTACCTATTTTTTGAGCTACGGAACTGAAGAACTACCCAAACGCGGTTTGTTACGTTTTGACGTTTGTTTTCGACATGATCATTTGCGACTCGGGTTACGTGTTCACAACTTGTCTCTGGCTTTGTTCCCGGCTTTTTTACCGCACGGAGTCGGGAAGCCTCAGGCAGATGCAGGTGCGCTTTTACCGTGCCATGCCTAGTCTGGGCGAGTCGCGCTAAGGGTAAGGTACATCCGATCAAGAGGGGGTTGGGGAACGGGGTGCGGGGTACCTCATATCATTGATGGCCGTAGTCGTATGACGATGGACACATGTATGCCTACCATACCGGGGTAGAGTACGTTGGGTTTTCTCCGAGCAGGCCGAACAATCTTGTACCAACGACGTGATGAAGGTGTTACAGCCCACCCCTGTAATATGCCGTATTTTCATTGTTGACGGCGGGCTACGTTGGGGATGGCAGGTTCTGGCCGAACCTATGCTCGCCGACACCCAAAATTAGCCCAATATTGGCCTAATACCAGCAGTGAGTTTCAGTTGGCCATTTTGCATACTTATGTTTTGATGGTGGTATTTGGGTTGAATTTTTTAGTTGTACTCGAGGTCGAGTTTAGACCAATCCAACCCTCATATGAGGATCCTCGAATATACTAGATGCCGTAGCCGGGGTGTCAACAACCATAGCAGAGTCTATACCAGGACACGTCAGTAGCATGGGCTTTTTGGGCAGAGGTGCCGCCCGACACGATCTCAGACTGTGCCTGACGCTCCGCCAAACGGCGTTGTTGCTCAAAGAACATTTGGCTCGCTCGGGGGTTCGAGACCGCGCTGCTGCGTTGAGGTCTGTCTGCCAAACTTGAGTGTTCCGCTGTGTGCAAAACTTCGTTGCAACTACGGGACACCGGATACATCAAGAGCCGGCCCAAGGCCACTGAGGCGTCTGAAAGTCGGCCCTGCCAACATCGAGCGCTCTACCAATTTTTGAGGAGAACAAAACGTACGGGACGCCGGAGACATTGCGACCTGTCACCGGCCGCGGGTGCGTGTGTGTGTCCCAATTTCGAAAATCACCGAGGTGCGATAAGTTGTGTTGATAGAGTGTATTCCCCAAACAACGGCATAAGCAGGTGGTATCCAGTGTTCGAAATAATCAGGCGGGAAGACAGACGGCGGAACGTGCAGGCGGGCTCAAAACGCGGCTAGTGGCAAATGAGACAAGAGTGCATTTCACTACACGGGAAGGAAGCAAGTAAAATATGCCCCAACAATCACAATCCTACCAACACAGAGAAGAGCGACTATTTGCGCATTTATCGCGAGTGTCATGAATATTTTTTTACCACTCCTTTATGACCCAATCCAACAGTGCCCGTGGTATCCAGCCGACGTTGTCGCGGCGTAGTGCCGTGCTTATATCTCACACTACAATCAACCAAGTTCAATGATGGGTGCGGTTTTAAGTTACTCGATCGATCGATAGGAAATGAGAATAACATACGACAAGAATGCTACGAGGTGAACACCAGCCAATCCATTAACCCACCCACTCATAACCGTCGCATCCATGGGTTGCCGTACCACCACCCATACACCCCAATCTCAACCCAACCTATCTTAATCACGAAAAAATGCCGCTCGTAGAAAAACGAGTGAACCCCCAACCGAGTTAAACGTTGTAGGTTGTTCGCATAAAAATACAATATTGGAATTACTGCGGGCATGTTCTTCTGTATTCGCCAAGGATTGGGCATGGGCGCTGAAATGTTCCTGCCAGAACCCCACACAATGAGCTAACCTCCAATTATTATTTAACGGTACAGGTGATGTGCACATCCCCTCGTGGTAATACTGGAGAATATCTGCTGAGAGAGCTAATGCCGGTGCACTCGCACAACAACTACAACCCTCGCCATATGACTCCAAACTAAATACCATCACCGGACTCATCTCTCACTCCGAGAAGTGACATGCATCCACTAGTAGGCGTAGAAAGTAATTCAAACGTGAGACGACCTTGACCGCATCAAAAGCGGTTTCCTGATAGTGTTGAAAATATTCCAAGTTCTAGAGAGTTTATGCTCCCCTTATGCACCCAGCGTTCAAGCGAGCAGAAACGGCAGCAGTAGCGAAACCACGCTATAAAGCGCGTGGACAGTCCAGTTGTGCCCCACACTAACGGCAGTAGCGCCGTTGCCCGTACTTTCTGCGCTGTCCACGGCGTCGTTCTTGTCGTCGTTCCCGTCGTCGTTCCCGTCGTCGTTCCTGTCGTCGTTCTCGGGGTTGTTGCTGTCGTCGTCGACGCCACTGTCAATGTCACTGTCGCCGTCGCAGGTGATGATTACCTCCGAACAGCCGAACAGCTCTAAGTAGCAGGCCCAGTACTCCGCATACGCGTCGTTCGCTAGACATTCGAACTGAGAAACCTCGTCTAGGCAGCAAACGGCGCCCATGATGTCGGCACAAGTCGCAGTGGAGCTCTCGACGTCGTCGACGCCTGCCATTTTGTAGCACGACAAAATTTTGGATGAGCTCGACGAGGAGGCATCTTCCATACAGGCGAAACACGTTCCGTCGGCTCTGCAGTTTGTTACCTGGGTCGGGCATGCTTCTGCTGCATCGTCGTCGTCTGTTGGAGTGGAACTAGCGGTAACGGTAATCGTACCAGACGGGTTGAGAAGCGTGGTAATCGTCGTGGAGAACAGCAGCAGCATCCCTGGTGCCAACACGCGAATTAAGCCGGTTACCATCATGATTGATGCTGTCGTCTTCTTGAAGTCCGGAAGGCACAGGGCGCAATACCTGTGCATGCGTTAGACGAAACAGCAGCGCGAGGCACGATGTGATATCACAGCGGTGGTTTTGTTTCTGGATGTACAATCTTCGACAGTGACTGATCTTAAGACAGTACACCGATAGCTTGATGCCGTCAAAATTTGTACCCCCAACGATTATGCACATGCCTCGTAGATAAATATTTTTCTTTTGGGTTCGGCGTGACTCCAAGTCTCCGGGGCGCCATAAAATGCGAGTCGGGGTTTTGTACTGGCTTTCGTGTGAGATGGGAGTTTCGACGCTTCCTGTCTGATGTTTGGATTTGGCAAAAAAACACGTGTCGTCCAATTGGCCTTCTTGCTCAGCCACGCACGTACATTTTTTCCACCCAGATAGTCCAGACGTTCGGAGCATACAAGCCTGTACTACGGTATTTAGTACATCGCATAGAGTACATTGTTTCGAGGTGCATTGGGGTGTCGAGCATTTTGTGCAATGTTTGCGACTTGAAAACGGATTGTTGTTAACAACCTGGGGGAGTGGATTGTTTCTTGTTCATAGGGTCAAGAGGTGTTTTTTTATAAGTATCTGAGCATCGATCCCTCGTGTCGTTGCTGTCACGTTGTGTTCTTCTTGTATCTAACATGCTGCGCTTTTCCGTTGTGTATTTGGCTGCCAATGTAGACGCCATTAAAAATAATGTAACGGCTGGACAGATATATATATATATATATATTTCAGCCTGATATCAATATTTGTAAAGCCCGGGGTCTTTTCGGGCCGGCGCGACGCCAACTTTTCACATGTAGGGTGGTCGTTTGATCACGGTCCAGAACGGCTCCGGTCAGGTTCGAAAGTCCAAACACATCACGGCCGGCCGCACTGGGCCGGGCAGGGGAGGGCGTGACACCCCCGATTCCTCGCGTAGTACGGCGCACCATTGTGCTGTTGACACCGCATAACACCATTCGCGCCGGGCCAAAGCAGGTATCCTGAGAGTCGTGCGTTCTTGTTTGAGCATGACCGTCGGCGCTTGTGCGGTATCATTGACGACACGTGGGTCGTTTAGGGCTCTTATTAACGAGAAACGATTTTCAAGACATTCCGCCAATATAAATTTCGTATGATTTGATTTGCATCCTATTGATCGACAAGTGAATCACCAAGCAGGCGTTTTGATTTTTTATTTCTATAAAACGAACGAAAAACGAAGTCGACTACACGTCTTTTGGGACTTATTTTGCTCTTCGTGTTATTCAATCTTCGGAACTTGGGCGAACTCGACGTGGCATGTTCCTGAGACCAAAGCAAGTCACGCAAACTTGAGCCGTGTCGTCGATTTCTTCACAAGTGAGATCCACCGCTAACGAGAGAGAGGGCCACCAAAGCAGCCGCAGCGCGAGGTCCGACGGCCCATAGCACAGAGTAGACCATCCGCGGCGCCTCAAAAACAAACAAAGCAGTGACGAACCCAGGGTTTCAACACTCTTTGCCTCGCAAACCGCACGAGCACCGACCAGGAAACAACTTCGCTCAGACGTTCAATCGCTTTAACCCCGTCGCTGCTGCCTTCGTGAGGCCTCGCAGTTGTGTTAGCCACCCAAAGCATCCCGAGAGCGATAACCGCTTCGCCGATGCCGGAAGAAGCATTTGATCGCTGGCCGGTGCGCCCACGGGAAGACGCGGACCGTCGCATGCCTCGTTAGTTGCCCTCAGGTGTTTGTTGACCCTCGTGCGATATTTGATTTTGCAGGAAAATACCCTAAACCTCAACATGATTCAAGGGCATATCTTCTACGAAATATGATTGAATCAAAATCAAGTTCATTTTTGGTACTCGATGATCATGAAAAACGTTTATATTTTCGGAGCACTGACCCGAGAATACAAGACTCTATTCATTGATTTTCATAGAAGAACAACCTTTGCTGAAATCTACTCCAACTGGTACAGCCCAACCTCTGCCGATCTATTACTCCGTCGCTCGAGACCGTACGTCGCCCGTTCTACTCGTATTTTCGTCAGTGGCCCTGGACCGTTATTGGTGAACAATCGTCATTGCTAGCCCGTTCTAAGGCTCGGTCACTCGGCCCGTCGATTATGCCTCTGGCGAATATGTGTACGTATGTTGGAGGGTTTTCGTATTTTTTCCAGTTTTCTTCTCGTTCGAGCATTTTTCGGCGAAACGCTATACACACCGACACGACAAACACGGCGAGCGACATTGTTCGAGGTCTCGACGCGATGAGCGTACACTGCAACGCGTGGCAGGCGCACAGAGATTTTGTCTTCCGGCGGGAGTGAGTTCTAAGATTTCCCTGGCTTCAGTACGAAATACATTATGCTGTACACATGTACAATGTACCAGGTACGCACGTGCCGGTGAAGTAATGTCAGTTGATTTCGCTTACACGAGCACACAGCCCAGACATGTATCGGGTAGACAATAGACAACAGGCAGAGAGCACCACATAACAACGCTGCAGCGCACAAGCAACTGCAGGCAACGCCAGCCGTGCGTGGCAAAGCCATCTTCGCTGTACCCCTGTGGTTGGTTGCGTTTGTCAGAGGCTGCGGTTCGTATTCCACCATCCACGTACTGTCTCGTTGCCGCTTCGGTGTGTGACAGAACCACGCACACTCTGAAGAGAAACGTGAGGACCGCTTTGATTAAGTGTGAGTGACTCAGCTGTCCTTATATTTCCGACGTTTTGTGTTACTTGAGGCCGAGGTAAACTCACGAAATCTACACATCAGAGAACGTGCAAAGGAGACCAACAACGTTAGAACAAACACCGTTTACGGTAGCAGAACACGCAGCATCCGGCAACGGCACGCGTGCGTGTCGCGTGTCCGTGGTGTATCTCTGTGGCTAGTTGCTGTGTCGGAGGCTGCCGTCCGTCCCCTGTCACCATCACCCCCATCTCTTCTGCTGTGCTGGTTAGCATGGGTGTGCGGTGAAAAATAAGGCCAGGTACCAAGTAATATGGGTCTTTGATAGTACATTAAAAACGGGCAGGCTGCCCGATTTTCCGATTTCGGACGTGAAGGCGCGAGTTCGATCCTCGCAGAGATCACGACAATAGAAAACATTTTTTTTCTCAACTATTTTTTTCAACGTGCGTAATCCACACAACTACTAGTGCAAGCAACAATCAGCACATAGACAGTGCAGGGCGCGTGCTACAAAGCAGCCGGCTATAACACCATACCCGCCTGACGCTGGCCATTATAGCGGGAAGCAACATCACGCGTGCGTCCTAGTTTGTTTGTCCTCGCTGTATTGCTGTTGCTTTCTATAACGAAATACACTGTTTTATTGGATCCTGCCACGTGTAGAGCTCGGTTTCTTTGCCGTTGTATTATACATGCATCCTGCCATAGGTACAACGCTACCGCCCCTGTTGCCGCTGCTGCTGCTTCTGCTGCTGCTGCTGCTGCTGCTGCTGAAGTGCACTTTTTGTGGGCAGCGAGTGTGGTGGAGACTTCCAACCGCTTATTAAGTGCATCCTGTTCTGCTTATGTATATATTGTTCTTCTGCGGCACAGCTGTGTGCCGTGTGTCACTCGTGGAGTCTCACTGTTTTAATTTTCGTCGGCAGTTCTTGGTTTAGTGGCGACAGAGACCGTCTTCGCAGTGAGTGCCTCACCAAGTAAACGCAGTCACTAACATACTGACAACCAGGGACAATTTATGGTGGAATCATCGTAAAAATCTGTGAAAATGATTTAGTCAACACCATTAGTCCCACCCTATTTCCATGTACGTTTTGTCTCATAAAAGACAGGAGTAGTTTTTTAGATGGGACCCCCCCCGTACATACATGTGATTCCTACATCAGTACAACAGTAATATGTAGTTTTTTTTAACTTTGTAGTATTGTACCATCTGTATCGTGTTGTAATTTGTTCCCGCGCCACTCCCGTAAGCACGTCCCGGAGAGGAACTTTGCAATACACTAAAGCTGTCGCAGAAAACTCGCGCGGCGGGATATTGGAACCTGTCAACAACTTATGTGCACTGGATGATCATGGACGGTTATTTTGGTGGGCCAACCAAGTTGCGGTTTTTGTCCCCATCGGCATGACCTGTGAATAGTGCACGAATACAGGAAGATAATTTTGGCGCTAAAATAACAATACACCATACAGCATCTGTAGAAGGAGTAATTCTCTGGCGCTGAAGCACTCTTGTACCCAACAGTAGATCAAGTCACACAGTACTAAGAGTGGACAAACTGGTGTTGTAGCACTATTACGAGAGACCATAATAAACAGGACCAAATATTGTTAGTGAAAATAGGGGAATATGTAGGTTTTCGTCTGTTCGTACCGTAGGTCCTGTTCAACGAGATCCTCCATAATAAAACAGTAAAAAACAGTGGGAGCAGCAGTAGTAGCTGTAGTACCAAGAGCAGTCATGCCATTGTGCTGGAAAAAAGGGGAGACGACTGCTGTAGTACTAACATTTCGAAACTGAGCAACGGGCTGGTGATTTTCCGAGGTGCTGGTGATGTTCTACAAGGTACAAAGTAGTAGTCGGGGTAGGGCGAAAAACATATACATGGGGGAGATTATCTTTGAACAATGTAAATGTCCGAATTCCCACATGGTGCCGGCACCCCCTCCTTTCGATCCATAACAATGGTGTGCTACTTTGTGCACCGTTTGATGTGTTCGCAAGCTTTTTTTTTCTGCCTACATCGTGCACGGGGGGAGGCTCAGCCACGAGCGTGGTATCTGGTAGTTATGAATACTACTTACGGGGGACTACTGTAAATAGGATGACAATGTATCTGTAAAAATGGGTAAATATATAGGCTTTTGTGTATACCGTAGGTCCTATTTAATATGGTTCCCCGTAGTAGAGTTGTAGTGGTACCAGTATTAGGAGGAGAAGTAGTATAGTGCTACTACTACTGTAGGCAGTAGAGTTTGTACAGCTGTGCGTCGTCGCTGCAGTAGAGTAGACGTGGCTTCGTTCGGTGTATCGCACCCTCGCTTTCGTTTCGTACCAGGTACATTCGCTCGCTGGCCTGTGTTCGTGTCTGCTGTTCGAGAGGTAAATGCCTCCTATCTCGCGTACTACTACTGTAGCATGTAGATGTCGCCAGTCGATTTGTGTGTCGACATGTATGTAGTGCGTGCTGCTGTGTATCGCAGAACAAGAAACAAATAGAGGGTGCAAAAGAAATAAACATCACCCTCCATCGAGATATACCACATAGCACGATACCTAATATTCTCCGGCACACAACTTCCGTCGAAACACTGGCACATGGCCTGGAAACATGATACAGTACGTGCTGACGCATGTTCACATATTTTTCCCCTGGGAAAAAATCCGATGTGCTCACCACACGAATGCTAATCGCCACAAAAAAAACAAAAAAAAAAAACTGCTGAACTTGGGGATCATGCGACTAGGGTACAACAGCATGAAGCTGTCGTGGTGATATCAACATGCCACCACTCTTTTGGCATCATTCTACATGGCATTGCACGTATCGGTTGACGAATGCCGGTGTTCGTCATACAGAGCTGCTTTACTCTCTACGTACGCGGCTTCTATTTTCAGTTGAAGATGGTTCATTTTCGTGGAGCAGGTCTCGGGGGCCTACGTACCACAATGCACTCCTTCAACGACTGCAACGGAGAGACTTGAGGACCTTGCTGCCATGGAAAGTACATTAGTTCACTCACACGAAGCGCAAACACAACAAGCGGAACATCGGCAACAATGATGATCTTCTTGAGTTCGCTATTGAACAACAGCTGTACTGCTGTGGTACGTAATCGATTATCAATTTGAGGATTACCCTCCTCGTCGTCCCGTTCTGAAAGCAGAAGGATTCCTACGTATGTATGCTTTCAGCATTCGCCGCTATATCCGTGGTCACCGCGGTCTATTGTACTGCACAATAAATCGAGAGCAATCAGCAACAGCGCGCAAGAACTGCGTGGCAGCCGGAATGCTGGTAGACAGCTAGACGTCGTGCTTTCAAAACCCACCCTCGATCATATATATGACGAACCTTCTCTGCAGAGCGCTACCGGGTGTCTGCCACCCATGATCGGAATGTGTGTCGTCACCTGGAGGATACAAGTTTCTATAACTTGAACCCAGATTTTGAGGGTATCATGCTTGACGGACCGTGCCAACACGCGCTGAACACGTACCACAGTACAGCAGTGTTGCAACGTAACAGTACTATTAATAGTCGTGCCGTAGAAGGTATGGAATGTCTGTAGATCGAAAGCATGTGGAGCCCATGGAGAAAAGGCAGTGTTGACCAAACTTGCGAAGAGGGTGTACGGCTTTAGGAGGTTAACAGCCGAACGTACCTGCTGTATGCGGGTGGGGATTGATTTTCGTTTTCGAGGTGGTATTCACCCCGGACACCAGACTTCTACGCCACCATCACCACCCCCATCATCAACAGAAGCGAGAGCAAAAACGCCATAAACGGCCAGAAACGACCCCATTACTGTAGTACACTATTGATACGTAACCACAACAGCAACAAACGATTCGGTCTACAAAACGGTATAATTATTATGGCGCTCTACCACATCCTGTATTGACGAGGCCCATCTTTTCAACAACGGCAGCGAAATATAGGCAGGGTTCGACCAATGACTACGAGAGGAGGTACACCGTACTTCTTCAGCTGCAGTCAGACGGTACAACGACGCCTCAATGGCTTCCCGGTTGCCCTGTTGTTAATGCTGTGTGTCGTACGTGTACCATCACAGCTGCTACTCCTGAGACTGCGTCGGGAGGAGACGTCGAGACACAAGTAACTAAGTTACTGTAGAAATAGGTGCATCCTGCGTACCAGGTTGTGATGGATATGGATACTGCTGTGGCAAAGATACATACAGACGTGATACAAATGGCAGAAACGAAAGGCCACTCGCCTGAACCGGCAGATAGGTGCTCGCGTGACGAAGAGCAAACAACCTTGCCTTGCCGTCAGCCGCGCGCTTAGTTCGCTCTTCCGATCTTCCTCTCTCACTGCCGTTTCTGGTGCTGGAGCTGGTGCTGGAGCTGGTGCTGGCGCCGGCGCTGGTGCTGGTGCTGGTGCTTGTGCTGTGGCTGCTGCTGCTGCTGCTGCTGCAATCTATTGATGTACCATGGTCTTGTCACCTCAATCGATAGGAGCCCAGTGGACCACAATCATCATTATTCGCAAGAGGTACGAGAGGGACAGAGAGGAACGTGTTTGCGGAGCGTGACACGTCTTAGATATAACCGGTAGCAAATAAACATAAATCACTCCGGTTCTTTACTGCTAATAGTAAGATGTTGCCAGTTTCTGGCTATGTGTCTGCTGAAAATTCGCCCGGACTTTTTGTTGATCGCCCTTGCTGTGTACTCGGGCTTTGAGTAGAGTGCAGTAGCACCCTGCACTACAGCGCGGTACCAGATACAGTTCACTCGTAGGAGACAACAGGAAGAATTTCCAGAATAATCGAAGAAGACTCTGAGAACAAACCTCGCGCCCGGAGAGCGCCACAGCCCAGGAGCGGACCCACTTAAAGATCCCGCCCAGATTTATTTGATTGAATTTACGCTTGAACCCTCAACACACCTCGCCCCCATCGCAATGAACAGCTTCCCGTCCCTCCCGGTTCTACTTCGACGCAAAACGTGACTGCCTGAGAATCAACAGATTGTCGAGGCAGCCGCAGATACAAACAGCTGCAGCGGTAGTAGGAGAGCGAGCTCGAACGAGTGAAGGGAGGGTTCTCGACGACTAAGCTTCTTGATTTTTCGCGTTTCGACACGAGCAGAGGGGGGGGCTGAACGTTGCAGGCGAGGGTGATATATATACCTCTGGAACCTCTGCTTGTCGGACCCATATCCTACGACGCGCAGCGCTCAGACACTGTTTCGTCAACGCCACCTAAGTGATTTTGATAAAATCTGATCAGAAACGGAACCAGATACCCCGAAGCCTCCGTAAATAGCCATATATAATCACCTCAAAAAAAATTGCATAATATAAATCTGGCCTAACTTGATGAATTGCATTGGTGTTTGCTGCACGGTATCGTACTCCAAACACCAATCCGGTTAAACAGTTGTAAATCAACAGTCGAACAAAGCGGTAAACACCATTTTCCTGCGCTGACCAAGTACGACTACACAGGCTTTGACTCTAATTTCACGACAGATACGGCGCTGAACACAGCAACAGCAGCAGCAGCAGAAGCAGCAGCATCAGAACAATGGCGGTACATGATTATTTATCCACCAGTATTCAAGTATAGTATGTGCTGTTTGCACAGATTGCGCAGTTCGCTTGCAGTATCGTTCTGGTTCGTAGAGTGGACAAATTCGGGTCCGGTTGGAACCCACACCGCGCGACTCCCTGTGGCCGCTTGCGATGCAGAACCGTTTTCAAAATGAAAACAGGCTCAGATCAGCACGAATAATAGGAAATTGGGTTGAGTTATTAAGGGTGAAGAAACACAGTTCTGCGGAGGCGCCAACCCTATACCCTATACAATGGAGGCAGACTAACGCCGGAAACGGAATTAAAACCTAAGCCTGGACACCAAATCAACTTTTGGTCACACCGGGCGCCCACTTAATTACATCATCGAAGGAAAGGGTCACGCATGTTGATGGCGTCCGTGTCCTGGTCGACTGCAGTGCGGCCGTGGACCCGTGTATGTTATTTGTCTTACTTGTAGAGCTCAATCTCTACTCAGGAATCACCTTTGCTGGATAAGAGTTACAATATATTCCGGCATGATACAGAAAAAGCTGTCATCCATCTACGAGTCTCTTGTCGAGGCATTTGCACCACCCACACCCAACCAGGCGGATAGGAGGAGGGGTATTAGTGGGTGAGGGAGGCCATATCTAGGGGGGGGGGGGCAATCATCGTAGCAGTTTTGACTACTGTACCTCAGAAGTTCAACCTGTTTGTTGTTGATGCTGTTTGTTGTTGATGCTGTTGTTTCGTACTCTGCGGTCACCAGATATTGTTCCCATGGTTGCTGGTGTCCTACTACAGTCTGGTACATAGACCGCCCCGATATGAATGATAGAGACCAAATCAAGGTCCGTGACACTACAACTTGAGAGACATATCGAACAAATTTAGAGGTATACAATCAACAGCGTTTCGAAAACACGTAAGCGCCAACTCTACATTTTATATTGCCAGTGTGACACTTAAACGCGCACAGACCAGTGGTCCCAGGTTGTGCAGTGCTTAGCCTTGAAAACTACTGATGTCGGAGGTCAGAGATTGCAGCCCTGCCACAATGTGGGGATCATTCTTTGAGGTCCATCGACTGCCTACAGCGCATACCATAGGTATGCATATTTCGACGAGTGTCGACGAGAGAAAAACAGCTGAACGCTACCGCTGTCGAAATAAAGGCACGGGTAAGAGTGCGGAGGGAGGCGAGCGGCCTGCCATGTTACGCCGGGTGCTAGGCATGACTGTAATACAAAGGAGAGAGGGCCAAAAGGAGGGAGATAGCAAACGGAAGGAAGGAAGAAAAAAAACGAAAGGGTGAAACTCAACGAATGGCGTAAACGCTACACACTCTGCCCGACAAATAGAACAAGAAGACGTGCCAGGCGGGCTGGAGGAGGGAGGGGGAGGCGGCGGGGGGGGTGCACTCATTACCATGCATGTCCATATTTGGATGACTATAGACTCTCGCATCCGACAATGTCGGGACGGCGCACATCGGGTTTTCACCGACCAGGCAGACATTGCTTGCACGAAGTGCGAAGGGAAGTGAGGTGTTGGGCGAGTCGCCTGAAGGATGAGCTGCATCCTACTATGAATCGGTTTAGAGGGGGATTTTCTTGCAGATGGATGACGACAGCAAAAGGGGGGGGGGGGGGGGGGGGGGGGGGGGGGGGGGGGGGGGGGGGAGGGGTCCATGGTTCGTAAACGTCTTCTGCGTTGATCTGGAACGTGGAGGAAGTTGATTTTTTCTGCGAAAAATTATAAAACGGTATCTGGTGGTCTCGTGGAAGCACGACCAAAACACAAGACCACACCACACGTCGTAAAGAACGGCACTATTGTGAAAAACGAACATTGTCCTGTGGGGTTTCGGTCCTTGCCTTTGACTTGTTATGCCAAGAAGAACGACTTCTGGGCAAGCTATTACGGGGGGTCCATAGTTGATGGGACCAAATTTTGTTAGTAAAAGTAATATATAGGTTTTTATGTACACCATAAGTCCTGTTAACTATCGACCCCCGTAATAAATGTTTCTTGGTATTGATTTAGTATACACCCCCTCTTCATGGAGCTTCGCGCTCAGTTCAAACAATGTGTGCCTGGTCGGTTTGTAGCTGACGTCCTACATCCTAGCATTTTTGGGATGCGAGGATCTATGGTCATACGACTATATTGCCTCGCATAAGATCGAGTACACCCCCCCTCCCCCCTCCCCCCCCCCCGGCCCCGTGTTTCTGTCTCCGAAATGGATGATGGGGTACGAAATTTACCATGCACGTGCGCTGGTTTGTGCTCCCGTTGTGATTCTACCCGACAAGTTGTTTAGAGTCGCCGTAAGGCGCACCTTCAATCGCACCCCTCGAAGATTATCTTCATATTTTAAACCTCACAGTTATCGCGTTGTTTACAGCAGCAGTACTATATCAGCTACAATAGCTTCATAAATATATTAATTTGTTACCGAGCACGGCATAACGTAAGCATTAGGCCTCACGGGCCATCTTCCGATGAACGTATTTTGTTTAGCTAGACCCCCCCAAAAGAAGTTTTTCTTAGGAAACGTATAGATCCCTTCTTGGACTTCAGCCCATTTTGGGGACAAACTACTTGGAATTTTGAGTATTTTCGCCCAAAACGGCATTGCAGTCCAAAAGGGGGGAAGGGCCACCTTCCGTCAAAAGCGAAAAAAAAAATGTACTCTCGTCTCTGTGCACATGGATTTTCGGGTTTTCTACAGCAGCAATACTATTTCTGGTACTGAAAACGACACATCACGGCACCTTACTGAATACAATCACCGGACCCACGCGTTGGGTCGTGAGGTGTTCACAATATCACCGGTCAGGTCGGGTCGGGTCGAGTGAGATAATTTTCCAATCGTCACAGGTCGACCGGGCTCGACCCGTGACGTTTTCAGATCTCGCTGGACGGGTGAGGTCGGGGGAAAGGAACTGATTGTTCTAGTCTCACGGGTCATATCAGGTCTGGTCACGCGATGATGACAATCTCACTGGTCAGGTCAGGTCATCACCCCCCGAGAAATGGGCCACCAGCGGGCGGGTCGGGCCAGCATGGCCTGCGACCTGTTCTCTGCTGACCTCTAGATTGGGCCCGTACATCCAGCTTGCAGAAGCGACAATTAGAAACGTCTAGGTTTCTTGCCCAAAGATTTATATCGGAAAGATACTAAAAACTGCTCATTTGGCATCATGTCTCTCTATGACATTGAAACACCGTCAAACAGAAATACACACCTCCAAATCTATCCGTACCCACTCGCACAGTCAGACCCAATCTCGCTGCGGGGTATAGAAATGATGGATGTTAATGTGTTAAGTATCGCCCTACGGGCCGGGTCACCGGGTAGAACCCGCCTGTCGTCCTAAAACGCCTCGCGAGTTGAAGTGACCCAACCCCCGATATTACCCGTAAATCACGTGTCGATCGTAATCTGGTAGATCAGGTCGGGTCGACCGACTCGACCCAACCAGACCTGACCCGTGAGGTTAGACCTAGCCCGCGAACAGGTTTGAAACGTTTATCCTGACTAACCTCCTGTTCAGTATCTACACTCTACTATCGCAGCGTCGAATGCTGAGGGCAGTCGAAGTAGAGGGCCCGCTAGGTCCGATTTCTAGTGCTCCACCTTGTCCACGAAAAACTGGGGGAACAAAGCAATACCAACAAGCCGAAATTCCTTCCGCTATGAATTGGCTTGTGGGTAGCAGATGTATTGGGAGTTACGTTTCAGTGAGAGACTTCGTTCGTGGAGCAAAATATGAGGCAGATCAATCAGATGCCTGTCACGACAACCCATGTCTATGACGTACTCCCTCTTGAAAGGGAGTCTATTACGGAGGTCCATAGTTAATAGGACCTATGGTATACATAAAAACCTATATATTTACCTATTTTTACTAACAATATTTGGTCCTGTTAACTATGGACCCCCGTAATAGCTAGTAAGGAGTCATAAAAGGTCCAAGTAACGACACGGGGGTCATTAAAAACAATTACTGTACTCGTAGTGCTCTAGAATATTGCGCCCGAAGGAGCCTCTCAAACTAGTCGCACTCGCACTGCACGGTACACATTGGTTCAGTGGTAGTATACGTACCGTATCTCATGATACTCGTTTCATTTCTGACTATTTCGATCAGGGCATGCGACGTGCGAAAACGTCTGTATGTGAGCGCGAATTCTCTCGGGGTGCGGATCTGTGACACTGCGTATTTGCTATATTGTACTCAAGACATGCTTGCAGTTTCTTGCGATCTTGACATCCAACTGCACAGCGTTGCGTGTAGAAACTCTATAAGCTGAAGGGCGAAGCTCATCGGAGGAATCTACGACACCACTGCCGGGGGTGTGGATGCGGCGTACGGCTGAGAGCATGCTCGTGTTATTTGTTTCAAATATTTCTTACACTCTCGTCGTTTTCAGCAGATGATCGCATGACACTGACCTGCTTCACGTTTAATAAAGGTCCCGTCATGAGGGAAACTCTGCACTCTACGAAGACATGCTCCAAGCGATTCGTAAACTCATTCTTCACGAGCAGGTATCGACTTATGTATTAACCCTCGAGAATCCTGCGCAAAGAGTGTGCAAGACTGACGGTCGCACGGTTGCAGCCCAAAGCTAACAGACGGATGAATGCAACAAATTGGCGCTCGCGAGTAGGTTGGGGACTGCATCAACCACGCGGCTAGCCTTACTTGAAAAATTGACGGTGCGAGTAAGTAACGGGGAGGCATTGACACTTTCGTGTGAGACCTAGTTTATGTCACTCAAACAGCCACTGCTATAGTATTCCTGCCTAAACAGCTTTACGATACCGATTTATCGGAAGACCATTGATGATCACCGATGAACTTCGACCTCGCGGTTAGACTCCGCGAGTCGAATCGTGTTGATTCGGCTCGTGTCTGGTCGTGTCCGAATCGCAAGTCGCGACTGGACACGACCCGACCCGACCCCAAACGATCCCAAACGACACAACCCGAACCAACACTGCCTGACTCGACCCATCACATTAAGAATTCCACATCATGTACGGAGCATACTTCGTGTCACGTTACATTGGCGCATAAGAACATTTGTTCTCCATAGCGGGGTCTCGTCCGCAAGGTCTAACACGCGAGATGACGCTTCCATCAAGAGCTACCTCGATATTGTACGGCACGGCGTTCCCATCCATGGCTGCAGCGGGGACGGCAATATTAGGAGTTGGACTGCATGATTCGTTCGGAAATATATCTTAAAGCTCGAAGGGTACCGACGACATAGCGAACGACCTAGGTCCTCGTGCGCCAAGCGTTCGGGGAAAGCGCCAATCCACCGCCGACCACATCTTCGGCACCAACCTATGGATCAGAAGAACATATCTCGCGGTTCCAGGTGGCCCGACTCGAGACCCAACCCATACATCATGAGTCACACACATATGATTTTCGCTCTGTAGTGTCGTCTGTGTATGTCGCGTTATTTTCAAGGACCTTGAACAAACTACGGGCACTTTTCTACGGGCAATATGCAGCACACTTGCGGCCACACCAGCCCCACCAAAACAACAGCCGGAAGGTCGACAGCAACTTGGGCTTGAAAGCCGCCATATCTTTGTGGCAGCAACGTCGATGTATCGTGTGGTAGTGAGTGCGGTCCTAGCCAGATGATCTAACCGTGATAAAGCCATTCCCTGGTATGCCAACCACACACACCATCGAAGCGCTTAGTCCATAGGAATCCCGGTCTTAACTTTGTCCAACGTTCAACACGACCAAGAATTCGTATTTTTCCGCGTCTCTCTTCCAAACACTGTACATGTGCATATCGGTAGGAGTACAGTACACAGCTAAACAATGTTCATATTATCATGTCTTTTCTAGGGGTATTTGTTGGCGTGTATGGTATTATCAACTGTGCTATATCTTGGCGAAAGGACCATTCCATGGTCTCCTTTCGTGTCTCCTGCCACTGCTGTACGGGCGCAGGTTTGATTGAGCGCCCGGACCTGTTTGGGTAGAGGCGTCGTCACGATGGCGGCCGGTGTCGTCCGTGTATTGGTACCGGGGTTGCTGTTCTCCTTCGTCACGACCACAATTACCCTGCTTGTGGAGCGGGCAAGTGCAAGAACCGCTACCGCTAGCACCACCACAACGGACGGGGACATCACTGCTCTAACTGGCACTCGGATGTCGGAAACCGTAGATGTGTGCCCAACCGAAATTTCCGACTGTGCAGCTGGTGTGCAGCTGATGAAACGTGCTTTAGCTGCTCTCGAGAATCGACGAGCAGGACGACAAACTTCAGATCGTGCTTCGAAGAGGCACACCTCGACGACGTCGAGAGCTCTATGGCTACCTGCGCTTACCACACGGCCAATTTCTGTTGCATCGAAGATGCTTCGGAGTTCGAAAGCATCGAAAACGATGCGTTCATGGCATACTGGTGGCGCTTCCTGCATATTGTAGACTGCCCTGTCCAAGAAATCACGTGCGCCGGGAATACTGACGCCGACAGTGCCGTCGCCGCCGACGACGACGCCGAAGATGGCGAGGTCGACGTGGACAGCACTGAACGCTCAAGCAACAACGCTGCTTCTACTGCTTCGACCGCCAACGCCGGGCCCGCTTCCACTGCTGCTCTCGTCGCCTTTTCCGGCGCATTTTTATTCATTCTTCCGCTTCTGAACACTCGATATCACGGGTGAAGCAAAGGGAAAGTATTCGCGTGTCCAATATTTCGTTTGGTTGTCAGAGAGCTGTATTCGATGCTCGACAGCGCAGACGGCACAATCAAACTGTTTACAGCTATGCTGGCCAAAGGAAGCCACACTTTGATGCCACCGTCATTACATGTTTGTGCGCGTGAATGATTTTAGAGTCTTCTGTAGGCCTGTTAATGTAGCGTTTTATTGCATAATACATCCCTTGCCACTGCTGGCTTTGCCGGAAGGGGTAGACGGGTACCCCAGAAACCGCAAGCAATGGTGAAAGTAATATATTCGTTGTAGTCAACGTGACGGGCGCGCTCCGGAAGTGGCATCCGTTGACTGCGCTTTCTCGGTGTTGCTGCCGACCTTGTGGATCTTAAAAAGTGGGACGTACACATTAGAGCTAAACACTCCGCAACGTTAGATAGGCAGTTGATGTTTTAGCAGCCGGCGACGACGCTGAATGCGAACAAGATGAAAGCGACCGTCTTAGTACCCTCCCAAACGCCGGGAATAGCTCGATTATCACCCATTGTTTATGTTAGATGCTGCGTATACTGTGAGTTCAGGGTGGTTGAAGAGGCAGTAAAAGCTATTATCTCCAGAAACTGGTGTAGAAGCATGGGTTTGCGATAATCATGTCTGTAACGGAGATGAAGTTTCGGTTACGGGTCTTACCAAGCAACACGCCAAGTTTTACTTTTGACTAATTTGAGGTATGGGTGGTCCATGTAACCATTTTTTTATTTCGTAAGTGTCCGAGTTGGTTGGTTTGCTTTCAGCTACATCTTGTAGGTCATTGGGTCAGATAGGTGGGAGTTCACGGCGCAAACACCGCGTTTGTTCGTGATAAACAAATACTGTTCCAGATGTTAGGCGTTGAGGGTAGAACAGTGCATTCGTTGTGTGTGGTAGTAAAAGAGATCCTACGATGATCTTTCGAAGTGGTACACACAGGGGGTGGAAGTAGTTGCGTTGGATGATGCATACGACCTTTCGCCAGCTGTACGCACTACTTCGGTTTCAGGAAGGAAAAAAGTCTCGGACGGACGTACCCATGCTTCCGGGTACGTTTCCGTCGCCTGGACGTGCAGACAGGGTCATCCTGTCCACCAGGATTCCCCTTCCTTTTTATTGCGAGAATTGTTGAGCAGTTATCCGGGCTGAAACCTGCATAAGGTGTAGGAAGCGTAGAGCTAGCTCTAACGAAATGCGATTGATATTGTTTCCATGACGTTGTTTTTCAAATGCGGGGTTGAATTGATGCACCGATATTTCGCTGTTTCTGCGGACAACAGCGTGTTCACTCGTGCACTTCAACTACAGTTTTTCCCCTTGTCACTAGTTTGCTGCGGGGGATGGGATCACGAAACCAACACGTCACAACGTCTTCCAGTGTAGCTTCAAGAGTCTGCCATTCATCCAGTTCAAGGGTTTCGTTTTGTTGTTGTGGCTGACGTGAGAATAAAAGTTCTCCAGAGGTAATTTTTTCTTATTCAGGGTGAAGTTAATGGCTGTCCGTCGTCGCACGTCTCGGATAAGACTGGACCCAAATCATTCGCAGCGTAAGTCCATCGTGAGAACCTTGTGTCTCGCGAGATATTCTCATACCGGTACTTTCCTAGCGAGGCGTCACGTCCCTAGTCGGGGCAATACATTTTTTAGGTACTTGGTGGGGCAACAAGGTGCCTCTGGGCGTAACACAATATGTAGGTATTTGGTGGGCCCGCACTTTATTCAGCCTCGTGGAGGGCTCAGAGGCATGAAATACGACGACAATACTACGGAACCGGCCACTGCAAAGCAGTCGCACGGACTCAACATCATCGCACAATGTCGGCAAGAACTTACCCTGCTCGTAGTCGATCGTTGATTGCTATCGTTACTTCGGAGTCCCGGAAGGGATTGGTGGCACCGCGTAGCCCTCCTCCCCAACCGCTCATCTATCGAACTGGTGGGAATAGTTGGGCCTGGACATTCGGACGGAGATATATGGGGCGTCAACTGACAACATCAATTTATTGGCCGGCTAGAGTCGCTGTGTGCTTGATCAACAAATGTTAGGCGGATAATTTCGATACACGCATGTATATATTTTAGATGCGGGCGGTGTCTCGCCTGAAATTCGAGAATGTACTTTAGGTGTTTCGCCCAATGTGACGTTTATTTGTCAATTTTCCTACTATTCTCAACTGCCTGGGCACTTCCAACGAATGCGCACACTCATGAATCAATTTTGCCATTAAACGACAAACTAGTTAAAGTCTTCGCTAATGTGTAGTTCGAGCAGGTTTCTCCACATACAGGTTTATTGTCTGGGGCATAAGGAGGCATACGTGTGCGATTGAAACCGAGAAACTGTCGGGCTCGGTCGGCTTTATACGTCCCATCGGTTTGTTCTTCATCCACTTTATGGTGTCTTCAATTTGAGACAAAAGCAGAAGCCGATAAAACGTCGGCAGCTAGGCAGGCGCGAAAACTATCGGTTTCAGGCTCTCACCCCTACTTCCCTATCAGCTCGGGGGTTGCAAAGTGCTAGCGCCGCGTCTATCTGTGATATATTGCGCAAGCCGTGTTGGAGCGCTGCTCTTAGAATACCCCGCCGATCAACAAACGGGAATCTGTTCTCGTCCACGACAAAAAACGGCAATGCAGTGTTTGTTTGAAACGTGTTTACCGCTAAACCTCGAACCATAATGTCTCGTAAGGCGTTTTTATTGTTCGCAAGAAAGGGAACTACCAAGACGAATATCACGGAAGGGGTCTTCCCATGTCCTATGATGAAACGGTGAACCTCGAGTCCCGGAACACCATTTTGGAAGCGCTTGATCGCGCAGCTGTCCCGGCCAGCATTCTACGCGCTACAATTCCAAAGCAAACATGTATCACCGTATCATACGTAATCGGTAATTGATCAAACGGGGAGCTCGCTAATCGTCCACTAAGGTCGTTTCCTATGCGGTTCGATTTTTGAGCTTCAGATTTTGACCCGATCGCATTTTCAGGCGTGAACTTGGCAAATCGAAACAGTCGTCCTATGCGGAAAAGTCAGATTTTGTATGTTTGCTGAGAATATAACAAACGCCAAGACGCCTTGCTTTTGTGGTGGTCTGGTGCCGCGAACAGACGTCCTGGGTGCGCTGCCCTGCGCGTAGGAATCAAGCGTCCGAGCCCAGGCTGTTTGCCTCTTGTCTGGTGGCGAAGAGACGTGGCGCGTGCGCTACAGTCAAGCTGTCTTGGTATTTTATGTTTCACTATGTGTCTATTAATAGCTGCTGCTGTACAGCAGTGTAGTCTACGAGGACGTATCCACGGAGAGGTGTGCACCGAATGCGCTTGTCTTGGACTCTAAGCCCGAGCCAGCGCTAACCGACGCAGTCTGGCCACGGAGGGAGCGCCGCCCGCCGACCGCGCGTCGGGCGCGAAAAAACGTCGCTATATAGCTGCGTCACAATCCAACTCGTCGATCGTTCTGCTGCTGATTGCTGTCGTGGAAAACGTCTTGAATTTAGACAGTATGCAATTTTTTTATTTGACCCAAGTCGTCTCATTTTGGCATGCAGGGTCGTTCATTTTTTACATCAAACATTATAAATCTGGAGCTCGAAATCGAACTGCACAAGAAACGGCGTATACCTTGGCACCCAAGACATTGCAACGTCTACCGTGAGAAGAGTCTCAGCCGTTTAGCTCGTGGGGAGGTTTTGACACTGACGTGCTTGGTGGTTAGTGCGATACCCCCGATTACTGCTGGTTTGGGTGATAATGCATTCAAAGATCTCTGGATTTTGCAGAAACATCATACAGCAAACCATCAAAATAATTTGGGACACCGTCAACAGTGTTCAAAAAACGAAAATATCCTGACTTGTCGGTCGAGGTATTTCGTACAACTGAACATACGTTCTTGGTAGAAATGGCCACTCGACCACACCCAGACGTGGAAGCTAAGCCAGTGCAGTCGTTACATCCCCCTTTGACAAGCTCACGGCACAACAAGCTCCACGAACTATGAATATTTGGGCTTTGTGCAGTCTACCTCTGACGACGGAGCACTCGTGTAAGTCGGTTGCATACAAGTTTTACAAACCCAAACGGGGATGACCATCCGCGCAGATATTTCCCGGCCAAGAGTACATTTTTCCCACTTGAAACGAACCCTCCTTGCTAACCACGCTCTCTGGGTTGAGGAGCGTGAGAACAACCCCCCAAACAACATCGCTGGACGTGAAAAATCATTCAAAGTCTCTCGTCCCCTCGGTAACCAAACAACATCGAAGATAGGGTACGCTTTGTTTCGGTTCTTGGCACTTCGCGTTTACAGCTCCAACAAACCTAAGTGAAGTAAACAGACCATACTGAGGCACGGTGACCCTGCGTATGAATGCGACCTGTCGTGCTGAAGAACTCACCACCCTTCGAAGAAACCGAGAATAATCTATGATCAGATATGCGAATGAGCTGAACCGGTCGCATAATGCGATACCGTTAATGAGGGGAGGACCAGGGGAATAGTTCGATCCTGGCCACAATTAGTACGTCAAAACCTAATGCTCCGATGCCTACCTTCTGCATAGACGTATTTTTGCCGTTTAAAGACAAGCATATATGCCTAGGGAACGAATTACATATCTTTCCGAGGGGGCTATCCCAAATCACGACGAGATAGGTCGGTACGGGTGTCCAGAGACTGGGGGGCCGGTGACTCGGACCAGTTCTACCTCAGAGCCACGACAAAGCTTGATCGACCCGAGACAACAGGGTATTCCCAACGGTAAACCGTCAATTCGGTACATACGGTTGATTCAGTTCCATGGTGCGCTCAGGCACGCTGAGGCGGAAGCGCAAACATGACCGTAAAGCAAATAGAGACTACAAGAGTAGAAGCGTAGCAGACGGCGGAGGTGGAAGCGCTACCGTTGCTTGCACCTTCGGTGCTGTCCGCGTCACCGTCGTCGTTTCCGTCGTCGGTCCCGTCGTCCCCAACGCCACTGCCGAGGTCGACGTCATCGTCAGCGTCGTTACCTACGTCGTCGTCAGCGCCACTACCGATGTTAGCATCGTCGTCGACGCCACTGCTGGCGTCGTCATCGATGCCACTGCCGATGTCAGTTCCATGGTGCGCTCAGGCACGCTGAGGCGGAAGCGCAAACATGACCGTAAAGCAAATAGAGACTACGAGAGTAGAAGCGTAGCAGACGGCGGAGGTGGAAGCGCTACCGTTGCTTGCACCTTCGGTGCTGTCCGCGTCACCGTCGTCGTTTCCGTCGTCGGTCCCGTCGTCCCCAACGCCACTGCCGAGGTCGACGTCATCGTCAGCGTCGCTACCCACGTCGTCGTCAGCGCCACTACCGATGTTAGCATCGTCGTCGACGCCACTGCTGGCGTCGTCATCGATGCCACTGCCGATGTCAGCGTCGTGGTCGCAAGTGAATTCCTCTTCGGAACAGCCTTTGACCTCTAGGAAACACGTCCAGTATTCCACAAATTGATCATTTTCTAGACACTCGAAGCGGGAAACCAGGTCGAAGCAGCACACGCCGGCAACGAGATGTTCACAAGTCGCCGTGGAACTCTCGACCTCGTCGAGGCCGGCCACCTCGAAGCAGGCCAGAGCCTCTGACGCGCTCGTGTTGTCTGCCCGCATACAGCTATAGCAGGTACCAACCTTTTCGCAATTTGTCACCTCAACCATGCATGCTTCGATGGCGTCGTCTGTTGGAGTGCCGGTTGCTGAGGTATCTAGACCTGCAACCGGTACGAGCGTGGTAGACGTCGTGGCGAGATACAGCAGCAGCATCACCTCGGATGATGCCAAGACCATAAGGGAGCCGGTCGTCATCTTCATGATACTGGGTCTTCTAAAATCCGTTGAAACCACGGGACGGTCAGTCCTGTGCACGGTGGCGGCGACGTGAACACAGAAAGAAATAAGACGAGTGCTATTACAGTACGTACCGGTTTGGCCGGTGCAGTTAACGTCCGATAGAGCTGTGTTCGCCTAAGGTAAGTACTCAACATCTATCGTTTGTTTTTGAGATACGTTTTAACAGAAAAGACTCGCGGTGCCCATGAGTTCCGCTCATAGATTTAGACGTGAGTGTTTTAGCTGCAATCGGTTATCGGTGAGACATATTTGCACAGAGAGAAATATCATGTCAAGCGCCAACACCAACATATGGTGTGTCTCTGTTGTAGCATGCGTCACAGCAGAACATTTGTCACAACAAGAATCTCCTTGACAACGACATCGCTGGACATTACCATATGAATGAAGAACGAAACGCCACGAATATTGGTATCAGCTATGCACTACAGTACTGAAGATGGAATCAATCCCCCGAGTCCTACGGACTGGGATGTGCATAGCTCTTGACTTGACATTCAAAATGCGCATGTCGTTAAGAATCGGGTGTGTTGCAAGTATACCACACAAAAGCGTTCCTACTGATGACCGACCAGATATCGACGGCTGGGCGCTTTTCATATTTGTATTTGGACGTGGCATCCTCGACGTGATTGCGTCTACATATCGCTGAGAACACATACCCTCGCACACAAGTTGAACGAACAACCATGATTGGCACGAATACCAGATGTTGACAAGCGATCGTTGCGCCGTTTTTTTTTTGCTGGACGCTGTACGTCTCAGTCTCTGCGCTTGGACCAAAACAAAAAGCAGATGTGTGCCGTTGTAGGGCCTTGGACGCCGCGAACATACATACGGGCGGTCAATGATGGAGAAGTACCGTTCGCAGCTGTCACACGCAAATACCATTAGTAGGAGTCGATTTTGTACCTTGACGTTAATCACAAGGTGCAGGGCTTTCACGGCAAAGTGGGCGTGATACGGATACAGCGGATGCAGACCGACACAATGATACCAAGCAAAACAATGGCTTTTCGGGTTTCCATAACCATGTTCGGCTCGGCCAGGCGCACGATATAGGCCAATGGGGACCTCGGACGCACGCAGAAGGCGCTACTGATCTCCCCCGAGATTCTGGCGGACGCCAATGCATAAAGGGAATCCCCTGCGTACAGCTAATGTCTCGCCTGCGGGCAAGGGTTTGCAGTCAAAACGAGGTTTCGATAGTTGGTACCCCCCGCCTCGATGCAACGAGAGTGACCATCAGCATTTATACCAAGGACAGAAACTCGATTCGTTCTTCGTAGTTGAATTATTTCGCACAAGATGTGTTTGTGATGCGTTTCATTTCGACAACAAGTGCATACCCTATATCTCAGAACGCATCCTCCTATTTCTCCTTAGCCGGGTTAACTGTGGCGACGTTCAACCGCTCGTTTTTAACTTCATGAATGCGGGCCAGAGTTCTTCGCACGTACGACCGCAACGAAGTAAACTACAGACACTCGTATATATAGTGATGACTACCGACGGAGCTGCACGACCGTACGAGAAACATGACCTGTGGGCGTGTAACGGATATCTAGAGCGACTACTGGTCCGTATAGCAAGAGGGTCCTATTTCAGTTCATTGGCAGGTGAATGCGATTCGTTTTTAGCGTGGGATGTAGTGTTTCAATATCGCGATACATCGTCCACAAACCCATTCCGAAGCCGTATCTTGCGGTTTATGGGTCGATCTACGAGTTCGCTTTGTTAAATGCTCATAGTTTCACACTGTTAAAAACATCGACAATTGCATTGTATGTTCGCTTAGTTGATACCACCTTCAGAGGAGGCAGTCCGTCGACAGGTTCGGACATCTCGCGGACGTCCGACAACGCAAGCGGTTTGTGTGCGAAAGGAGACGAATACAAGAAACCATTCACTTAAATACAGATCACGAGCGTAATCGAAGTTGCTTTCATGAGTTATCCCCTCATCAGGGGTTTCTCAGGGATGACGAGAAAGGATAGATGTTGCCGATGTATTCAGGTAGTGAAGATGGAGTGTACATGTATCACACGAACATTGGTCGTGAAACTGGTCAGAGGTACATCGCATTGGCTCAAAGTCGGGCCTTCTGGTCTGATTTCTGTGATACATGCTTTTTTTGTAATTGGATGGGTCGTTAGGTCTTCAGCTTGGCGTTGGTCGTGGATGTCGCGTGTTTTACCATTTGTGATCAACCTCTCTAGAATGTGCCGTTACGATTTCCCAAAATATAACACCTACATGTCTTTGTTTTTAATGGGCTAAACTTGGTTACTTCATTTTCTGGTTCGATTCGACCTTTCAAGCGTATCCCGGTTGTTGACTTTGCCCGGATGTAAAGAACAGCTGTCATACACTTCTCCGGCTGAACCTCTCCGCTTTTCGGGCGGTATGTACGTAGCGAGTAAGCCCAGTTCTTAATATACGTAGCCGTATTAGTATCAGACGAATCCCTAAACTGTCACCCAACATGTCCGAGAGAGCAGCAAATCTGCTTATTTTTTCGCGGGCCGGGGGGGTGGGGGGGGGTACTCATTATCGTGCATGGGCGTAGTCATATGACCATAGACCCTCGGGGAGGCACTTTTACACTATCCTGTATCGGCGTGGGTGACAACTCACGCTACATGTGTCCAAGAAAATGATTCCATCTGGAGGCCCCTCGGAGAGACTCTGAACTTATTTGTGACAAGCGCATCCCTGATACTATGTTTCGCCGCCGAAAGTTGAACCAAATAGAGGACCACCAGCATGTCATAATGCCATTGTTCTCCTATAAACGTAGCTGGAAACATCCCGCTGGGTGTACATACATTTGTCAAACCCTGGGTGAAGGCGAAATTAACGCTAGAACTATTGCTGATATTCTCGTTGCCCTACTACAATAAGCGTATCGCGAACAAAACATGGTCGAAGTTGAGCGTTTTCACGAACACATACTACATTGAAACCCCAGCAATACGACGTACTGGTAAAGCCTATAGCTTGACAGTTCCGCCCCGCCTGCACAGATACCGTTGTAATCAAATTTGCACCTTTAAATGACAGTCAAATGTCGAAACGTACTCGATAACCTTGATCGGACTATTAATAGTGCATGTGTACGAACATACTGAGTACTTCCCCAGTCGAAGAGCACCATCGGTCGAAGTTCTGTTCGGTCATAAGGCTCTATTCCTGTCATATACGATACAAGCCTAAAAGGGTTGATAGAGACATAACTATCGGCACGCACAGAGCATCCTCAAACGCGCCTCTATTTCGCATTCAAGTATACAACAAACTTTTATGTGGTGTAGGCCAGGGCATTTTGGTGACCGCTGCCCCGATTGTAGTCAATACGGGAACTATACAAGAGCGCGTGGCCCCATAGACCTTTTTCCAATTTTCAACAATGATGGTTTGACGCCCATACGGCGCAGGGAGGGGGGCGTCCCAGGCGATTGCGTGTTATGAGTCACGGATTCGGGGTCTAGGAATAGCACGCACGAGAAGTCTGTGTTCCAGGCTGTGGTCGACTATTGACTTTACTATGTCTACGTAGCGTCAAGGCGACAAAGAGGATTGGCGGGTCTGTTCTGCTCTTTCGCATGCTTTATGCGCAGGGTGTCCGTTGGGACGATCTCGAGAGAGACATGGACCCCGATTATTTTTGGAAGAGCGACGGTCAGAAGCAGCGCGTCAGACAATAGAGAGCCTATGGCAGCTGCCAACCTGTAATTTTGTCGGACGTCAGATTTGGGATTGCTCTTCGTGTCGTGTCTGCCTCGCTTGGTGGGTGCTCTTTGAAGCAGTTTGTGCTGTTTTGTTCGGTTTTCGCTTCACCCAAGTCTGTTGCCTTCATTTCTTTGACTCCTCGAGTTCTGTAGCAATCTCTCGTCTTTTGCCTACATTTCTATCAGCAAAGGGAAACAATTTGAAATCGTAAACGCGCACAGGCCGCCTTACGAAAGAATATCTGCACAACGACACCACCGCTCACTATACCCCATAGTGATATTACTTTGCTCCAAAGATTAACGACAGGTTATTCTGACTGTTCGTATTCAAAATGTTTCAGTGTTAGGGGAGGAATGGTACAATTCAGCAGTCCGAACGTGTTGCGATTCATAGTGTTTGTCAGTCTCTCCTCAACCCTACGTATGTTTCACCATTCGTGTAATGCGAGGTCTATTTCCTTACCGGTATAATTGGTACTCTACTGTTACGTATGGGGTCTCTACTAGGAAGAAGACATTCTTGAACTCATGTGGCCGAAAAAAACCTAAAAAAAGTAACAAAAGTATCAGAAATGGAAGCGTGAATACATTTTCAAGAATTTACAGGCGATATCATTTTTTTAGCATGTTGGAGATGTCTTTCATATCACACAACTTTGTTATATAGCTTCAAATATTGTCGGGGGGGAGGGGGCACTTCTTATGATGGATGGTCGTACGCGTGTGATGGATAGCCCCTCACGTCCCAACAATGCCGAAACGGAGCACGACGGGTTTCCACCGACCAGGCAAATATTGCTTTGCACTAAGCGCGAAGCCCCGTATGCTGTTGGGCGAGCCGCATGAAGGGTAAACCCCATTCTACTACAACCCTCTCCTGGGGATTATCGGGGGGCCGGGGTGGGGGGGGGGGGGGGCTGTACTCACTATGATGCAAGGCCGTAGTCGTATGACCCGCAGGTTCGATCTGCGGGCACGGCCCGTGGATCGACACTCCCAAAACGATTTCCTGTAAATGTTTGTGCGCCTCAGCGATATATAGCTTGACTGTAGTGGTGGGCATGGTTGAATGAAGGCATGCGTATTTAGATTTGTTTCGGTATTTTTACGTTTGACTATGATACCAACACTCCCAAAACGATTTCCTGTTAATGTTTGTGCGCCTCAGCGATATATAGCTTGACTGTAGTGGTGGGCATGGTTGAATGAAGGCATGCGTATTTAGATTTGTTTCGGTATTTTTACGTTTGACTGTGATACCAACAGGGTATATTGTTCGGTATCGATACGAGAGAAGCCTCGGAGTAAAAGAGCGAGCGAGAAGTGTTTTAATATGCGGATCTGCGTGCCGGATGCACGGGTCCTAACCTGACCCGACCCGTGAGCATTTCATCACCTTTTGACCGGACCTGTGCCGACCCGTGAGATAGATTGTACCAACGTTGACCCGACCCGATCCGGCCCGTGAGGTATGAAAAACCCTCGACCCGACCTGACCCCACCCGCGAGATTTGAAAACCTCCCAACTCAACCGGACCCGACCCGTGATATTTTCATCGTCCCGTGACCCGACCCCCGGGTCGGGTTACGACCAGCGAAATACCCCGGATTTATCGTTTTCAATTTCCTCTCCCCGATTTCAAATGCTAATTAACAATTTCGTCTCCCCGATTCAAGTAGTCGTAAGCTCTCGTACTACTACTACTGCTGTTTGTACTTGTACTGGCATGTTCACATGGTAAACAAGGATCACACGAAATCCATTCTATGCACTAGACAGACAGATGTAGGTACTCGGTACAGCAAGTAGCCAGCTGGCTTTCTGCCGAACTTGGAGTTAGAGAGACCGGGAAACATACAAGAAAATCGAGTACCAGACACGTGCAGGAAGGATTCGAGGACTAGATCGACACGACGAGCGTACAGCGACGCTGACCCTGGCCTCGGGTGCCCTGCTGCTGACGATTTGATTTTTCTTAATTGTATTTTTTTGTAAATTTTGCAATACGTCAGCTGTGAGTTCGACTGATTAAATAGTTGATACTCAACTTTGCAAGCTGCGTAATACGCCTCGTCTATATTCCATTTTTGCCTAATTTTACAAGTATTGTGATAAACCGAGCATACTTGTATTTTTTTTGTAAATTTTGAAATACGTCAGCTGTGAGTTCGACTGATTACATAGTTGATACTCAACTTTGCAAGCTGCGTAATACGTCTATAAAAAAATAAAAAAGAACGTCAGCTGTGAGCTGAAGCGATCGGTCGACGAAACAAAACGTCACGGATACATACGACCGCATTCGTACGTACGTACGAAATAGATGTTCGTTCCTGTTGTTTCAGCACTATCTATTCCGTATTATTACTTGCGCGGCATGATTCGTCGTAGGTTTGACTATTGCGGGTACCGAGGTGGTGCGTCGTGTCCACCAATTATTCAAGTACTACTACTACTACTACTACTACTACAAAAAAAAAAAGTAGTTGTTAGTGTGTAGCGTGCGGATGACGGTGAACACTCGGACTGGTTCAATGTAACCCAGGGACTGCGGCAAGGCTGCGTACTATCGCCGTTACTGTTGAACGTGTTCTTCGCCGCTGCGATACACATCGTGCTGGTACGCCTCAGCAAAGACGAATGCATCGTAAGGGATTTGGTTCATCTCGAAGAGGACAGGGTTGTCGGAAAAGAGGAACCGTTGGCATGCGTGCAAAGGGCTGTGTGGGGCATGTTGTATGCAGACGACGCAGGGATAGTCTCAAGGTCGGCGGAAGGCCTTGCAAGAATGATGACAGTCATCGTGACTGTCTTCGAAGCAGTAGGTCTCACGGTATCCGAGAAGAAGACAGAGACGATGCTCCTACGAACACCGGATCAGACGTTTACCACCTCACCGCTCGCGATCGAAGCTGCAGGCCAAAAGTATAAACAGACGACCCAGTTTTTGTACCTAGGAGGCATTATCCACGAGAACGCTGACCTCTCCTTCGAAATCGAGCGACGAATCCGTCTGATGCGGGCATGCCTCAAACGGTATGGTCCGGAACTGTACGATAGGACGAACGCACCGCTTAGTCTGAAAATCAGGATGCTGAAGGCCGAGGTGATTGAGACCTTGCTGTACGGTTGCGTGACGTGGACTCTCAATACGGACCACTTCGCCAAGCTTCGATCAGCCCACCACGAAGTCCTTCTGCGAGTCATTGGTTTCCAGCGCCGACTACGCACCGACCACACCACCCTCTCGTATGCGAAGGCGCTCAGGATAACACGATGCGAAAGTATCGAAACGACCATCCGTAAACGGCGACTCTTCTTTGCGGGGGCTGTGGTGCGGCAACACGAGGGGCGATTGCCCAGTCGGTTGATGTTCGGGACGATCGCTGGTGGGGGAGCCCGAAACCAGGCGGGCAGCCCAAGACTTGGCCTAGGGCAATTGCTGAGGACCTTAGAGTGTTCAAAGCCACCGAGGGATCAACGGAAGACACCCCCTTAGTCTTTGGCGTTGGGACCGCACTGTGGCCCACTGCAGCGAAACAGACGGGAAAGTGGTACCGGGGAATCCTCGAAGCAGCTGAACAGTTCATGGGCAGGTGGCACGAGGCTGAGGCAAAGCTGAGTAGACAGCGCCGTGCATCCGCTGCAGGTAGTGTTAGAGGGTATGGGGGGAGGGGTAACAGCAGGAGGGGTAGAGGGAACACCGTACAAGTGTATGGGGGCAGGGGGGGGAACAGGAGGAGTAGAAGGGAAACCGCGGTAGAAGAGAGTAGCAGAGAGACCGCAGATAGGGTAGCAAGGTACCAGGCCGACTAATAGGTTGGACTTTTCTTTGCTACTCGTACCGCCAACTGCTGCGGCCGTTCGGTATGGATTTTGATTTTTTTCCCTTCTTATCCTTATGAAAGAAGTACTACATAGTGGGTGGGTGACGAGCGTATTTTGGCCCACTCACTATTGCTCTTTTTACTTAGTTAAGTGTGCACCGGGATGCATAGTCCCCTTTTTCCTTCTCGTATCTTTCCCCTTGCACGTCCCTTTTGGCTCATGCTCGGGGTAAGTATGTATGTGTCTGAGCTTTGGCTTCCCATTTTATTTATTTATTTGGGATTCTTCCCCTTTTCTTTTTCTTTTTCTTGTTCTTTTTCGGTTTGGTTTTTTCGTTGCTTCTCTTTCTTTATGGTGTATTTTGGTTGCTGGCGTATGTATGTATGTTGTGTCGGCCGCACCTAGTGCGAAGGCATGGTATTACGTAGGCTATTAATGCATCACGGTGTGTTATCTCTGTGTCGTAGTCTGTGACCACAGAGCTCGTATCTTTCTAGGGTGAAGAATCAGCACGGACACTGGGCTTGCTGGATGTCGACGAGTAGAAGAACGGTTTAATGTGAAGAACACACACACACACACAGTTCACCAGTCGGCCGATTTCTGACTGTTTTAACAGTGGGTCGATATCATGTTTCCCTCGAGAACGGAAACCTTGTCACGTACCACAAACTGAACTGCACTACAACGACAACAATGGGGTACACAGACTGTAGTGCTGTAGTTGCAGCACAACAGCAGTCTATTGATGCCTGGCGACCACGAAGTCTACTACATTCGTAGAAAAGCCAAACCGCCACAGCAAGGCCAACAGCAACCAAGAAACCCAAACCCAGAACAAAAACATCGACGCTATTACGAGGGGCCATAGTAAATAAAACCTACGGTATACACCAAAACCGATATATTAACATTTTTTTACTGGCAGTGTTTGGTCCCAACTACTATGGTCCCCCCGAATAACAAACGACTCGGTGTATATGTATCACACCGTGTATCGTGTACGACGCACACTGCGGAGTCTGTTCGCTTGCTGTGTTGGCCCGAAGTCAAAAACAGCATAAATATATACCAGGTATAAAAAAGTTTTGCGGGCAACACTAGGTGGAGTGGGTCAACGTACATACGTGACGAAAGGAGCTAACGAGAGGAGGTACGAGTACACTATACGGTATCTACGGGAGGCATATCGCTTACTAGCGTTCCATGCGTCGGTACCTGGTGGTAAGTAGAGCAAAATTTGCTGTATTCGCCGTATGAATATCTAACGTTGATGAAATCTGTGTGCACGCCGTGCATCGTAGGATATATGGAAATGGCAAACACATACTGTAGGCGTAGATATGACCATAGAAACGAACGAAAGAAGAACTCACGTGACACGTTTGGGCTCTCGTGACGAAACGCGAATAACCTTGATACTTTGTCAGGCGCCCGACGTCCCTGCCACCCTTTCTGTTGCTGGAGGTGCTGTGCTGCAAGTGTTGCGGCTGCTGTTGCTGTTGCTGCTGTTACCGCTGTGTGTGAGCCTGTGACCCTGCAATGTGAACAGGTATACGTAGGGGTCATGCAGTCTAGATGTTTTGCAAGGAACGACAGAGAGAGAGGAAGGTGTTTGTGGTGTGTGAGAGCCTCCTGGATAAAATAACCGGTAAAAATAAAATGGGTACGGACGACTCTTTGCCTGACTTTGAGTACGTAGTCGTAGGCTGCTGGCAGTCTCCGACAGTTAACACCCCTACGCTGGTTGAATACTTGTCTTGTAAAAAAAAATGTAGTGCTGGAGTACTCCTCCTGGTGTGTCATGGAAATGTGCACCCGAACATTTTTGTTTGGATCCCACAATAGATACTACTGTACCTGCTACTACTAGTACTGCCGTGCAGAACAAAAAAACTTCAGGAGTACCTGTATATATGTGCGCAGGCGTCCGAGGCACGTAGATCTTGCGGACAAGCTGCGCTTAGCACCCTGATATGTTGGGCGCCTAGGATAAGAGTGACCGGTGGCCCTTCCGGCGGCTGCTGCGGAGGGCCGATTGTACTTTTAGCCTTGGGTCCACTGCAGGGTCAATGTACTAAGCAGGAGCAGGGCGCTCAGCGATGCTCGCCTGCACCACATATTTTCATCGCAGGGCAGGTGCCGGATTATTTTTTGTTTTTGTTATGCGACCGTTCTGCAGATAGATAGGTAGTCGCAGTTGAAGAACCTGCAAATAATTTTTATCATCAGCAGTGACCAGGCGTCCCAAGGAATAGTCTAAGAACAAACCAGAGGCTAGCAGACACCCCAACATTGCACCCATATCTAAAGATCCGTATTCATTTGGGTTCCAGGCACTTTTTGCCGGTCCTATCCTCACACCCCAACAACCTTCCTCTTTTGCCCTCTCGTTTTCTTTTGCGCAGAATCCGATCTCGACTGGCTGTGCTCTAAAAACAATTCACCGAGAACAATCATCGCACGAGGTGGCAATGGAGTGGCACAGCAAGGTCGAACGAGGGACGGTCATATTGTTGACGAAAATGAAGCGTTTCTTCCTTCGCTCAATCGTCGCGCTTTTCGATACGGGCGAGTGTTGTCTTCTTAGAACCGTAACATGCACGATGTATACTTCTGCTGTACAGCAGTGCCCGGTACATGGTATTTAATCCTGTTGTAAGCAATTGTGCCCCCCTTTCTGCCGTATCCATATCCGATACTAATGCGGAGCATGCAGGCACCGCACCGCTCGTATACGACGCTAATACAAAAGGGGGGACCGATGGCAACAGCAGGAGGATGCCTGTAAATTAATGTTGAACCAGTACGTATATAGTTTACTCCCCACAATATCACCCACGGGTAAAAAAACATACGGGCTTAGGACGGAGAGAGAGAGGCTTCGCGATGCACCTCTGAAAAATACAATAATTTTACTTGAGTCCATAGTAAATAGGGCGTACGGTATACTCAAAAACCTTTCTGGTTTTTAAAACAATATTTGGACCTACAGTATTTACTATGGTCCCCCGTAAATAGTAGCGTCGATGGGAAGCCTATCTTCACCAACCGCATTTTTTGCACCTGTGACAACATTTTCGATTGATGTGGTGGTTCCTTACATACGTTCAACTCTATTAATAGCAGGGCGTTTCGCGGGTCATGACCCGACCCACGGGTCGGGTCACGGGGTGTTCAAAATGTCACGGGTCGGGTCGGGTCGGGTCACGAGGTGATGAAAGCTCACGGGTCGCGTCAGGTCATGACCCGCGAGAAACAGGACACTCGCGAGTCGGCCCAGAGTGACCCGCGAGTTATTTTCTGCCGACTAGCGGGTCGGACCCGCGCATCCGGCCAGCGAATCCGACACTCCAAGCACTTCCCGCTCTCTTACCCAAAGGCTTTTCTCGTACAAATACTCAATAATACTCCTTTGGCATCTTATTCACACAATAAACACTGCCAAATCCCTATACGCATGCCCGCATCCATTTATACCCACTACAGCCAGGCCACATATCGATTGTGGACACAAAAATGGATAATAAAGTGTTTTTGAAGTGTCGACCATCGGGCCGGATCCACAGGTCGGACCTGCGGGTCAACATAAATAGTCTCACGGGTCAAGGTGACCCGACCCGCATCAAACCCGTGTCTCACGGGTCAATCCGAAGGTGGAGGGTCGGGTCGGGTCGGGTCAGGCGGTTTTGAAATCTTGTGGGTCGGGTCGGGTCGGGTGAGGATATTTTCAAATCTCACGGGTCGGGTCGGGTCAACAACTTTTTAAATCTCGCGGGTCGGGTCGGGTCGGGTCAAGAGGCTTTCAAAATCTCGCGGGTCGAGTCGGGTCAGCTGATCCGACCCGACCCGACCCGACCCGTGAGATTTGACCTGACCCGCGAAAAGCCCTGATTAATAGGTCTTCCGTGGGGTACTGCTGTAGAAACCTTTCGTTTTGCTAGAGGTACGGCCTCGGCCCCTCCCTTGACACTAGCCCTGCGTTGCCCAAGGCAGTATGAATGTACCATGCTAGTGATGTATGCTCGTTCCGAGATGTCGTCTATTGCTCTGGACGGAAATGGAAGGACCTGTGGGACACCATATCGACCCAGGGGATGTCGGATGAAGTCCCCGAGCTGTCGGAGTTGTACATGATACATCATGGAAGCAACTCTTGTCCGGATACGGCACCTTATCATCCCCGGGTATGGAAAATAATCAATCACGATCCCCAACCAGTCCTGAAATCAGCGACTGAGGCTGAGGTTTCCACAACACTGTACGACGCGGTATACACCCGGGAAATGTCAGTTTTCGTGCCCGGATTGTCAGAGTTGTGGGTGTATTGAAGTATTTTCATTCTTGGGGTATGATGTTCTCGTCCCAGGTGCGGCGGAATATCAACGTTGTCCCGTGGGCCAACGTTCGCCACCCGCCGGCCCACACGAACCCCAGCTAAGCAGAGAACAGCTCGTTCGTGCGGTTGAGGTTTCAATACCTTGTCGGGTGGTATCGACCTGTGGGGCGTGCCTGTATTTTTTCTCCGAGATTATGGAATTGTAGGTGTATATAAGTATTTATGGTCCGTGGATGGAACCTTATCGTCTCCCGGTGCGGCCGGACGTATATTTTGTCCCAGGGGGCAAAGGTTCATTGGCGCTGGTGCCAAGAGCCCGTGAGGGTGGCACCTCAACGTCTTGCAGTGCGGTGTCGACACGGATGATATCGGGTTTGGTCACCCTGTTGTTGGAGTTGTAGATGTATGCCGGTATTATGATCCTAGGATAGGAAACGTATCGTTACTGGGTGCGGCCATACCTCGATGTTTTCCCGAGAAGCAACTCGCGTGCCCGCGGCTTCCATCGGGCCTACCTTCCAGGAACCAACCGGCGGGGGTTGCGTTTCCACAGCTTGCGGGGCGGTATCGACCCGGGGCAAGTTCGTTTTCGTCCCCCAGCTATTGGAGTTGTGAATGTATGTAGTTATACCTGACCGGGAAGGGACCTTACCGTCCCTGGGTGCCGTTTGCTATTTGAGCTAATATAGCCTCAGCCGATACGTAGGGGTGGGGTTTAAAAACCTTATCCTGTAGGACGGTATCTTCCCCGGGGATATGCATCCGCTCGATGGAGTTCTAGATGTGTAATAGTTGATGACCCGGGAATGGGACTCTAACGTCGCTATGTGCCAATGTCTCCAAAAGCGTCCACCCATGCCTGATCAAACCATGGAGGTAGGGTTTCACGCTATACGAGGCGGTGTTGATCAGAGCGATCACCGTTATGGTCCCCGGTTGGTCGGAAGTGTAAGGATATAGGGCTATGTTTCTCGCGGGTATAGCGCAACCTCGACGACTCTAGTGAGCAACAAATGACCTATAAGAGCCGGCGACCTCTGACATTTTTGATCGAGTTAACAAGCGTCCCGAATCATAATATAATATTGTAAGTCAGCAACAAAACTGACCATGTGTTTGTTCGGACTCCATCGATATTGTGACTTGGCCACGTCTCGACGCGGCACGAGACCCGGTGTTTTATTGCTGTTACTGTTTATTACTTCTGCCGCTGCCGCTGCCGCTGCTGATGTTTTTGCGCTGTTGCGGTTGCTGTGCCATGGTGATTAGAAGGTCGTTGCGTCCTGCTCCGTTGGCCAATATGATGCCCGTATAGCTTATCGAGGACATTATTGATCCAGAAGCGACGCTGGCTTTCTTAACCTTCATCAACCAAAAAAATATCAGTTCGTTGAATTTATGCCTACGGCTGTTTTTTTCACAACAAGAAGATTCCTGCTTCTTTCAAACTGCTCTGTAAGCCGAGAAAATATTGAATGAATGTTTTGCTCGGCATGGCATCGCGGCCTCGCTCTTGCAGACGCTTTTTAGTGGGCGGGGGTGAAGCGACAGCAGTCGTTTATGATGTACTAACTGTGTTGTCTAGCCTACGACATTGAAGACGCCCAGCACTTTGCCCCGCCGACCCGGCAAACTGCTGCAGAGCTTTTGCGCCCGTCCAGAACGCGAATGAATGAAGAAAAACGTCATACCGACTTGCGGACCAAGTGGTATAGCACACAAACTATACAGTACAAAGAACGTGAAGCGGTGGCGCACAATATCAGTGTTTGTGATATTTTTTGTTTTGGATATTGTTTCGGTGCTCAATCCACAGATGGACGTATTTGATATGATATACCTGGTACGTACGCACTATCACTGGATGGAATGAGCGTAGATTTTTCCGGTGACAGAGGGTCGAAGCTCAGGCCAGGTATATTTCTTGCGGGGTTTGTAACGGTGGAAAAAAATTTGACGTGGACCGGTTTCTCCAGTGTACACGGAACATACTGATACGCCTTGGGTATGACCTTGAAAATATTTGTAAATAGGAGATAGATTTGGTACATTTCGGTAGTGCTGTCTAGGGGAAGAGGACCCGTTATCAACATCAACCAGCTGCTGAACGGTGGAAACAAGTTTGAAACAGTTCACCAAATCACGCATACATCAGAGTGCAACTAGACAAGCAGCATGGATTGCTAACCTCGTGAGTTGAACGAGAATGAGAGGAGACGTAGTGAGTAGGGGGGGGGGGGGGGGGGGGGGGGTCTTCATGCACGGTTCGTCCAGCCGCCAGGAGTAAAGCGTTCAAATAATCGGGCTAGAAAATATCAACGATAACATTACACCAGATCCCAACAATGTGGCCCCGATTTAATT